>CM052544.1:42269142-42293252 GCA_028533065.1 Trachops cirrhosus | reverse complement strand
AAAAAATATGTACAGTAAAATGACAGCAAACTCACAATTATTAACAACCATACCTAAAATAAAAACAAGAAGAAACTAAGCAAACAACTAGAACAGGAACAGAACCACAGAAATGGAGATCACATGGAGGGTTAGCAACAGGAGAGCGGGAGAAGGAAAGAGGGGGGAAAGATACAAAGAATAAGTAGCATGGATGGTAGGTAGAAAATAGATGGGGGGAGGGTAAGAATAGTATGGGAAATGTTGAAGCTGAAGAGCTTACAAGTATGACACATGGACATGAACTAAAGTGGGGGAATGGGGTGAGAGAGGGTGTGCAGGGTGGAGGGGAGAGAAGGGGGAAAAATGGGACAAATGTAATAGCATAATCAATAAAATATATTTAAAAAAGATTTAAAAAATGAATCTATCCATATGCATACTGTATTGGTTCTCTTTTCCTGCAGAACACTGACTAATACACTTACTTTATGGGAAACGTTAAATAAAATACTATTTGCAATGTTTATATTCTAAGTTAAATACTTGTTCTCTAACTTTATTAATGATGTAGAAATAGAGTTAAAATATACAATGTATGATGGAGTATTTCAAAATTAGAATACCTCAGAATGAACTTAAGAAAATATAACATCTATAGAGTTAATCAATCTATCAATAAATTTTTAAAAATAAAAAAAAAAGAGGTAGCATGTATCTACCTACGCCTCCATCTTGGCCGGAAGCCGCCCTCTGCTTAACTGTTTGAACATATGGAATACAGTGATGGTAACTTTTGATGTCCTTGTCTACTAACTTTAATACTTGTGTTGGCTCTTGGTCAGTTTTAATTGATTGATATTTCTCCAGTTTCTTTTCATGCCTGGTAATTTTTGATTGGATATAAGACATTGTGAATTTTACCTGACTGAGCACTGGATATTTTTTGTCTTTCCATAAATATTCTTGGGTTTTGTTCTAGGATGCAGTATCCTCTCAGTATTCTTCACAATGACCCTGAATCACGAGGTTTTCCAGTCTGGCTTCTGAGAACAGGTGCTGTTCCCAGCTCTGTGAGTGCTGAGGATTGTTCTCTCTCATCCATTCAGATGGTCCTTTCCCCTAGCCTTGGACTTCATCACATGCATGCACTAATGAGTACTCAGCTGAGTACTCAAGGAGGACCCTCTCTTGCTCTATCGTCTCCAATGGGCTGCATTGTGAATTCTACCACCCCGGCTTCCCCGAATTCTTACTGCGCCTCTGGCTCCACCTCCCTGTGCCTCAGCGTGGAGACAGTCTCCAGGCAGTAAAACTGGACAGTCAGAGGGCTCACCTCCTTCATTTCCCATCTCTCAGAAAGTACTGCCCTTTTATTGCCTGAGGTCCAGCATCTTGAGAACTGTTGTCTTATCAGTTTATCTCTCTCTCTCTCTCTCTTTTAAGTTTCTTTCAGGCAGAAAGGTAAATATATTCCCTTTTACTCCATCTTGGTTGAAAGCAGGATTCCAGATAATTCATCTGGAAAAATAAATTATGATAAGTGTATGTGATGGAATATCATACAACCATGAAAAAGAGTACCTTAGCCTGTCACAAAAGACTACATATTGTATGATTTTATTTATATGAAATGTCCTGAATAGGTAAATCTATACATTTAGAAACTGAAGCTACAGGGGAGTTGGGGGGAGGGGTGGTGATAGCTAAAGGGTGTGGGGTTTCATTTTGGGTGATGAACCAGTTCCAAAACTGTGGCAATGGTTGTATAACTCTAGGAACATACTGAAAACCACTGAACTGTACACTTTAAAAGGGTGAAAAAGAAAAGAAATGCACTTGAGCTACAGGGCTTTGCAAAAGTCAATTTCAGAAGCATGCCAGGAGGAAATCAGTGGCAGAAGGGTCCTCTGGGCACAGATAACTGTTTACATAAAGCTTTAAAACAAGCACAGCATTTCTCTGGATGTGTTCCGGGATGCCTCTGGCCTGTGGTACAGAGAAATGCTCCCCACACTGAAAGGTGAGGCTGGTTCTTTCTGGAAGAACACAGACGGAATTAGGACTGTGTGTTGGGGAGGGAGATAAAAGGGTGGCGATTTTATCTCTAATGTTTTATTTCTTGGTCTGGGGCAGCCTCTGCCTGTACACTTTTCTTTATGTCTCAATTTTCTTAATAAGATTCCTTGTCAGATAAATCGCTCAGCCTTTCCCCTGATGCCAGAGCCCCCTCCTCCCCTGTGCCCTCACAGCACCCCATGGAGAATGCCAGCACCACGCTAAGGGGCTGACTTTCCATTGCTGATGCAGAAAGAATACCTGATAGTTTTAGAAACAACTTCTCGAAGCATGTTTTTTACTTCCCCCAGAAAAACGCAACTTTCCCATACCCTTGCCCATGCTGCGTCTTCCTATGGAGCTCATGAACACAGCTTCCTCTGGGCCTCAGCCCAGGCTCACTCCACTCTCTCCCTCCAGCCAGGCTGTGGCCATCACACTGCTGCTGCTGTGATTCCCCCTTTAGCCCAGATGCCCCTGCCACATCCAACAACAAATGCCTGGCTCACGGTAGCCCCCACCTGCAGGCCACACCAGGCGCTGGTGCCAACACTTAGTTAAGCCCATTCCTCTCACCTCTCGCTAGTGCCTCTCCTAAGAGGAGAACTGTCTTTCCACCCAGCCTCTCCCAGGCCTGAGACTGGGTCAGGCCTGACCCCCCGGTGACAGGACAGAGAGCCTGACCCCACACAGCCCTGCAAGCAGGGCTGCCCCTCAGGGACCACCATCCTTGGGCCCAGCCTCCCAGACCTGGCACACTTGGGGCTCTGCCCGGCTCTTGGGCCTTGGCTCCTGCTGGTTCCTCTGCCTAGGGCTGCTTCTCTGACCCCAGACTCTTACCTACTCGCTTTTTAACTTCTGAAAACTGTGAAATGTCACCTCTATAAAGAAAAGCACCTAGAACAAACAGGCAGTGTAACAAACCATTTTATAAGGACACCTGGATACCCAGGAGTCAGGTCAAGAGACAGAACGCCTACCTGTTCTTTAAAAAGCCACCTTTTAAAAATTATGAACAATTTGAACATAAAACAGAGATGAAAATAAGTATCCCCAGGCCTTCCACTGAGTCCCATGGACCTCTAATGGTTTTCCTTAGATTCTTCAGATTTTTTCAAAGAGGCAAATCATTCCAGATGGGGCCCCAGGACTCTTCCTCCCCAGTCTGCCTCCCCCCGGAAGAAGCCAGTGCCCTGGTCAGGTGTTCTCGCCCCCCTGAGGTCTGTGAGAGTCACAGAAGTCTGCGTCCTGAGCTCCCACCGCTCTGCCCTGCACTGTGTTCGCCACACACATCCTCCTGCAGCACACGGCTTCTGATGTCATGGCCAAGGCTTTCCCCTGCGGTAAAAATGTGGGTCTTTGGCACACCCAAAGGGTGCCAAATTGTCCGCCAGGGGGAAGGGGGCTGGTGTACATTTCCATCCTTGCTAATAGTACCCACAACTTCGCCTCTCAGCAATACTTGGTATTAGCAGACTTTAAAAATGTCGCAGGTCTGACAATGGGACCTACTCAATTTTGGATCTCAGGATTAGATGTCTCCTCTTTCAGGAGGCCTTCCTCAGTCTCTGCTGCTGTCCCAGGAAGAGCCAGCCCCTCCTGTGTGCACCCACCATGCCCTGCACTGTAATACGTTGTGTGCTCACAGACCCCCAAGAGACCATGGAGCCTGCTCCTTGTTTGCAGCAGTCTCCCCCCATTCTGCAGAGCCCCCAGCATGCAGTCAGCGCTCACAAAATGCTCACAGAGTGAATTAAGGAGTCCAGCCTTCATTTCCAGGTCACGACCACAAATGTACTAGAAAAGCCTACAGCTCAGGCTCTGACCTTAGTAGCTGATCAAGAAACATCGGTGCAAACTGCATATCCCCATCCTGACGTGACCAGCAGGGGCTGCCCTTGGGTGTCAGAGGGAGGTTCTCGGCTCTGCCTCTGGAACAGGCTGGGGAAGGCCATGAGGGCTGAGAGAGAGGTAGTGTGTGGTCTGTGAGACCAAACAAGAGGGAACAGAGAGGGGACACGCTCTGGGCATCGGTAGCTCTGCTGCTGCCACAACTGTCAACAGAATTTCATGAATAAATTATTAAAAAATTTTTTTCAGTCCTCACTCAAGGACATGCTCATTGATCCTAGAGAGAGGGGAACGGAGGGAAAAAGAAAGAAAGAGAAACATCGATGTGAGAGAGAAACACTGATTGGTTGCCTCCCATATGCACCCCAACTGGGGATCAAACCTGCAACACAGGTATGTGCCCTGACCCGGAATCGCACAGGCAAGCTTTTAGTTTACTGGACGATGCTCCAACCAACTGAGCTGCACCAGCCAGGGCTCATGAATAAGTGATTAAAGGCAACTTCCTATTTGTATTTGAAATCCACATCTCTATTTCAGCCCATGGAATGAGCCCAAGGTTCTTGCTTTGCTGCTTACAAGTCTGTGTGATGTTAGGCAAATTGCTTGAACTGTCTGAGCCTTGGTGTTCTTATCTATAAAAATGTAGTAATTTTTCTGGCCTTACCTCTCTCACACAATTGTTGCTAAGATAAATAAAACAACAATATGTTTTTTAAACTGTAAAAAATAAAAAGAATTTTATGACAGTGGTAATTACTGCTTTTCATATTATTTTATTTTAATTTGTGCCAAGAACTGGGACATTTGACATTCAAATGTTCTTTACATAATTAAAAACCACCTGAGACCCACTCGCCTTTCATATCAGCCTTAGACACTCATTTTCTTGCTGTGGAGCTGGCTGAGGGCCCAAAGCGCGCCCCTCCCACCAGTGGGGAGGGAGGGAGGGACCCTGCGGCCAAGTCTGGAACCTACTCCTGACTCACAATCCAGGGCTCTTCACTCCACTCCTATCCCAGGAGAAAGGGGACACAATTCCCCTTTCTACAGGACTCCCTGATGCTACTAACCTGGGCCCAGCCAAGCCTTATACTTACAGCATTGTTAAGGAAAACATGCACGAAGACATAGAAAATGTTCATGGAGTCCTGTGGTGTGGCTCAGTGGATTGAGAGCCGGCCTGCAAACCAAAATGTCGCTGGTTCGATTCTCAGTCAGGGTTCATACCTAGGTTTCAAGCCTGGTCCCCAGTTGTAGGCACGTGAGAGGCAACTGATTGATGTTTCTCTCACACATTGATGTTTCTCTCCCTCTCTTCCTTCCTTTGCCCCTGCTAAAAGCAAATAAATGAAATCTTTTTTTAAAAAAAAGAAAATGTTCATGGAGTTAAGAGTGATAGCCTTAGATTTTCTGAGTACTTACTATGTGCTGGGCTGTACCAACAGTTATTTATGCTTTGGCCTGACAAACCCTATAAAGCTGGTACTATTATGCACAAACTACAGGTGAAGAAACAGAGGGTCAGGGGCTGAGCAGCAGCTGGGGAAGGGACAGGCAGCTGTAGACTCAGATCCATCTTCACGCCTGTGTCCTGTGGTTTGGCCTGCGGTTTGGCCATGAGCACTGCCACCTCCTGGCACAGAGTGGGCAGAGTACAAGTATGGGCCCAGTATAAACAGGGGCATATGATATCCATCTATAGCAAACCTGGGACAGGGGTTAAAGACATTTTTTTTAAAGATTTTATTTAGTTTTAGAGAGAGGGGAAGGGAAAGAGAGCGGGAGAGAAACATCAATGTGTGGTTGCCTCTTGCATGCCCCCTAGTGGATACCTGGCCCACAACCCAGGCATGTGCCCTGAGTGGGAATCAAACCGGTGACCCTTTGGTTCACGGACCGGCACTCAGTCCACTGAGCCACACCAGCCAGGGCAGAGACATTTTTTTAACATACCTTATGTCCAAGCAGGACATTCAAGAACAATTAAGCTAACAAGATCCATGTTTAATTCAATGCAAGCATTTTGTGAAGTGTGTTTTTAACTTAATTATTAATACAAAGTGTGTCTAAGTGGCTTAATTGTCTCTGAACTCATGATTTAAAACTCAGGAAGTGGCTCAGAGAGGCCTTGCCAATACAATTGATGGCAGGTTTCTAATGGACTGCTGCCAACAGCATCTGCCTCGCTGTTGAACTGGGTCCCAACCCTCAGCTGGGGCTGTGAGCCTCCACCACCCACCACCTGGTGGACATCGATTTCTGAGGTCCCTGGTTTTTGGTCACCTGCTGCTGCTAATGCCCTGAGGCAGGACTGGCAGCCTCCCCTTCTTGCCCTTGCCCCCTCCCATACCAGAACAGGGGGAAGGAGGCGGAGCGAGGGGCAGGGCTGTGCTGGGAGTGTAGGAAGTGCTCGGTGTACATTTGCAGTTCACCCACCCACCTATGCTCATTCATCAGCATTTACTGACCGCTCACGGTGTGCCCAGCTCCGTGCCAGTCTGCAGTGGGAAGCAAGGAGACGGACCAGGCTTCTGCACTGTAGGAGAAAGAAGGTTGTGAACACACCTGGCTACTCTGAGGGTTTTCCTGTGTGACCCTTCCCATTTCTAGCCTCAGGTTTCCACTATGGGTCCATGGAGATCTCCACTGAAAGTCCATGATCTCCAAGGGTCCTTCCAGCTCCAAGCCAGCCTGCCTTTGCCTCATCCCAGCTACCCTCCGCTGTCCCTGCCTGCCACCAGGCTCACGTTCCTTCTTCCTGGGGCCTTTGAGGACCAGGACAAGAGACCCTGTGTTCTCTCTGCTAGCTCCTGAGCAGGTCCAGGAGACTGTGCTCATCTCTGTGGGAAACAACACAACATAGCCCCCAACCCAGAGCTACCGGACAAATTCCTCAACCTCTCGGAGCCTCTGTTGCTGAGGGAGGCTAACAGGCATTTCCTCACAGGTTTGTTGTGAGGATTAATTGCTGCCAACGATGCAGAGAAAGCATGAAGCCCAGTGCTGGACCCAAAACGCCACTGCCATAAGCTCTTGAGCTGCACACAGTGAGTCTAGCACTAGAACACGCTGTTGAGTGACAGATCCAAGTGACACCCGTCAAACTACTGGCGCGGAGCAGACACTTGTGCCATCTGGGAACGCGTGAAGTCAGGGACAGAGCCCAACGCTGCTGCCCCACCCACAGCGCGTGTGTCAGCCATCACAGGTAAAATCAACAGAAAACTAAACTCTCCTCTCTGAAGAAAAAGGGAAAACACCATCTGAGCAGCAAATATGAGGGCCTTCAGAGCATGTGTTTCACAGCAGGGAGAGAGAAGTTGGGGTTCTTCTAAGGCCACTGGAGAAGCCTGATTTGGGGGCTGGTATTAACCTTGTTGAGGCTTCAGCTAGTGAGAGTTGAATTCAATCATGTGAAAGACCCAGGGAGTGCCTCAGGGTCCCGGACCTCATGGGTCTGGCCTACCCTGGGCCACACTGACTTGGGCCTGGCTCACACTTTGGGGGGCTGTCCTTTGCCCCTCTTGCCCTTCTTTGCTACTAGGTTCCATGTTTTCCATTGTGTACATCTCCTTCCTCCCCAGCCCCAAGGAAATAAAGGGCCTGGGAGGGTGGTCAGGACTCAGAGGAACCAAAACCAGCTCTGCAGACTATAACCTCACATAGAGCACTCGGAGGTCACATGCAGGGCACAGCCAGCATGTGGAAGGGAGCCAGAGGTCCCATAGCTTGAAGGGGGCCAAGGAGGAGGAGGCAGGGGCATGGTGGGCAGCAGAGGTGTGAACCCCCAGCCTGCTGGAATGGGGCCAAGGACATCACCTGGAAGTCCTGAAGCCCACTACCCCCGCACCCTGGCAAATGCTGCACGCCCCCTTATTTCCTGCTATTAAAACCTACAGAAAACAGGGACCTCCCAGCTCCTATCAGTTATTCACATCTTTTTTATTTAATCTTTACTGTATTTTTCCCATTACCATTTAGTCCCTTTCTACTCCCCCACCCTTTGTTCACATCTGAAGAATAAATTGAGGAAATGTGACTATAATGTTGGGTGAATGCCAGAGAATGGGGTTAAGACATGGATTATCCCAGAGAGACTTTTAAATTTTAGGGGAGCTGTCTAGATGGGTAACCTTCATGTCTCTGAGTCTGCAAAATGGTCCTCCAGCAATTTCCCTGGTGACAGGTGGGTTAAGAACCCAGCGCCATACCTGTGCAAAACCGGTCCTCCAGGGTCTGCGTCAGAGCACCACCAGAGGGCGCTGCAGCCCGACCGAGGCTGTGGCCTCTTTCCCCCTCACCAGTTTTTGTCTAGTCGTTGGTGGTCAGGTAGGGGCCCTCCAGGTCCCGGAGGGCGGAGCACAGGTCCTGGATAGTGATTTTGCTTTCCAGGCTGTGGCCTGCTCAGAGCAGGATTTCCTGGTTTCATCTAGATAAGTGGGAAAAATGCAGATTCCCGGATCTCACCCAACCAGCCCCCTATCCTAACGCAGGTCGGACCCTCCTAGGAGCTTTGAAAGTACTGGTGCCTGGGCCCCTCCAGAGATCACCATTTTATTAGACCTGGGCAATCTGGCAGCAGCTTCCCATGAACAGTCGGGGATGACACCCACTGTGTAGAAGCTGGCCTAGTGGACACGTCCGTGTTACTCTGCCCAACACTGAGCACGAGGCCCCACACACATTTCAGATGGGGTATGTAGCTCCCACCAACCCTGCAGTGGGCCAAGCTGACTTCTCCGTTCACAGACCTATTGGCAGGTGGGGTGGGGCAGCCTGCCTGTCCCCAGATCCCAGTGAAAGTGTGGCTCTGGTCCAAGCCACGAGAAGCATTTCCTGAGCAGCTGGGTCAGGCCTGGCGCCTACCCAACTCTAGGAACAGGCCTGCCTCCCAGGCAATTTGTCTGGGTCTCTGACAGCTGCTTCCCCATCCCAGACTGCTCTACATGGGCCCCTCGGTCCCAGCCTCTGTCCTTTCCTGGGCTTTGCCTAGCACCATAGTGTGCCCAGCATCAGTCTTTAAGGGGCTCCCCAGAGTTGAGTGCTTCACAAGGAATCTGTGATTAATGATCCCATTTTACAGATGAGGGAACTGAGGCCCGATGAAGAAACTCATGGAGGTTCCACAGTGGGAGGGTGTCAGAATGGAACTCAAACCCCAGGCTCCTGATTCTAGGCAACATGATCTTCCCACCACCCTCCACTGTCTCTAGCTGCTAAACTACTTATTCTCCAGTTCCTCATGGGAGGAAACTGGAGCTCTGTGTGCAAAGTTCTGCCTTGGAGTTGCAAGGAGGGGGTGAGAGGCTCTGAATTCAAACACCCACCATATTTCTGTTCTGAACTCAGTCCAGACAGCCTTGGTGGGGTTGGGAGGGCTTGGGGGCCTGTGTGTGTTGCAGCACAGGGAGAGGACAGGGGTCTTCAGGCACCTCCTCTTGGCTCCCACAGCCCCAGCATCCCCCAGCACAGCCCATGCCATGCTGTCTGTCTTCCCTGGGGTTTGCACTGCTCTATGCAGAGCAGGGATTCAACTGATGTTTCCTGAGGGGACAGAGGGTGGAGAGGAGAGATGGACATTTGGTCTCTGGGTTCGGCTCCCTTATCCCCACCATCCCCTCCCCTGGCCAGCAGGAGCCCCACCTTACCCTGCTTCTCTCCTGCTGTAGAAACTTACACCTCAGCCCAGAAGAGTAAGAAGTCAGCTGATTGGCTGCTGGGACCAGCCAATCAGGCTGGGGGCACCTCACCACCTCTGAGGACAAATGGCTAAGAGCTGACCAAAGTGGGTGGAGGGCAGGCCCTGCCACAAGGCCTGTGCCCTAGAGACAGAAAGAGGGAGCCGAAGGGAGAGAGGTGAAGAGGAAGAAATAGGAAGCAGGAGAGGTAGAGACACTGAAGTGGGGGGAGGGAGGTCTGCACAACTCAGGGCACACTGGAGCATGGCTGTGAACCTGGCTCCTGTCACCTGGGACTTTCTCATCTTTTTCTCCTACTCTGTTCCCCTCCCCTTCTCCAGGTAGGCAAGGGCTCCTGAGAAGTAGATTCTGGAACTCAGACACAGACTTCTCTGTGGCAAGAACAGGGATAAACAGTAATGATAGGAGTTACACCTAGCATTAACTTGCCTTCTCCCCATTTTACAGAAGAGGAAATGGAGGCTTAAAATAATTGACATGAGCAAGTCTTTTGGCCACTTTGCAATTTGAATCTAGTCTTCCCAAAGCCTGAGCTGTGGTTAACTTTCTCTTCCCTTCCTTCTTTCCCTCCTGGGCCAGCCTCTAGGCCTTGGCTTAGCTCATGCCTTCTGGCCAGGTCGTCACCTCGCTGCTTTTTCCAGACTGGCCCCTCACTCTGCTGAGACAGACTGTCTGCAGCTGGAACCACCTCCTCTTATCGCCCCACAGAGCCTCTGGGGTCTGAAGCTACCCAGAAAAACCCAGGGCCTCTGAGCCAGAGGAAACCCATAAATATAAACACATTTGCATGAAAGCGCAGGGGTCTGTGCCTGCAGCTAACAGCTCAGTCAGCTTCCAGGACATAGCCGCCACCAGCTTCCTGGGACTAACACGTACCATCAGCCAGGTTGGTACCATTTGGCATTTATTTCAATACACAAATAAAAGAACCTGGTGGTTCACACAGCATGTGCTCCTTTTTTTTCTTGTCATATACATATATTTTAAAAGATCAACACATTACCAGTCCCCCATGTTTTTTCCTCTACTGAGCAATATATACAGCCTGTTATATGTGTGTGTGTGTGTGTGTGTGTGTATACACATATATGCATATATATAATACATTTTTTCAATAGATAACTACATTCAAGTAATGAAACACAGGATTTACAGTTTCCCTCTGAGGGCAGAGGAAAAGCAAATTCACACTCAGTTCACAGAGGAAGTACCATGAAAAGCCCCGTCAGACAGGAGCCAAGGCCCCTCCTGGGGGTCACGGGGGCGGGCAGCAGCAGAAATCACGACAGTCACACTGTTGCTTATCGCAGGGGGCAGGCAGGTGCGCATGCAGGCTGGCTGAGCCTGCCCTGTCTGGGCTGGGCAGGCACGCTGTGCTGGCCCACCCGGGCTCCTTGGCTGCGATGGGTTGGGGGGCACATCTGGGAACCTCACTTTTCCAGAAGCCTCTCAAATTTGGGATTCACAAAAGAGAAGCCAGCGAATGCTGTCTGGTCCATGGAGTCGATGAGGTTCTTGTCGCTGTAGGAGAGGCGTGCCTTCTCATTCAGGAACTCCTGGTCAAAGTTGCTATAGTCTCCAGAGGACTTCTGCGGGCACAGGGTGGAAATGAGTGAGTAAAACCCAAAGGGCAGCCTCCCCAGGCTCCCAAACATCGGGAGTCTCTGTCAGGCTGGGCCAGGCCAGAGCTGTCCTTAGTAAGACCGGAAAAGGGAGTCTTCCCCACAGCCTGACAGGAGCCCAGCCAGAGGTGGATGCTGTTTTTCCAAGGGGATGAGGGAAGCCAGCAGGGAGCTCTGAGCCTGGATTAGGAAAGGTGAACAGGCCATGGGCCACACCCCGCCATCATCTGTTTTTGTTACTCCCATAAACTAGGAGTGGTTTTTACATTTTTCAATATTTAGGAAAAAATCAAAAGGAGAATACTATTTCATGACATGAAAATTAAATGAAATTCACATTTCAGCATCCATAAATAAGGTTTTATTAGTACATGACTACACCCAGTGATTGATGTATCATCTATGGCTTCTTTGAGACCCTCTGGCCTACAAAGCCTAAACCAGTCACTATCGGGCTATTCGAAGGAAAGCTTGCAGTTCTGCTTCTGAGGACACAGTGAAATGGTAATGGAGAGCTCAAGCTGGTGGCTCTCAGGCCAAACCGAGCTGGCAAGGACAGAATTTTGACTAGCAGTGGTTTTTAATGGCATATGAGCCAATATTTTAAAATTGAGCAATTTGACATAAAAACCCAGATTTCTGGCTTCTTTTGAAAACAGGTGGAGCAAAGCAGCCTTGGGCTCATTTCCTAGCCCATCCTCTCCTGGTGCGGCTGCTGGCCACAGGCCCCACCCCTTCCCACTGACAGGCTGGCGATCACCACTCCCGCCTTGTGTTTCTTAGTGCAGAGGAATCAGTCTATCACTCTTTCTATCATAACTGAAACTGACAGCAGGCTGAGTGATTTTCCTGCAGCTGGTCTGGCCTGAAGTGGCATGCCCAGCCCAAGAGGCATCGAGTTTGAGGTCCCTGGAGCAAGAAAAGTGCTCTGTGATTTCTAGGCACACAGGCTGCCTAGCGGGAGGAGGGAAAGGAGAGGAGAAAAAAGGAGTGGAAAGGAGGAACTATGAACAGAGAAGAGCCATAAAGTCCAACTTCTGAGGTGTTTGTGATGCTCCCAATTTTTGCCCTAACCTGCCTGTTCTCCTGCTGGCCCATTGGTGGCCTCTCTGGATTCTGGGCCTTCATGTGAACCATCCCTCCTCTACCTGGACAAACCTCCCAGATGCTCCCAGCCTGGCCCGTGCCCCACTTCTTCTCAGACGCACCAAGTTCTATGGTTCTGGGCTCCTGCTGATAGACCCGCCTGATGACAAGTGATCGCGTGTGGCCTTGTGACAGCTCTCGTACTGTTGTGTTATATCATGAGTGAGCATCTATGTTCAAGTTTCTTATCTCTGTTGAGCTGGGGTTCCTCCACTCTGGGACTGGGCTCCCAACTGTGCTGAGCAGCTCAGCACAGTGCTCTGCACCCAACAGGCACTCAGCATTTCCAATATTTATTGGAAAATGGATTCGATGGATGAAGGGAGAGAGGCCTTAAATTCTGATTCCCAGTCAGAATTTGGGATGTGCAAAGAGAACATACAGCATACAGCAGGTGCTAAAAAAATGTAGGTTCAGAAGTGGCTGGATCTACAGTTCCCAGTGTTTATTGAATGACTGAATGAGGGGAGAGAGGGTGAGACTATCAGGGTAGAGGCTGTGACCGAATGTGCCAGGGAGGTCCGGGAGGCAGGTTTGCTGAAAGGAGGGAGAGGAGAAAGCATGCAAATGATGTGGGAGAGAGGCAGGCAGAGGTGCCCACCCTGAAGGCAGCGGGGGCAACAACACTGAGCGGGTGGCCCTGCTAACGTTGGATCACATACCACTTTGGGCCTGAAGGGCGGCTCCACCAGACGTTTCTCCAGCAGAGTCCAGTTAATGGTCTTGAAGAAGGGGTGGATTTTGATGTTCCCAGTCACTCCCAGCCTCTTGGTTGGGTCCCTTTCAAGCAGCTGCAACCCAGCAGGGGCCCTGGTTAGCACCCAAGGACTGTAGGAAATCAGAGCCTCAGCAAACCCCCAAGCAGACCCAGGGCATCCCGGAGGCCTGGCTCAGCCCAGTGGTGCAGCCCAGAGCTGCTGGGGCTGAGGGATCTTCTCTGACTGGCTGCGCTCCCAGGTCCCCAGAGACAGCAGGTTGTCTGTTGGGGGCTGCTGGGACTTGAGTAAAAATCGTAGCTGTTTACTGAGTGTTTGCTATCTGCCTGGCACAAACCTAAGCTTCATACACTTATGTTTTCTTCCCAGCAACTCCAGCTTTCATAGTTCCATTGTGCAGATAAAGAGACAGACTCAGCGTTTAGCCTCAGGTCTGTCTCCCGGCCTAAGCTCCCAATCAGATCACCGCACCAGGCCAGTGCGGTGCAGGGTACTCAGACAGGACCTCCTGCGAACGTGGCGAGAGAGCAATACCCCCCACGTTAGGAGTGGCGCATCAGTGAGGCTGCCGTCCCAGAGGCTTCTGGCATTCCCGTGACTTCATGTTTACTGGTTCTGGCCCCTAGCCAGCCTAGCCCGGGGCTTCCCACCTTCTCCAGGATATCCTTGGACTCCTTGGTGATCCAGCGGGGATAATGCGGTGTGTCCACACGGATGGACTCGAAGAGCTCGTCCTCATCATCACCGTGGAAAGGGGACTGCCCAATGAGCATCTCATAGAGAAGGACTCCGAAGGACCACCAGTCCACAGAAAACGAGTACTTTAGACCCTGCAGGATCTGGGGCAGGAGTGCCAGAGCTGAGAGGGATCCCGGAGCACGAACCTGGCCAGCCCTCCTCACCCTCCTGGCTTGACACAGACATCACTGCCCAGGGGGAAGTGATGCCTTCCTGGCTCCACCCTGTTAAGACGCATGTCTGACTGGGCTGGAGGCAGGGCCGGGAGGAGCTCACCTCGGGGGCAATGTAGTCAGGGGTGCCACAGAAGGTGCTGGCTTGCTTCTCCCCAAATATGTTCTCTTTGCACATCCCAAAGTCAGCAATCTTGATGTGGCCATTCTGGTCCAGCATCACGTTGTCCAGCTTCAGATCCCTGAGGGGAAAGGGCAGGAGAGGGGGTCATCAGGGGCCAAGTCCACCCTGTCCCTCAGGCCCTATTTTCAGCCCTGTAAGCCTATTACTCTTCCCAAGGGGGCAAGGGAAGGAGCAAAAGGAAGCAGGAGGGAAGGAGGCTCCAAAACAGGTGCTTCCTGCAAGCCACCTACTGTGTGTCATATGCTGGACACACACTGTCTCACTTTCCAGAACCCAAAATGAGACTCAGAGAGGTGATGTCAGTTGCCCAGAGTCACCTAGCTGGTCAGCAGTGAAAGTGGCCCCCGGTTCAAGTTTGTGTAACTCCATAAGGGTAAGGGGTATGTCTATTTTTATGTAGCTGGTTGTTGGAGTAGGTAATTTATGCACACGGTAACAAGCACTAGAAAAGGGCAAACAGCATATACAAAGGGCACCTTCCACTAACCTCGATGGCCAGGCCTTCCCTAAAGTGATTCTAGGTATGGACAAGCACATTTCAATACGCATTTCACCTCATCTTTTAAAATATGCACCTTAATATTTAATATATACTGTCCCATGGGTTGGTTTTCCACTTGACCACCCATCTTGGCATCATCCCGTATCAGGACATAGGACACAGCCTCAGCCTTTTTGGTGAGTGCACCGTAATACTGTCTGATGGGACTGTCACTTACTGAGTGGGAGTTTTATGGGACCAGTTCCTATTGGTGGAAGCTGAGAGTGTGCAGATGGGGCTTCAGATGGGACTAATTGCACTGAGGAAGGAAGACCTGTACCAATCAGTGCTGCGCTCCCACCAATGGCGCTGAGTATGGGCAGTGAGTTCCCAGTTCCTGGAGCTGTGCCAGCCTCGGCTGAGGGGCCACCAGGAATTCTAGCAATGGAGTAGGAGGGTTAGGCAAATACCCAACTCAACACTGACTCCAGGCGGAGATGGGGTGAGAGCCGGGCCGGGCTCCTCTCAGAGCATTTCAGAGGATATGATGGGGTTGGAGCTTCCCTTCCTGAAAGCTCCCCCAAACCCCAACTCCCCACCACCTGTACCTGTAAATGACCCCTTTGCTGTGTAGAAACTGTAGCCCACAGATTATCTCAGCAGCATAAAACCTGGATGTGAGAGAGAGAGAGAGAAAGTGAAAGTATTCTGCAGTTTCTGTCTATAGGCCCTTGCTCCTCCCCGGTCCCATCCCCACCTCCAGGGGCAGGCAGTGCTGCAAATAACTCCATGCACCACCCGGGCCTGATCAAGTACATCTTGTGTCAGGCTAGAGGAGGCTAGCAGCCAAGGCAGAAAAGAAAATTATAAAGGAAAAGCTCCAAATAAGACAATTTTCTGTCACAAGAGTATATGCATTTATAGTGATACACATATGTATGTACACACACACAGTTTGGGGGTGCATGCTAGTCTGGGGGTCACACACCAGGGTCCTGTGTTCTGCAGACCACCATGTGCGAGGCTGCCCTGACTGAGGCCCAAGGAGGGGACAGAACCCGGCACACCTGTGCTGTGCACCCAGCCGCAGCTCACCCACCACCCAGGCTTCCCGTATGGTGGGGGCAGCCCCAGATACCCCCACTCCCTCCAACCCCAGCTCCAGCTCAGGGTAGCTTCTCCAGGGAGAGGAAAAATGGAGGGCAGACTGGCAGTGGGCTCCTCCCGACAGGGCCCTCACATACATGGCACGGTACAGCTCGAAGCGGCCTTTGTCCTGGATGTGGTACATCAGGTCGCCACCACTGAGGAACTCCATCACGAAGAACAGGTGATCCTGGGATGGGGAGGGTGGTGAGCAGAGGCACAGGAACGGGAGGGCTGCTGCAGCAGTGGGGACAACTCTGCCCTGGGGGACGTAAGAGGAGACACAGCCCCGCCCTGGGGAGTATGAGGAGGGGGACACAGCCCTGCCTTAAGTGACCTGAGTGTTAGACACAGTCTGGAGTGGGAGGTGAGGGGAGCTGTAGCTCCTGGGGTGATGACAGTGGGAGGGTCGGACACCTTGGTCTGGAAGGTGCAGTAGAGGTGGGTGAGGAAGGGATTCTCCCAGGCGAGTGCCAGCACCCGCTTCTCCACCATGGTGCACTCCACATCGTCGTCGATCAGAACCACGTCCTTCTTGAGGGCCTTGATAGCGAAGAACTGCTTTTTGCCCTTCAGCTCTGCAAGCAGCACCTGAAGGGTGGGTGGGGTCCTGAGCAGGAGAGGCCCTAGGCCACAGGCCAGGGTGCCACAGCCCCACCCAGCCAGGTCCCTTGGGCTGCCTCAGGGCCATGTGGCCCCTCACCTTCCCAAAGCTGCCTTTGCCCAGGACCTTGTGGAAGGTGAAGTTCTCAATGTTGCAGCACCTGCTCCTGCCCTCCCAGATCTTGCCGTAGGTCCCATTGTCTGCTGGAGAGATGGTACTTCAGACTCGGGTCTCTGTCCGCAGAGTCTGGGGTGAGCTGGGGTGAGAGGCCTCAGAGAGGAAGGGGCTCCTTCTCCATGGTGGTGCCTCCTTTCAGGTCTCACTTGACCATGGAGGGAGGCCAGGACCCATCCTGGGCCCTAGTGGGAATTAAGGGCTTTCCTGGGGAAATAGGCCCAGCTTACCTGTTTCATCTCCAGAGACCCCTGGCTTCTTCTCAAAATTCTGGTAGATCCCAACAGGCTCTGCAGCCTCTGTCTCTGACTTCCGGGTGGGTTTCTGGAGAAGGTGGCCAGATGGTCAGTCAGACCATGGCCAGAACTCCCAGCCCAGAGAGGCGACCCAGGAATCATAAACTCAACATTGATACCAATGGGGGGGCAGCACGGGCTAGGCCCGGGACCCCCCAAGTGCTACGGTACACACACACACACACACACACTCTCTCTCTCTCTCTCTCTCTCTTCCTCTCTCTCTCTCTCTCTCTCTCTCTCACACACACACTCTTCCAGTGGCACAGGGGTGCCCAGTAGTCTGGAAGGCAGGCATTACAAACAGAAGTTCTGTAAACCAGACACTACCTTCCCAACTGCTTCACAGATTTTTGTGTTGCCTTCACTTGTGAGTGATTCTAGAGTTTTACCTTAAAATTTTGGGTTATCCCTTGAACCCTACCATACCCAACACATACAAAACCACACACACACACACACACACACACACAAAGGCTTTTAGTTCCAAGTGTTTCACCTTGCACCCCCACCTCAGCTCCACCCGCGATATGGAACTGTTGGAACAACTCATTTCTAATGGGAATACACCCACCACCCTCTCCTGCTTAATTCTCAAACTGGATCTTCCAGAAGTGGGGTCTTGGATATAAAGCCCCCCACTGTGGTCCCCAGGACTGGGAGTGAGCCCTGACTGCCCCAACCCCACAACCCTCTGTCCCGGGTCCCCATGGTGCTGCCCACCTGGCTGACTTGGTTCAGTGCCTCAGCCAAGAGCTTCTGGTTGATGCCGCAGAGGTTGGCAACCTTCTTCTGGCACTTATGGTGCACGTTCATGCCACAGTCTGGGGTGAGGGAGAAGCAGGCCCATGAGGGCCCGTGCCCAGGCAGGACAGCCGGCAGGCCCGACCGAGGGCAGGGAGGGTGGAGGAGAGAATAGGAGGAAGGAGGGCTTTGTGGGGCCTGCTGGGTTTCCTGTCTTCAGAAAAAATGTATCTGAAGTCATCACAAGCACTTCACATCTTTCATTATTTAAAGAAGGAAAACAAAAAGCAGAAGATATGGGACCTAACTCTAACCCTTCAAAGGGTATGTGGCATAACCTAGACAAGTCCCTTTCCCTGTAAGAGACTCTTGTTTCTCTTCTATCAGTGGAGGGGGGCAGGGGAGGGGTAAGGTGCATTTGGGGAACACTCTCTGGGCCCTACTCTGCGCTGACCCCTACGTCACCCTTGAGGACGCAGAGCGGAGAGGCGTGCCTCCTGCCTGGAGCTCACAGAGCAGGTTAATGGCAGAGCCAGTGGGGCCAGTGGGAAGGGCTCCCCAAGGCCTCCCCATGGGAAACCCCCCAGGGAGAGGGCAAAGGCAGCATCGGTTAGGTGGAGTTTATGAGGTCCGGGTGGGGGGGCACAGCTGGGAGCCCCCCTCCCCAGCCCTGGAGCTGGGTGGCACGCACCTTCACACTTCAATCCCTGCTTCACCAGCCCCCACAGCAGGCTGCCACAGTGGTCACAGAAGGTGGGGCTCATGTAGTTGTAAACCTTGAACCGGTGCGGCATGTCGATGTTGAACCGTTCTTTCTGGAACTGGGGTGGGGTGGGGGTCACAGGTCAAGGTCACATGGCAGCTCCAGTCCCCTCTTCAATCCCTAGCTCTCCCCCAACCCCATGCATGGCAAGATGCCAACAGGGCTCCACTGGGGACTGGGAAATATGGAGGTCCAAGGAAGAACCAAGAAAAATGGGGAGGAAGGGTGAGTCCCACAGGGAAGGGGGAGGGAGAGCCCAAATCCCTCCCACTTGGCCAAGCCCCCAGATCCCCAGGGCCCTGCCCTGGACCCAGCCTCACTATGGTGTCCCGGCTGTTGGTTGCAGTGCCTGTGCACCGGCCGATGATCTTGTCGATGCATTTCTTATGGATGGCAGCATTGCATTCTTGAGGAGGCACAGGTCCAGGAGGGGGAAGGGAAGGCACAGGAAGGGCAGGGTCTGTGAGCTGGCCTAGTCCAGCCCCCTACACAAAGCCACTGTTCTCCCAACCACCCACACCCTCACCCCACAGAGGCCTGGGGCCCAGAGCTTTATTTTTCTCTCCTCCTGCCAGCCCTCAAAGGAGGGGCCTGGGAAGGAGTGGGCAGAGAGGACAGGCCAGTCTGGTGGATCTCAGAGATTAGGCTAGAGGAGTGCTGGTGAGTGGGGGGCGAAAGGCGGCAGAAGTGAGGGGCATGGGGTATTGCAGTGAGAAAAGAGGAGGCAAGAGAGCCCGCCTTTTCCCTCGCCTGTGTCCCAGTGCAGCAAACAGCTCCCAGGCTCTCTCCCATCATGTGCACACACAGACAGGTGTGCCCTAGCTCAAGGACACACATACACACAGCTGTGTATAATGACAGGGCTCCTCACACATTGACAGAACGCTTACCATGTGCCAGACACATATTTCATCCCACTTGATCTCCACAATGACTCTACTGTCCCTATTTTACAGATGAGAAAGTTGAGGCACAGAGGGGTTAGGTGACTTTACCCACAGCCCTACAGCTAGGAAGTGGCAGAGCCAGGATTCAAACCCAGGCAGTCTGGCTCCGGAGCCTGTGCTCCTAACTGCTAGCCCACAATGCTTAGCGTTTGTCCCTCATGGAGAAAGGCGTGTTCATACATGTGTACCCAGATGCACACATATCTAACAGAAGCACACGTGCAGCAAGGGTGTGCTAGCCAAGGTCTGACGGTCTCTCTAGGGGAAAAGGCCCTGATGTGCAGCACCGGCTGACTGCCCTGTGAATGCTCCACTGTGACCTGTTTCAGGCTGCCAGTGTGATGTCACTGAACTCAAAGAGTGGGGAGAGGCACACAGGACTGGCTCCAGCACTCACCGAGCACAGCTGTCATACACACAGGCACTCCGGTACGGAAAACCTCACACGCACACTCCAGCACACAGTCTTTGTTCAGGCATGTACCCCAACGCAGGGACACGGGCTCTCCCGTGAACACGCCCAGGCACTGCTAGGCACCCAGGCACACACACTGCGTACAAGCCGGACTGTGGAGACACTTACGCCTGCATTTGTAGCCTTGCTTGTTGAGACCCCTGAAAGACAAATCCCCCGGCAGCGTTAGTGGGGGAAGAACTGGGTGTAGCCCTCCCTCAACCCCGCCCACCAGTGGGTACAGCCTGCCCTCACCAAACAAAATCTTTGCACACAGAACAGAAGGTCGGCTGCCCAAAGAAGGTGGCAATAAACTCGTGGTTCTTGATGTAGTGAATTTTAGCCTGTTTAATGGCTCCACGGCGGTTCATGGTTGGGAACTTGGCCTCGTCTTCACCCCGCAGAGATTGCTTGCAATCTGGAGGCCATGGAGGGTGAGGTCAGCCACAGCCACAAAAGGGAGAGCTCCTCCACAGTCCCTCCCTCCCAGGGAGGCCCTGGACAGACTGCTGATGGGGGCTGCTTCTCTAACCCTCTGTCCTGGCTCTGGCCTCTGAACCTATACTCCCAGCCCAAGTAGGGCAAGCCTTACCTCCGTCTTCCAGGAAATACTGCACAGACATCAGCACCTTGGCCTGGGGTTGCAGGTCCAGCTGCAGGGGTGAGGGTGCGGGGTCAATGAAGGCGGGCCCAGGGTCGAGCCAGACTCAGAACCCGCCCCCATAGTTGGTCCCCCAAGGCCAGGGAGTCCTGGCAGCCTAGTGGGGACACCTGTCTGCCTGGTGTGTGTAGGAACAGGCCCCGCCCCTGAGCCCCATCCCCACCCCCCACTCAGGGGTATTATTACATTTGGGGAAGTGAAAGGATCCAGCCCACACCCAGTCTAGCCACATGGCCAGGGAACAGAGTGGGAAGGGAAACTCCCCACCCTCAATACTGCTGCCCCCTTAATGAGGGTATTAGAATGGAGGGACCCATCCCCTGCATATGCAGAGACGCAGACACAAGCATACTGACACACCGTGCTGGTTCTGTTGGGAGGTCTGTGTGTCCAGTCTTTTCACATAGACTGGCCAGTTATGAGGGCAGGACCCTCATCTTCCCAGGCCCCAGGCCTGGAGACATACATTATCCCTTGGGAACAGGGAGCTCAGCAAGTGTCTCTGCTTGACTGGCCAAGGGTCAGTGCAGCCCTGAGTCAACTTGTCTCTTGGCCCAACCCCTTCAGCCCTCACTAGAGGCTGACCAGAGTCCCAGATGGTCACAGGTCTTTTGCAGTGGGTACATTTTGGCTTCAGGAGACCACAGGTGACCCTGGAGGGCAGGAATGCTATGCCAGCACTGGCATCCTGTGGCCACAAGGGACACATGGCCACATATGTGTAGAGTCCTGGTTTGGCAGGTGAGTGGTGGGCCACCAGCTCTCCCCTTCACCCACATCCTCACTGTTGAAGGACATACCTGCTGTTCCCTAATGCTGGCCTGGGCCTGGAATATCTACAAAGATTCCAAACAGAAATGGGAACAATGGGTGCCTCTGAGAAGGGGGCCTGGAGCCTGGGGCTAGGGTCAGACACACCCTTACAGTTTGAAATGTTCTGCTATGTGCACACCCTGCCTTTGTAAAATTAAAGGGGGAAAAATAGTTGCAACAACAAGGATGGCTCTCTAGCACCTACCCTGCGTCTGGTTCTATAATTAGCCCTTTGCGTCCAGCTGTTCATATCATCTGAACAACTGACACCAAGGCAGGGTTTTTTAGCAGCTTCTCCTTTTTATAGATTTGGAAACAGGCTCAGAGAGGCCAGGATTTGGTAAATTGCAGAGCTGGGATTCGAACTCAGCTGTTTTGGCTGCCAAGCTGCACCCAGCAGCTAGACTCATTCACCGTGTACGCACGCACGCACGCACGCACGCACAACTGCAGCTCGAGGGCCCCTCACCCAGAATTCGGCCTTGCCATTGTTCTTCTTGCAGCGCTCCGCCAGCACCGACACGCCCACTGTCACCTCGGACACCGGCTCCTCTGCGGCCCGCATCAACACAATCTGGATGACACGGCCCTCGTAGATGTGGGCATCGAATGTGGACTTCCATTCGGGGTACATGGTGGGCTTCTTTTGCACCAGCGTCTTCCCACGCTCTGCAATGGGGGCCAAGCCGGCCACATCAGGCAAGGGCTCCTCTGGCCCTCCCTTCCCAGATTTCTCATAGCCTTCAGCCCTGACAGAATCTGCCTGGCTCTCTCCCCAAGGGCCCACAGTGGCTTCCCAGTGCTCTTGGGACTGAGTCTCCACGGCTCAGCCTGTGTGACTGTGCTCTGCTCACCTCACCAGCCTCACCTTACTTCCAACACACTCCAGAACACAGAGCTGCTGGCAGCTCCTCGTGGGTACCCTGCCAGGTCCCCTCTCCAGGCCTTTGCTCCTGCTGCTCCTTCTTCCTGTGACCCTCTTCCTCCAGCCCCACTTACATACCTCCTTCCCTATGCATTCACTCAGTGAACATGTGCTGGGAGCTCCCACATGCCAGCCACTGTATCAGAGGCAAGGAACGTGGCAGAAAGAAAAGTTAAACCTGGTGCCTGCCCTCCTAGAGCCTCAGTCCCAGGCAGAGACATGAACCAGTTCATGCCTCCAGTAAACGTTAAATCACAGCTGTAATGAAATCGAAGTGGGCAAAGTTGGTGGTTCTAGACCTGCCCATGTCAGGGGCCCTGCCCCAGCTTAAGGGTTGGGAAAGCTTCTGGAAGAAGAGACAGCTTAGCTGACACCTAACAGATGAGCCAGGGTTCACCAGATGAGGGCAGAAGCAAGAAGGAATAGCTGAGGTATTCACCTCTTCCAAGAAGAAGATCCTGACCCCGGCAGGAGACAGTGCCTTCTCTCAGCTTCTCTATCACAGGACTCATTGTCTGGCTCCCTGACCTGACTGTGAGCCTCTCAAGGGCAGGGCTAGGTCAGGCCCAGAGCACAGCAATGTCCTCAGTGCCCAGCACAGGGCCTAGCACAGATGCACATGTAAAAACTGTTTGGTGAAACAACCAATGAGGGAGGAGCCAGAAGCCCTGTAAGGGCTGCATGCAGCCAGTGCTGGTGCACTCTGCCATCTCACATCCACACCTAGGCTGGCAGGAAGACGAGGATGAGGAAGAGTAGGATACTTCAGAGGTTCTAGGGGAATAAGGTCCAGCCCCTGACATTGCCTCCCACTGAGCCCAAACTCTTAGCCCCACTGGCTGCTGCCACGTTTCCAGGGTCCAGCCTCCAGCCCTACCTGTGCTGAGTGCTTCCTTCATCTTCACAGCACAGAAGGGCTGGCTGGCCTCATCTTCGGCCTGCAGAGTGCCCAGCTCATAGGAGTTGAAGGCGATGCGCAAGAATGGTGCCATGTTGGGCCTGCGGTGGGATTGTACAGATAGAAAGGGTGAGGCCAGGCAGAAGGGAAGGGCCAGTGGGAACAGCCCTGGGAGGTGATCAGGTATCCCCTCCCCCCAGGGCTTTCACAGCATTGAGCTTGGCCCACATGGTGATTCCAATGCACTAGTCTTAGTTGACAAAGCTGAAGTTGAAGAGTTTTATGTAAGCCGAGATTTGTGGCATCCCTGGTAAAACTAGATGATGGGACATCAAGCAAAAGCTGGCTGGCACAGCCCCATTAGTCAGGACTCCTACCAGCTCCAGGCAGGGACCCGACCCTCTTCATGCCTCTCCAAAACCTACCTGTGCCCTGGGGGCATTTGAATTTGTGACCTTCTTATTGTTCATTTGCAAAGTCATTCAATGCCTCCTTTAATACCCAGCTAACTATATCTACTACTATGTGCCTGGTACCCAGCATGTGCTGGCTACAATGTGAAGGACAGTGCCCCCTCCTCCCCACACCCTGCCCCACACAGCTCTCTTGGTTTTCAAAAATTTTTGCTCATACCAGGGCAAGCAAGGCAGTGGCTGGCAGACCGGGCGGTGCCACACTTATGTGCAGATAAACTGGGAGGAACAACTGGGAAGTGAGACAGACCATGCAACCCACGATTCTAGTGCGGAGAAATAAAGCCTCAAAACCTCTGACTGAAAAAACCTGTGGAGGTTGTGGCAGAAGGAGAAACTCCCAGCCTCACAGGAGAGTTCACTGGAGAGACCCCTAGGGTCCTAGAATGCACGCAAACAACCCACCTGGGAATCATTACCAGAAGGGCCCAATTTGCTTTTGGGTAGTGGGGGAAGTGACTGAAAGCTGGCTGAGAGCTGAGCAAGTGGCATTGTTCCCTCTTGGACCCCTCCCCCACAGACAGCACCACAGTGCAGGGACTAGGTTGCCCCACCCTGGTGA
>CM052544.1:42230583-42268642 GCA_028533065.1 Trachops cirrhosus | reverse complement strand
TATTCCAAGTCATGAAAGGCAAAGACCTACATCCAAGATTACTCTATCCAGCAAAGCTTTCATTTAGAATGGAAGGGCAGATAAGTGCTTTTCAGACAAGGTCAGGTTAAAGGAGTTCATCATCACCAAGCCCTTATTATATGAAATGTTAAAGAGACTTATCTAAGAAAAAGATGATCAAAAATACGAACAGTAAAATGACAGCAAACTCACACCTATCAACAAGCAAACCTAAAAAACCAAAACCAAACTAAGCAAACAAGTAGAACAGTAACAGAATCACAGAAATGGAGATCACATGGAGGGTTATCAGTGGGGAGGGGGAAGAATGGGGGAAAACGTACAGGGAATAAGAAGCATAAATGGTAGGTACAAAATGGACATGGGGAGGTTAAGAATAGTATGGGAAATGGAGAAGCCAAAGAACTTATATGTACGACTCATGGACATGAACTAAGCTGGGGGAATGATGGTGGGAGGCGGGGTACAAGGCGGAGGGGAATAAAGGGGAGAAAAAAATGGGACTACTGTAATAGCATAATCAATAAAATATATTCTTAAAAATTTTTGCTCCTAAATACCCAGGTAAACAAGCCGAAACAAGATGACCACCCCACTTTTCAGATGGGGAAACTGACACTGTGAGGTCAAGCCAGAATCTGAAGCTGAGAGTCCAGTGATAAAGCACCTACTTCGTTCGGCGGCCAGGGCTGTGGAAGGCCCTGCCCACATCAGTGTCCCGACACTTCTGAACCTGAACCCCCTGAGGTCAGGGGCCTCTTGCCTGTACTTTCAAATTATTTTCCAAATATAAAACTATTTTAATGTTCCATGTAACACTGAATTTGCTTTTTAAACCACACAGGTTGGCCCACGCTCCCCACTCCTCATGTTCCTCAAATCAAGGGTTACTACAGGAGATGACCCTGAGTGTCTTTTGGGCTGTTGTGCATGAAGGATGCTCACATGTGCAAGCCTGCACCTGCACACTCATATATCTACTTGGATGAGGGCCCTGGGCCCCACGCAGGAGGATGTGCCACAGCCCTGGATGAACAAACACTCATGTACGCGCACATACATGTGTACTCGTACTCCATCCTGGGCACAGGCTGGCAGAGGTGGACTCACACATGCACCCCTACCCACGCACATGTATATATGCACATGCAGTGGCCACCTTGCCCAGGGACAGCTCCCCTGGCTCCTCCATGAGGCAGCCAGAGCAGCAGCCGTGTCTGCTGAGAGCTCCCCGCCCAGATGAGCTCATGGGAAACACTGACCTCAGCCTGCAGTCTAGCCCAGTGGCCTGGCCAGTCTTCTGAGGCTAACAGCCAGCGCAGAGGAAAGGGCCCCGGAGGGGCAGACACCACCATGTCCCCTGCCTGGGCCTGGCTCCTACTCAGAAAAAGTGAAAGTGGGTGTGTGAACTCACATCTGAGCCCAGGCTCAAGAGCCCTCAGCCTGAGCCCAGCCAGGTCAGCTGCCATGACCTCTCTGTAAAGGGAGGGTGAGCCAGCTGTGGGCTGCTGCTGGCTCCTCCCTGGGCTGGACCATGCGTGAGTGTGTGAGTTGGTGTGTATGAGGGTGCATATGGGAGTGACCGCATAGCTATGGACAGGTGTGTGCCTGCAAGGACATGGAGTGGGTGGCATGTGGTGGGTACTCAGGTAAAGTTAAAGTGAAGAGTGAGCTGCATTGGCCCAGCTGGGAGTGGGTATGAGTCTGGGTGAATGTCCCACACCCCCAAGCAAAAAGGACATCATGCCCCTCCTTCCACCTTGCCTGGCCCAGAGTCCAATGCATGGAGTACCCAGGTGAGTGCTCCTTGGGGTTCCAGAATGATCAGCAGGGCCCCTGCACAGCATACACCTGCTACACATCTGCATCCACATTCCCTAGACCTGAGCCAAGTAGACATTGCTCAGCCTCACGCTTCCCAACAAGATAACCTCAAGACCCAGGTGGGCAATGATGGACTTTCTGAGCAGTGTGTCAGAGGATCAGGGTTGAGTGGAAAGGTGGGCAGGGACAAAAGAGGAGTAGTTGTGCTGTAAGGAGCTTGGCTCCGGGGACAGGGGAGGTCAGGGCAGCCCCTGGTGGCAAAATAATGGTCAAGATGCCCGGCGGCAACACCCTAACTATACCAATGCTGCCAGGGGACTCCGTGGGGGCACTTGGCCTGAGTCTCAGCCAGCCCCCAGCTTCCAGATGAGAAAGGGTCCCTTGGTTCAGGGCTGTCATGATAAGAATTTGTGAGGGACAAGAGCCAACATCAATCCCACAGGCCTCAGGGGGAAGTCCTTTAAATGCTATCACCCCTTCTTGCTTGCAGCAGCCATCTCTCATCTGTGCACCTCCCTTCTCAGTTTACGAAGTACACTCACATCCCCCACCCACCCAACAGCCTGGGAAGACAGTCCTAATAACTGAGCCCACTTCTCAGGAAGGCCAACCCAGTCTCCAGGAACACAGAGCTGCTCACCCTGAAGCAGCGCCTGTGCCCATCACCTGCCGGCAGCTCCTTCTCCCCACTGCCTCCCCTTGGGACCAAACCCAGACAACCCATGCACTCCATGACTTCCCTTGTCTCCAGGTGGCCCGGCAGGAGCTGTCTGTGTAGACCACCCAGCTTACATGGAGAAGAAGAGAGTGGGGTGGGGGAGGGTATCAGAGAAGCCCTGGGAGGGTGAGGAAGAGCCCAGCCCTGCAGGCTGCCCATCAGGCCTGCCCTCTAGCTCTCTGCAGGCACACTCAGAGCGGCTAACTGTGCTGCTCACAGTTAGCTAGAAGCCACTGGGGGAAAACCACAACCACAGTGGGTCCTGGACCCAAACCTGTACCGCCAGGCCACAGTGCCACAAGAGAGACCTCCTGGGGTTCTTTGGCAGTAACCCTAGGGTTAGGTGGCCTGGCCCCAACTTCCTAGGACTAAAACTAGAGCATGGGTCCTCCCAGGCTCTACCACCTTCTCTACCCCAGTTACACGGCCCAGACCTCAGGACAGCAGCCTGGAGAGAGACACCAGAGGCCAGCATCTTCTTCCATCACTATGTGACTTTGAGAGGTTCTGGGTCCGGGCACACCAAGTCCCCCACTGCACAGTGGAACCAGAGTCACCCATCTACCTCGAAGAGGGTCTGAACACTGGTGGGAAGGCCAGGGAGTAAAGCAACGGCACAAAAGCAAGGTGTGCCAACTATTTATAGCCCCATGCAAATAGGCCCAGGCTCATAGGCCCCAGAGGAAAGCCACTGGCTCAGCCTCACCACCACTCCGCAGCGCCATGGAGGTGGCTGGGCCTGGACCCCACACACGGCTCCATAGAGACAAGCTCTTGGAGCCAGCCGAGGCCAGCCAGGCCTTTCCCAGCCACTTGTGGGCTCCTAGTCTCTAAGACTTTCCTTCTTCTCCAGCCCACAGCGAAGGCAGCCCAATGAAGCAGAGAGCATTGGACTTGGAGTCAAAAGGTCTGGGTGTGAATCTCAGAGCCCCCACTTACAAGAAGGATCCTCCTCTTCTGAGGCCAACAACATACTAGATTAGCCTTGTAACGGCATTAGCATACTTTTTATCCCTGTGCAGGTCCAGGAGATGAGTATTTTACCAATGAAAAAAACAAGCTCAGAGGGGCTAAGTGATTTGCCCAAGATCACACAGCCAGTAAGTAGTGGAATAAGGACTTGAATCCAGGACTGCCTGATGTTTTGGCCCATGTTCTTTCCAGTGCATCATGCCAAGAAGAAGAGATGAAGGGAAAGAGGGAAGCATTAGAGAAATAAATGCACCAGGAGGAGCACACACAACACATTCATGAAGATAAAGAAAACAGAGGTGAGGACACCAGGAGACAGGTACCCTAGGCTTGATCAGAATCTTCCCCTCTACCCCGCTTCAGGCTGGTCCTAGGCTGACCTTGAGGACCACCCCCTTTCTATATAAAGAAGGTGGGTGGTACAGACTTCTGAACTGCTTCCTTTCCTCCTGTCCCCACTGCTTGGCCACCCCCTAGCTCTCAAAACCCAGGTAAGAGTTGGCCAGACTGGATTCCAGCCCCAGGGGATAAAGGCTCACTGGCCCTGCTCCCCACCCTACCCTCGACCAGGAGTGCAGAGGGAAGGAGAGGTGGTGCCTGGCCAGGGCAGAGCATACACGTTCCTCCTCGGTGATGGAAGCCTGCTCTCAGCCAGTCCAGGGCAGTGGGCAAGGCTGACATCGAGCTGACCAGAGTGACTACACTGATTAGAGCGCCAGGACACGGAGGATAAGTGTGCATGTTGCACAGCCACACAGGTGCGTAGGAGTGTGCTCTAGCAAAGAAGGCAGGGTGGAGACATAGCCTGAGGGGTGGCACCACCAGCAACGGGAAAGCATTTTCTAATGTTTCTACAACCATGTGTAAATTGTTTGATAACAATTTTGTTAGAGGGGAGAAATAAAATCTAGCAAGCCAAAATATCTCCAAGGGATGGGCCTTCAGAGGCTGATGTGCCCATATAGATTGGGAAACTGAGGACAATGAGGGTCCCCTGGCCTGTAGAACAGACCTGGTCCCCTCCACCCCAGCCCTTTCCTGGCATTTGATTCTGCCTCACAGGCCACAGGGTGATGCCCACTGGACAGAGGAGCAAAGGGGGCCTGAAAAGAAAGGCCTTGGCCAGGCTCTTAGAGTGTGTGTGAACACGCAGGGGGTGTCCCTCAGAACGTCTGCCAGCCAAGCAAGAACTGGAGGGCTGAGGTCCAGCACACAAGGGTGAGTAGAGACCAGCTGAGGCCCCTGGTGGATCTGAGGTCTGCTCCTTTCCATAGACCCCTGAGGAGCAGAGGTGCCCCTCCAGTGCACCCCACTCCATGCACACCTGCCCAGACTTGGGGCAGCCCCTGCTGCCTGCTGCCCATGGAAGGCACCACCGAAACTGGTGGTGGTGGTATGAGACTAGGCCTCCTAGAGATGTAGATCCTGCTTGGGCCTGCAAAGGTCCAGCCCATATAGGCCATGAAGGATGAATAAAGGTGAGTGGAGGCACATGAGACCCAGGCATTGGGAGGGAAGAAGAGTGAGAGGCAGTGCGATCAGCAGGAAGGAGTAGGGCTGGTCCTGGAGAGTTGCAACAGGGCAGGGGGCTGGGTGTAGAGGAAGCTGCCAGGCTGGGCGGGCAGGCGGGTAGCAGATTGGCTGAGAGGATGGCCTCCCCAAGAGGCAAGTCAAGGAGGCCACAGGGGTTTCACAACCCAGGAAATGGGCCCAGCTAGAAGAGCAGGCAGTAGGGGAGGGAAAAGGCTAGCAAGACCCTTCCAAGGCCCCCACCAGGGCCTGTGCCCCAGACCTGTCCAGGGAGGAGGACGAGCTATGGTCTCAGGTCCTGGCCAAGTCCTAGAGCAGGAGATGCTCCCCACAGCTGCTCCTCCCTGGGACAAGTATCTCATCCCCTGGGGATCCTTCTTGACCCCTCCCTCATCTGCCACACACCAACCACTGCCTAGACTCTCCTCCCTTTCCCCCATGGACCCCTCCCACCTGTCACCACTCCTAGTCCCTTCCCATTCATTCTCCCCACAGCTTGGAACCTCTGGGGCTCCCAGTGGCCCTTGGAGAAAGCCCATGCCTCAGCCTGGCCCTGGCCTGTGCTCTACCTCACATCTCACCTCTGGCTGTTCCAAGTACCTGTCCCACGTTCAAGCCACCCCACTTGCACATATGCAGTTCCCTCAGGGCGAATGTCCTCCTGAATCCCTATGTATCCTACCAGACAGTTCTAAAGGTTAGCCCCGGGGGATCCTTTCCCACTCCCCAGGTAGCCAGCTGCTTCCTGACACCATGGTCCCTGCGGGTACCCCGTGCAGGTGTCTGGGATCCTGCTCCTGCAGAGGATTTGGGTCTGTAGCCTGGGCAGTGTCTCTGCCTCCAGCTCAGCCTTCTCAGCCCTGGTCCAACACCTGACTGTCCTGGGGACATTCAAAAATTCCACTGCTGGGCCTGGCCAGCCCACTGTAATCAGATGGGAGTTGTGGAGAGGCGTAGCAGTGTGAATGAAACTTTTGCAGTTGCAAAAGAGGTGGCGATATCTTAAGAACCAATGAGAGGCCTTGGCCCTCTTCCCAGGAAAACACATGAAGTGATGTCTGCACATGACAGGGTAGGGGCTGAAGTTCTGAAGGCCCGGTCCAGCCCCAGCTCACCCCCAACGCTCCTCAAGCCCAATCTGCAGGCACCACCATGACAAGACACACCAGATGCATGAAACACACAGACTGGCAGGGACAGTCACATAAACGTGTGATTACAGAGGAGGATAGGACCACTGCTCAGGCAGTGGGCAGGAAGAAGGGAGTGAGAGGGGCTGGGGCAGCATGAGGGCTGGAGCTTCTGTTGGCTGGGAGGTCATGGGGGGCTTCAATATGAGGGATGAGCAGAGGTGCCATGGGCCCACCCGGCCAGAGGGACCCTGGCTAGCATCAGCTCATGCCTGCTCCTGCCGGCACATGTCGGGGCAGGACTTCCCTGGGGGCAGAGCCCATACCAGGCACAGGTTTTTAAGTAATTCAGCTAGTCGTAGAACTGGGGAAGCCCTCAGCTCAGCCAGAGGGAGAAACCCCTGAGTACCCCTGAGGGAGGAACAAAGGCCCCTTCATGGCAGGACTGAGGACAAGGGGGCCTCTGTGAGCAGCCAGGGTGGGGGGTTATGTCAGGCCCTCTCCCAGAATAACCACACGCATGTGCATACATGGCACACCCACCAGCCCAAACACACAGTCACACAGGGGAGGCCCCGCGTGCAGTCGGACAGGCACACAGAGACGGCTGTAGCCACAGGCACAGACACTACTAGGACAACTTGGTGACACATCCCCTGAGAAACGTGCTCTGGCTCACTGACTCTCACATGTCACAGATGTCCAGGCCCACACAGACCACACAGGACATTAACACCCACGTGCACTCATCATCACAGAGAGACCCCTGTGCACACGGGGTATCATGGCACATAATGTACACACGGGCACAAAGACAAACACAGGCCTGGAAGGACCCACACATCCCTGACTAGGATCTGGCCCAGGACATTGCAAATGTAGCTTTTTCTACTGCAGCCCCTGGGGCACATAGGAGAGGGGGAGGGCCTGAACCTGTGCAGGTGGGGTGGCTACGCCAGGTACCCCACACATGATCTCCGTTGGGGTCCAGACTCACGGGGCAGAAACAGACAAAGAGAGGTGGAGCGATTCACCCAGAGCCACAAAGCCAACAGGCCAGCCCCCGGGGAAGGCAGAGAGGGACCTTCTGGTTCTAGCCCTGCAACTGCCCACCTGGCCTACGGTGGGAGACAAGGGCATGTGCACGTGGTTGGGGAGGGGATGGCTCCTCCACCAACCCCCACAGAGATGTCAGCAAGCCTGCTCCTCAGCCCTTCTCTCTGTGCACCCGCAGAGCCTCCTCCTGCTTCTTCACACTCATCTTTGTGTTTAAGAGAAAGAGAGATGGCCACCTAAGGATTCTGCCATGGATCCCCGCAAGGGGCGTGGGCCCAGATGATGCCTCCCCACTTTAGGGATCAGAAGAAAGCTGGAGAGAGGTGGCACTGTGGTGTGCCACCCACAGCAGGAAGGGAACAGAAGAACTGGAGGTCAGGGCGCTGGGTGTGGGCTGGACAGGTCTGGTTCCGAGTGGTCTGCCCTGGGGGCCCCGAGAGCCTGGCCAGCGTGCGCTGCCGTCATGTGTAAAAGGGCTGTGTTGAGTGAAGCTCCCGGCACCATTTCCAGCTCTGCTTGGTAATTACAGGGGCTTCCAAACTTTCTTGGCTCTGTGGGTAAAGGGGCTCTCTCAAGCCACCCTGCCCTGCAGTGACCTGCTTTGGTCCGCTGCTCAGGGAAGAGACTGGGCTGGGCAAAGAAAGCCTGGGTCTATTGGGAGACCCCTGTCAGGGCCTCAGTTTAGCTCTCTTGACAATCAATACATCTAAGCTTTCTCCAGCCCTGATACTATAAACTTGCAATCCTATCTTCCCCCTCTAGCCCGAAAACCCACAGTCCGTACCAAGCAGACATCCGATCCAGCCCCGGGCCTTGGCGACTGGCTGCTCTGCTGCACCTGTTTAGCCAACACAGCCACAGATGTGATCCAAAGCTTCCGGGGCTGTTGTGAAAACAGCGACTCAGCCACCACAAACCTGCCCTCCTGGGCACCTTGGCAGGGACCTTCAAGGGACAGCCATTGGACCTGTAGCCAGAGCTTCCACCCCAGGCCCGCTGAACACTCTCCTCCACAATCTGGGCTGTACATGCGCTCTCTGAACTTTCAGCCCAGCCCCTCCTGAACCCACCTGCCACCCTGACCTCACCAAGATCTTGAGGTGCTTGAACACGTCAAACACATCCAGAACAGACCCACTGATGTTTCCCCACACAAGTGCCCCCCATCTCCTAGCAGCATCAGTGCTTGTCCAGTTGTTCACGCTGGACACCTGGGGGTCATTTCCCTCCTCCCCATCCCTCCTCACACAGCAACATTATCATTTCTGCCACTGCAGTCTATTCTGACGTCCTCCCTTCTCTCCACCTGCTCCCCTATCACCCCCAGGTTCTGCACCTGCCTGCTCACTGATCTCCATCCTCTGCTCTGGTCCCCACTGTCCCTCTGCCCCAGCAACTCAGTGGGTCTTTTTAAGACAGAGGGTATTTTAAGATCATGCCTTGCTTAAAGCCCCAGTGTTTCCCATTTCCCCTCTGAGAAGCCCAGACCCCTGTCCATGGTCTGCCTCCCCCAGTCTGCCCTCACTACCTCCCTGACATCCTCAGCCGCTGCCTTCCTTCACTCCTCCACCCCAGCCACAATGACACCTTTCCGTTCCCTGAACAGACAAGTTCCATCCCACTAAGGAGCCTCTATGCTTGCTGTTCCGCCTTCCAACCCCTTCCCCAAACATACCCTAACTGCTTCTCATCATTCATGTCTCAGAGGGACACTCCCTGATCTGCCCATTTCACAGATGAGACAACTAAGGCTCAAAGCAGTCCAGTCACTGGCTCAAAAGTACAGACAGTAAATATCCAGCAAGATTTTGAACCTGGGTCTGTTGGATACCTGCAGAAGTCTTGCTCCTAAACCTGCAGGATGCCCTCACTCACACTCTTAGCCCAAGTAACTGCCAATCACCAGCCCTCCAGCCTCCCAGCACCAGTCAGCTACCCTGTCATTATCACTCCCACACCTGAGGTCCCCAACCTCTTGGTGCTGGACAGTGAAGGCCAAAGCTCAGCCCAACCCTCACTGAGCTGACCTTCTGCATTTCCGTGCCATCCACTGCCATTTGTCAAGGATGTATATATAGGGGCATTTCTAGCTTCCCCTATTCCTCCAGCCTTCAATAGCCCTAGATGTCCACTCCCACTCCCAGCCCAAAGGCTGACTCCAGGGGTGAAGGGTAGGCAGGCTGGCAGGAGAGTTCACCACCTACCCCCTTATTGCCAGGCTCAGTTTTTCCAAGCCCAGTGTCCTGGTGGGGGAGGCAAGGGGTAGAGGGGACCCAACGGAAGCCTTGAGGGGGCAGCAGGAAGTTGCAGACTGCCTTTCCCTTGTATTTGTCCTGAGATCTATTTCTCTCCCTTTGAAAGAGAGCAAGGGGGAGAAGAGCAGGAGGGGGCTGGGCTGCTGAGTGGGCACAGCTGCTCCACCTGGGAGCTCCTCTCCTCAGAGGATGTGGAACTTACTGAACCCATGGAACCCTCCCCACCCAGCAGCACTGCCTCTGAAGGCAGAATTGAGGGGGCATGAGGAGGCCAGACACCTGACTTCTCAGCCAGACTCTACAGCCACCCGGGCCTGTGACACTGCCAACACCAGAGCCATCTGACATAGTAACTGTATCATCAGTACTACTTGCTGTTTTTTGAACAGTTATCATGAACCAGGTGCTAAGTGCTTTACATAACTACTGTTTCTACTCCTTAAACACTAAAAATGTGCCAGGCGCAGTGCTGGCTACTTTGCATACCTTATTTGTTGTTTCTGGCACAGCTCCACAAAGGTCAATGCCATCATTCTCTCATTCATCAGAGGCAGAAACTGAGGCACAGGGCATCAGAGCCACTTGTCCAGGTTCATTCACACAGCTGCTAGGATCTGCCTCATCCCAGAGATGCAGCCCAGTGGTGGCCACTCACACACAAGGGGGCCATGCCTGTCAGGCCTAATGCTTTGAGCCTTGCTTTGATTCAAGAGAGGAGCTGGGATTGTGGGCACTGTGGAGGGCTTCATGGTAGAGGGCTCCCTGAGCCTTTGTTGAGGTCCAGCCAGCCTGGGCAGTGGAAAGTCTGGTCAGCTGGCCTAATCCACTAGCCAGCTGCTGCTCCCCTTGCAGGCAAGGCCAGGCAGGGTGAACCACAAACAGAGGGCTGGTCAGTCCCACTCTGAAACCACTTCCTGGGCAGCCCAGAGGAAGTGAGCCTCCGGAAACACCTCGGATAGACGGGCCTCTCCCCTGGGCTCAGGCCTTGGAAAGTACACGGATCGCTCCAGAAGTACCCTTCTGCCTTCCATTCCTCTGCTTCGGCCTGGCACAGATACTATTGGGGACTAAAGAGCTGATAGGTCCCCCACCAACCTGTGAGCACCTTGGCCCAATGACCACAGGCAGCCTACTTCCTCCTCAGTGGCAGCAGCCGCAAATGGTGCCAGCGCGGTTGACACAGCCCCTCCCTCACACCCTTGCTCCCGATCTATGCCTAGCCCCGGTCAGCCTGGAGGACTGGGCCGACTGGGCAGCATAGTTAGTGAATGAATGCTTGGACAGAGCCCACCTCCCACTGTGACCCAGCCCCCTTGAGCACCTGTGGTCACAGCCACACCTCAAACCTCACTCTCAGTGCCAGACACAAGCTGGGCTATGACCCTAACGAAGGACCCCTCTTCCTGACCCAGGATGGGCCCAGTGTGGTGCACGTGGGCAGGCATCTGAGTGCATGGTGACTGGGTGAGCGCCTGTGTGCGTGTGTGAACATGCCTGTGGGTGAGTGCATGGGGAGCATCTGCATGCATGTATGCGCATGTGTGTGTGCAGGCACTTGTGCGTCTGTGGGCAGAGGTGCCAAGTGCAGCCTCAGTTTCTGTATCCCTGTACAAGGATATGTTTGTGTTGGCTACGTAGGTGACGTTTGAGAGTTGAAAGTGGGCTGGCTTCAAGGCTAATTAATTGAACTTCTTAGGGAATGAGGCTCAGTGCTGGGAGGGGATGAGCCCCTGACATGAGGCAGCACAGGCCCCAGCCAGCCAGGGACACATCGCTTCTTCCCCACCAGATTTGCAGGCAGGTTGAATAAACAGAAGATGCAGCAGAGACCCTGTTTTTGTTCAGCTCCCAGTTAGGCCCATTTATCTATTCACCCCCAAGACAGCCAAAGGGATGGGAGTATGGGAATGATCAGGAAGGACGCCTGGAGAAAAGTCCACCTTTGCCACCCCTGCCCACTGTCACCGCCTAGGTTCTGTGCGCTCGGCACCTACTGTCATGCACCCCAGAGACCTGCTCACTGGGCTCTGGACATGCAATGGCTAACTCACAGGCTGTCTTCATTACAACAGGGACCAAAGGAGGCAAAGGAGACCCAAAGAAAAGAATTTTTAGCTTTGTGAGGAGCCTCAGAGACTGTAGCCTTCCCCAACATTCCTTAACAACTCTGCATAGCTCACCCTGAATCTGGAGGCTGGGGCGGGAGATTTAGAATACTTCCTGTGGCCCCAGAGAGTCTAGGGAAATGTAGAAATGGGAGTAGAAGAGAGCTCTTCTACATCGGTGTACCAGGAGCTGGAAGTCTTTATTGCATTGCCAGCTTAGTGTCCAACCCACTTACTGTAGGACCCAGGGCAAACCTCGGTTTCCCTGTGTGATGATGAGGATAGCCTGAAGCAGAAATAAGGGACCACGGAAAAGCTGATACATCCACCTTCAACCCTTGGCTCACATACCACCTTCTCTCTAACTGACCAGCAAAGCATCACCACTCCTCACCCCAAACCACTGCTGGGCCAAAGGCCTCTGAGTTCCAAGGTCAAAGTTTTTGCTGGGCCAGAAGCCAGTTCCAGGCAGAGAGTACTCATTCGCAGGGCCAACTGCTGCCCCTCTGAGCACCCAGGCCCCACACCCAGACCAAGGACTCTATGTGCTGCCTCCCCCACCCCCAACTGTGTCCCAGGGCAGGAGGGGAGGAGCCCAAAGAGGAAGTCTATCCTGTCCACTGTCCACCTGTTTAAGATGATCTAGTCTTACCTGGGGCTCCCGGCTCCCCTTGCCCTTAGTCCTGGCTCCTGCTGCCACCACCACCACACAACAACCACCAGAAGTAGGCCTGCTGCCCTCACCTGGGTCAGTTCCTGGCAGACCTGCAGGAACAAGAGAAAAGAGCTGAGCTGGGAGGCGTCACCAAACAGGCTCTCCCCAGCATGACCGACATAAGCCTGGCTCAGCCTTTCCTGACTCTAAGACTTCAGGTCTCTTTGAACTTGACTTTCTCTTCTGTGAAGTAAGGTGTTGGGCCCAACTTTTCCAGGGCACTGGTTATATATTCACTCCATGCTAGGGCTTGGAATGCTCTCTCAGCCTTTGGAGTTTTTCCAAGCTATACACAGAAACAGCAAGAATCTGTTCCTAATCCTCCTGTCTGCAAGAGATTGCCCTGTGAGCCTGGGAGAACTAGGGTGCAATTAGATACCACTGCTTTGTGGCCTGGGGCAATCCCTCCTAGCCTCAGTTTGTCTCATCCTTAAGATGGGAAGAATAGATCTCCCCAGGTGGTTCTGAGGCTCCAAAGATGTGGCATGCCAGCTCCTGTGCTGGACTCAAATTGGGAGTGCCAAATGAATAGTCATACCTTTTCTTCCTTGTTTTGCACATTCTAGTTCAGGTGATTCTCGTATTACTACTGTGCCCATTATATAGCTAAAAAAAAAAAACACAAAAAACTGAGGCCCAGAGAAATCCTTGAAGTGAGGAACGGCAAAGGCAGCAAGGTGTCCTGGTCCCCTGAGCACTTTTTCAGTAGGCTGGGCCTCCACAAAAGATTCCCCTCCCTAGATGTGAGCCCCTTTTCTAACTGAAGACCCTCATCACCGTTCCCTGGGGGCTTAGATATCCTCAGGCTTTATCTTTTTGTCTGTACTTTATTTCTAATTTTAATTTAAATTCCAATTAGCTGTGCCAGCTAAATGGTGTCAGTGCCCTGCAGTCACAGCTCCAAATCATGCCCCCCCCCCCACACACACACACAGAGCTCTCTCCTCCACCACTACAGCTGAGACTGGAGGGTGGGAGGGAGTTGTCATGTGGGATGAACAGGGCTGGGCGCCAGTGGGGTCTCAGTCAGCTGTCTTGCCTCCCACAAGGAGTCTGGTCAAGGGGATAGGAAGGGGCGGGGGTGCAACAGATACATTGCCAGCAAGAAACCGGGTTGGGGAACTAGCGAAGCTTTTACTAGCTCCAGCTCCCAGGAGAATGGAGACCATACTGTTGGGGGAAAGTAAGCAGTCATCAAATAAGACTTAGCATGTGCTGAATTCTCACTATGGGCCAAAGCTGTGCTAAAGAACTTTTGGCACAGACCTCTATTTCTCACAACTTTCTCCCTTCTACAGATAAAGAAACAGCCTTAGAAAGGCCTAGCTCCGATCTCTTGCTCTTAACAGGCACAGGGATTTTTGTTCCCAAGTCTTTCCTGGGTACAAAGTCCAAGGTCTTGGTCACACTACAAACCCCAAGCCTTGCACTCTGGTGTTTGTCAACTTGGGGGAGTAGAGGAAGGTGAGAGATGAAAGCCTCTCCCCCAAACTCCCCAGGAACTGCATGCACACCCAAACCTCCCAGCCTCCCACATGGGGCTCTCACCTTCCCTCCCAGCACTGTCACCCCAGGGCACAGGCACAACACACCTTGCTTCATCCCCTCCTGCTCCTGACACCCACACCCAAGCACTCTTGGTTCCCCACAGTCAGTCACCCCCCTAGCACACACACTCACAGCCTGACACAGTCAGACTGTGAGTCTCCCACCAGTCATAGGCCCACATGGCCAATCTCACCCCAGCCCCAGTCCTGTCACACACCAAATCCTTCCACCACCCTACAGCCAGATACAGCTGTCCAAACACCTCCACATCTCCCTCCCTCTCTCTCTCTCTCTCTCTCTCTCTCTCTCTCTCTCTCTCTCTCACACACACACACACACACACACACACACACACACACACACCACTGCCCTCTGCTGGCCTGGCCACCACACCCCAGCTCTGTGCACAGCAGGAAGGAGGAAACCCAAGGGACCAGTTCCCTCCCCTGGTGACCAGGTCAGCCTGATCACAGTGACTCAATGGCAGAGGGAGAGAAAGAACATGAGAGTGCACACACACACTTGTACACACACACTCACCCATAAGCCTGATGGACTGGCACCCTAACACCATGGGCTCCCATAATTAACAGCCTGAATATACTCATGGCTACTGGATCACCATGATACGCCCCATGTGCAACATAGGAGCCTCCAGACACACGAGGATGCACACACAGGGGCACACAAAGACACACATCAATACCTAGCAGGGAGTCTGGTGATAAAGACCACACCAAGACATAGCACACACAGTGCACAGAGCCTCAGACCACCCCAAAAGACATATATACACACACAGGCAAATCACACACGTGATAAAAGACACACAGGGGCAAGTTTCAGACAGTGACAAAGAACACCCAAGCAGACAGACACACGACGTACCTACAAGCCCAGCTACAGAGGAATCAACTCAAGGAGACATGATCCATGCATTCAAGGCAGGGGCCAGAGAAGGGGACAACCCTCCACTCTCAGTAAATCTTTCTAATCAGGTTTAAGTTGGGGGGCTCAGTGTGGGATTTGGGGAAGCGGAGCAAGTTCTGACCATACCCACCTCCTGCCTCTTCACCCTGGCTCTCCCCACCTGCTCCCCTCACCTGACTGGGTCCCCACGGGCGTGGCGTCTGGATTGGGGAAAGGCCGGGGTAGATGGGTCCTGGAAGGAGCCACCAGGGTAAGGGGCTCAGAGGAGCAGAGGGGCAGGGCAGGAAGGTAGGGTGGGGACTGGAGCCACGCCCAACCCGGAGACAGTTGGGGAGACCGAGAGACACCGAGACTGAAAGGAGATAGAGCGAGGAGAAGGCGCCACAAGGGCCAGGCACGGACTCCGGGACGGGGGCGAGGCTCGGCGGGCGGCCTAGCCTGGGCCCTGCAGTAGAAAAAGAGAGGAGGCGGGACAGGGTGGGGGCGGCGACCGTGGGCGCCACTCAAGGAGAACAGAATCTAGGGGGCGGTGGGAGCTGGTTTGGGCTGGGGCGATGGGGCAAGCGGAGGGCGAAGAACCGACAGATAGGGACTAAGCACCAGCGGACCGGGGAACACAGAGGGGTGGGGACAGATGGACGGGGAGAGGGCTTCAGAAATTCGGGAGGGACGGGCAGGCGCTCGGAGGAGCTGGGACACAGGCGGGTAGGAGGTCCTGGAGCAGACGGCCGAGAGGGTTTCGGCTTCTACGGTTGAACGGAGGGACAGGCAGACAGACAGACAGGGGGGACGGAGGCACCCGCGGGTCCTGGAGCGCGGAGGGACTTTATCTGGCCGCGGCTCAGTTTCTCAGTTTCGAAAACGGGAACCGGAGCGGGGAGGGAGGGGGAAGGGAGGGGCGGCGCTCCCTCGGGTAGCTTGGATCCCAGGTCCGGGCCCAGCCCTCACTCACCTCCAGGCGCAGGGCCAGGCACCAGGGGTCGCGGCCGCTGGGGTCTGGCTCCCAGAGCGGCTCCTGGGCGTGCGCGCCGATGGGAGTCTGGAGGACGCCGACCGGGATGGGCCCGGAGGCCGGTGAAGTATCTTCCGGGCCTAGGTGTGGCGGGCGGGTGCTGGTGGTCGCTCGGGGGACCCCGGGGCAGCCACCTCCCGCTCCCGCGTCGCGGCACACGGAAGTGCAAAGGGGCGGGGCGGCGCAACCTCACCCAGGTGCCGGCCCCGGCCCCGCCCCCGCTCAGGGCCAGCCCCTTGAAAGCCCCGCCTCCGCCTGCCCGGAGCCGGGGGTCCGGCGTCTCCTCCCCTGTGCGCGGTCCATTCAGTGTCCGGGCCTTCCTGCTCTCCCGGCCACCTCGCGTCCCCCTCCCTGCCCCGTCAGTGCGTGCACTAACCCTTAGAAGGGGCCCCATTTTACAGAGGACGCTGAGGCTGGAGGACGGGGGCCGCTGCCCCCACCCTCAGCCTCAGGCACCCAGGCCGGGAGGCGCCGGCTGGGGTTCCCCACATCCCGGCGCCCACGCCTGGGACTCCCCACCGGCCAGCTGGCCCGCCTCGCCTGGGCTCTTTCTCTTCCTGTTGGCTGGAGTGCGGACAGAGCCGGGCTCGGTGCCCGCCGCCAAGCCGACTAGTCTCAGCCCTGCCGGTAGACGAGCTGGGAAGACTCCAGGGCGGGAGCTGGTCTGCCACTGCTAGTCAAAAAACTCGAGAGCAGCCTCTACCCCAATCCCCGTGTCTTCCGCTTTCCTGGCCGGGCTTTCCAGAGCTCTCCCTCGCCCCTGCCAGGCGCCTTAAATTAAGCGTCCTTTCCAGACTTGGCACTTGGCTGTCAGGCATAACTCATTCACTCACTCACTCATTCATTCATTCATTCATTCACCGAGTATTCCCTGGGCTGAAGTCGGAGTTCGGAGTGGGGCCCAGGGAGTCCATTCCTCTGCTCCCAGAGTTCAGAAAGCCAAGACGTTGACTTTATATTCCAAAGAAGTGTCACTTTCCAGAGATGAGGAGAGCCTACACAGCTCTTCTTAGTTGAAGCCTACGTGATGAAAATGGGGGGCAATCCTGAGGACGCTTGAGCTGATGAAGGGGGCTGTGGCTGAGATAGGCCATGGCTAGGACTCTGGTCTTCTCAACCAGCAGGTTGTGGCAGCGGTTACAGCAGAATGGGCTTCTGGGTGCATGGATGAGGCAGAGGAGCAGGAGAAGGGAGAGACTGGGTAAGGGCAGAAGGGCTGTCACATTGTTTAGGTGGGAGGACCCTAGGTTGGTAAGAAGGGTAGGTTACAGGACTGTGAGGAGAGGGGGGGTGGGGATGTTCAGTGTGACCCCCAGGGGTGGAGAACTCTGGCAGACATGTGAATCCCTAAATTCTGTTTTAAGTGTGTGAGTGTGTGTACTTGGCAGGCAGTGTCTGGACTGCAAAGAGAAAAACTGCAATTACTCTTCCCATCACAGAGAGAGGGGGATTCTGGTGCCCTGAGAAGCAGGTACACCTGGGAAAGAGGACCTAGTTTGAAAATGGTTAATGCCCAGGTTGCCAGCGCTGATGCCTGTCCCCCACCCCATCAGGTTAAGCTCTTTTTAGCAAACTGGACCCCTCTGACCACACTGGACTATCATTTGGGAAATAGGTCTTATGCCTTACTTCTTACAACCAGACCTTTGAACATGCCGTTTCCAGGGCTAGGATGCCATTCCTCCTCCCTCCCTGACATCTCTTCCTGTTGGGGTTGTGCTCACTAAAATGCCACTCCTCCCTGAGCCCAGCTGTGAATCCACTGAACGTCCCTGAGCTAAGGGATCTTACTCTGTGTGTACTCATTCATGCGTTTTGTCTCCCGGTCCCCGCCCCGCCCTCCCTGCCCCGCGCCCCCCAACCGCCTCCACCCCATGGCATCCCTGGAAAGGGTGAGCAATGTGAGCTTCAAGTGACCTTTGCCCACCTTGAATCACTTTTCCTTTCTGGCTGCTCCCTCTGGGTCCACAGTGGCCAACCCAAGCCTCTCCCAGGATCAACAATAGGCTCAGCACTGGAGGGAGGGCTGACTACTGGAGAGCTCCAGGCCCAGCCACCAAACCTTTGCTCCCATATCCTTGGTCTACTTTGGAAAATGGAAAATAAGATTAATGGCCATCACTGATGGAGTTTCCCCAGTGCCAGGCCCTTTGTTGGATACTGAAGGTGTGCAATCTATTTAGTCCTCCAGTCCCCTTAAGATGAGGGTCACTATTAGCACACCACTTTTGGTGATGGCAAATTGACTGTCACCAAGGAAGGTGAAGCCACTTGGCAAAGGGCACACAGCTAGTAAATGGCAGAGGCAGGATTGAAACCAAGGTCTGCCTGGCTCCAAAGCCCATGTTTTATTTCAGCGTTTCTCAATCTCAGCCCTGTGACCTTTGGGCTAGATAATTCTTTGTTGTGGGGCTGTCCTGTGCATTGTAGGATGTTTAGCAGCACCTCTGGCCTCTACCCACTACACTAGATGCCAGTAGCACTCCCCTCCCTCAAGCCGTGACAGATAAAAATGTCTCCAGACACTGCCAAATGTCCCCTGGGGACCAACATTCACCCCTTATTGAGAACCACTGCTTTAGAGTGGGGCTGGTGTTTCAGGAGCAAGAACTTAGATTAGATACCAGGAAGCACTTTCCTGTCCCTCAGGATTATGCAAGCCACAATGTGGCCAGTGCAGAGAAGGGACGTGCATGGGCTTTCCTCCAGAGGCAGGCCCTGGACCAGGGGCCCCAGGGAAAACAGATTTTTGTGGGGTCTAAGGAGTCCAGGCCAAGCTTGGCTTGGGCCCCTCTGCATTCTGGAGTTGCTCCTGTGTACCACACTGGGTGGATCAGTGCAGGGTCCAGATAAGCTTGCCTCTGTGCCTCCATAACCTGCCTGGACCCAATCTTAGAAGGGCTGCTAAGGCCTAAGCGCAAGCTTTGGCTGTGTCACATGCTAACTGTATGACCTGAGCACGTGACCACATGTCTCTGATCCTAAGTCCTCACCCATGAAAGGGGCTGATAACAGACCCATGCCAAGGGTTGAATAAGGGTTAGGTGAGACAATGTTCTCCCAGGGTGAACACCTGGTGAGGGCTCAGCTCACATTGGTCAGGGATACAGGTATGGTCACTTTGCTGAGTCATAGGCTATCAACCTTAGAAGAGCCCTTGATAGCCTCTTGTGACATGGGACATAAATCTCCGAGCAGGACTGGACTCATAGCAGCCACCCAGAAGTGGGACTTTCCCTTTCTGCTCCTCCAGGTTTGCAGCCAAGGAAACGAGCCCCTTAGGGGTAGCACTGGGCAGTGTCCAGACTCCTACTCCTAGCATCCGGCCAGGGCTGTTCCTCTTCAGGCTCTCTGGAGGGCTTTTCAGAATAGAGGCAACCTGACCTCTACAACCCTACCCCACCCAGAGGCCATGAACCTGGGGGCCCCCAGACTCCTCCAAAGTACAGCCAAACAAACTGGACAAAGCCTAGACCTCCCTCTGTCCCTGGAATCCACCCAGGTACAGGCAGGAGGGGGTCTCCCTCTTGATGTCTGTGAAGAGTTGATTCTTGTCCTAGCCTTTCTCCTCTCACTCCCTTTCTGTTTCTGCTTCTCGGTATCACCATCCCTTTCACAGAAATCTTCGGCTGCCAGCGTCATCCCCGTCACACCCTGAGGAATGTCCTGGCCCAGGGGGATCTCCTAGGCTCATGTTGCAGGAGTGGGAGGCCCAGGCCAGCAGTGATGGTGTGCCTGGGCAACTGTCGGGAGTGGCAGGATCTTGAAGGGTCTATCAAGGGGTAGACCAGGTAAGATGGTCCAACCTACCGCTATGCCTCAGGCCACCAAGGTGGTCAGGAGCAGGGATTTCAGCCTCAGGTACTGGGTCAGAGGCAAGTAAGGGCAGTGGTGTTGGGGACAGTGCCACATGGTAGGGAAGTGTCGGGCCAGGGGGCTGCAGGGTTCAGGTTTACATCCTGGTTCTGCCCTGGACCTGTGGCTTAACTGTGTTTCAGCTTCCTCATCTGTGAAGTAGAGTTGATAACTATAATACTGGCCTGGTGAGTTGTTGAAGGGATGGAAGAGATCAAACTCACAAAGCATTGGATGAAAGGCTCAATCTATGTTGGCTGACAAAGAGTTGCTGAAATCTGGCTAATAGTCCCCAAGTTCTGTCCTCAGTACATTTGTGTTTGGGTGAAACTTGTGAAATACTTGGAATACACAAGGGGAAGGTGTTTTCTGGGAGTGTAGGGCACAGGGGTTTGGTGGGGCTCTCACAGGGGTATGCAGCCCCTGTACTGCCCCAGTCCTACAGTGTGAGTTCGTGTGAGTCCCCTCTTCTGGTTCCCCTCCTCCTCTGCCTCCCCAGCCCACTGCCCCCAAAGGGTTGTGAGGGTGGGTCAGTTTGGGGGCTGTATTGTCAGGGTCAGTCACTTAGTGACAGCTTTTCCCTCACACACAGACCCAGAGGAGCACCTAGCAACAGCACTCCCTCTATTCTGATTGACCTACCAGCTCCCACACTAGGTCTGGCAGCTGGGAACCAAGGGGCTCAGTCACCCACAGGGCCCGGAGGGCCGCGGGCCTCTCCAGCCCCCTCGTCATCTTGCCTGTGCAAGCCTCAGTCTTCCTCCAGAGACGGCAGCTCAACAATCCCAGCTTGGCCCGTGGGAAACAGCGGGGGTAGGGGTGGGGCTGAGCTGGATGGTGGTTCTTTCCTCTTGTGTGGAGAGCTGAGGAGAACCTCAGGCACCCTAGCTGCCACCGCGCCACACGCACACACCCCCATCCCCGCCCCCGCAGTCCCTGTCAGCACTCCGGTACAGGCTGGCCCCTGGCCTCGCCCGGCCCCGCCCACCTTGACCGGGGGCGGAGGCCCCGCCCAGCCCCGTGACGGAGGCCGGACTATAAAACACCCAGCTCTATTCCGGGGTTGGGCAGCCACCTGGAGGGCAAACTGGCTCCAGCACCTGTGGGCTGGGGTGCGTGGCAGCGTTATCATCACCCTTCCCAGTGGTGGGCTTGGTCCAAGAAAGTCAGGGAGACTTGCGCACGCCCATTTCTTGAATGGCGTCACCGAGGTCCTGGGTGTGAGTGTCTTCAGAGGCACCGCAGCCCGTCCCTGTAGCTGGTAGCTGGGATCCTCTGAGAAAACCGTGAGGACACTGGGGCTGGATGGGGGATGAGGATGGGGAGAGTTACAGAAGCCTAGAAGAGTAGCGACACACATTGACTGTTCTCAGGAAAAACAGAGCAAATAAGGAAAACAAAGACAAGTTTACAGAGGAAAATAGAAATCTCCCATGATTGCACAACTAATTTCATCTCCCCAGACAGACCTACCCTCCACACTCAATGTATCTTAGAAATTGTTCTGTTGGACACAATCAGGGTGGGCTTTCTGAAGGAGATGGTAGCATAATCTGGGGCTCAGGACCCTGCAATCATTTTTCCCCAGGGAACCAGAATAGGGGGATCTTAGGCTCCTGATTAAGACTTCACCCAGGGTTTGCCAACAACTCTTGGCAGAGCTCTGAGCAGGGGCTGTGGGCAGTGCCTTGAGAGAAGTGGTTTGGCCAGTTGGACCAGCAGAGCCTGAGCATAGCCAGCACCCTCCATCCCAGTTTCTCCAGAGATATGAGAGGCCCTGAGGCACCAGGATACCCCTGCCAACCTACCTCCCTTCCTCTCATCCACGCTCATCAAGTTCCTGCCTCTGCTCTTGCTGAGCTTTGCTCCTGGAATGGGTTTCTATCAAGTTCTTAGCCATCTAACAAGTACCCTCCTCCAGGTAGCCTTCCAGATGCCTTCCCCTAAACAAGGGGGGCTTCTATTTCCTATAAGCCCACCCGCCCCTCAACTCGACCCCACCCCCACTCACACTGTCCAGGGTCTCTCCAGAGGCACCAGTCACATGGTACAGAGGCTCCAGAGTGGGAAGAATCTCCATACTAACTGGCTGTGTGACTCTGAGCAAGAACCACTCTTTTCTGAGCCTTAGTTTTCCTCCTCGGTAAAATACCCACTCCTTGGGACTGCTCTGAAGATGGATTGAAATATTAGGTGCAGTGGGCCCAGCCCAGTGTTCAGCACTACAAACAGGCAGCTAGGCTGCTCGTGTCCATCTCCCCTGGACTGTGAGCTCCCTTGGCTGAGACATGCTTCCTCCCCAGTGCCCAGCAGCCTGCGGTGGGCAAAGATAGAGGTTGATGGGAGAGGAGCCTCCCCAGGGAGCTGAGTCTCACCCTCAGCTACTGCCCACCCCACCACCTTCACACGCCTGGGCCCTGCCTCTGCCCACAGGCTTTTGTGGCCACAGTCTGTGGCCAAGATGGCCACAGCAGCTAGGCAGGGAGCCAGGCTGCTGGGCAGGGCTGGAGAGCAGGAATGGTGAGCCCTTGGGGCCAGAAGCACAGCCAGTTCTCAGGCCAGCCCCTCAGGGCCTGTGGGCATGGGGCAGTCATCCCAAGGCAGTGGAGGGAGGGGAGGAAGAAGACTGGAATTTCTGGATCGGGTGTAGCATTTGGGTCAAGGACTGGGTACACAACATAAGCCCTCCATGGGGCCTCTTATATTTTTCCATCCCTACTCTAGGCCAGTAGGGTGAGGACTCAGGCCAGCTGCATAGGCTTCCCCCACAAGGGCACAAAACTGAGGCCTCAGCTTTAGGTACTGTGCTCAGGATTATAGGAGCTGCCAAGTGTGGGGCAGATTTGGGATCCTGCTTGGGGGCCTTGTAAAGAAAATGAACTGGACTTTCAACTGGTCCTTGGGTTTCACAGCCTGGAAGCCTGGGATGCTCATGCCATGTCTGCTTTAGTTCCATCATGTTGCAGCACAACCGTGCTCTTCCTTTCTCTGGGGTAGGAGGGTAGCTCCCTGTGTGTGGGCCACTCCTAGCCTTGGGGGTACCTCTCCGGAGGGAAGGCTGGAAGGTTGAAGAGGGAACCTGGGGGAAGTGGGAATGAGTTTGAGCACTGGGCCATAGGGGTTGCAGTGGGAGTTTTCTGTAGAATCTGACTTTGGATTCCCAGGTTTGCATCTAGGTACCAGCTGGTGGACATGCACGTGCGTGTGCATAGGAGGGAGTGACAGGAGGGAAGGGGGCAGCAGAAATGCCCAGTCATGCTAAGTCTTCCCTACTGTTCCTCAAGCCTCCTCCTTCTATACCAACCATATGGAACCACTGGAAGCTAGAGGAGAAGGCTCCAAGGCTCCTCTACCACCCCCAGGCTTTCAAATCTCCACCATCCCCAACCACAGTCACCGTGGGAGGTGCTGTGGGGGCACAGTCGTGGTACAAGGGAAGAAAAATGAACTTTTTTTTCCCTCAGGCAGAAGCTTTGTTCCAAGGCTGGGTGGAGGATTCCCAGCCACTGGGCTGGTCCAAGCAGACCCACACTGGGCAGCATTCTGTCCTGTTCCCCATGTTCAACTTCCCACACCTGAGCAAGGCCCCAGTTCACTGTGGAAGCTTGTACAGTTATTTGTCCCCTCAGTGCCCCAGTTCCCCCATTCTGGCTTTATCATTTGTCCCCACTGCCACCACTAGTGTTTCTTGTCTGGCCATCTGCAGTCTCCTCTGCTCAGGACCTCACCTCCTCACCCCTAATAATTCTTTCTCTTCATGGCAGCAACACAGTCCTTTCACAGGCATCCAACCTGTGGCCCACAGGCTGCATGTGGCCTGGGGTGGTTATGAATGCGGTCCGACACAAAATCATAAATTTACTTAAAACCTTTTTTTGCTCATCAGTTTTCATCAGTGTTTGTGTATTTAATGTGTGGGCCAAGAAAACTCTTCTTCTTCCACTGCAGCCCAGAGATGCTAAAGGGTTGGATACTTCACTGGGATACCTCACTCCCAGCCCTGAAGCCAACCATCTGTCTCTCAGGATAAAGGATGAAGTCTGTACACGACCATCATGCCCAGTGTGACTTAGTGCCTGCCCTGACCAGTCCTCCAGCTCCAGGGAGAAGAACTTCTTTCAGTTGCTACCAGACCACATCCTGCAATTTCTCACCTCTGGGCCTTTGCCCACGCTAGTCCCTTTGCTTGGAACATCACACCTGGCTAACTCCTTAGGCTTCAGGTAGGTCCTAGTTTAGTAACCAGCTCCTCTCAGAAGCAAGGCTTCCCTCTGCTCTTGTGCCAGGTTAGCTAGACCTCAGGGCAGAGTGGGCCCTCTGTCCTGGGGAACAATACCGCCTGGGCCCAGGGTTTAGGAAATGGTCCTTCTGTCTCCTCACCTGTCCCTGTCCAGCCCAATGCCCTACCTCAGCCTTCAGGTCTCTGAACAGGGCAATCAGGAAGAAGCAAGGGCAGAGGACAACCAGGGGGCCTCAGGATGCCTCCTGCAGCCCTGTTACACCTTTCTGTAGGTCCTCACCTAGGAGCTGGCACCACCAACTGTCCCCCACATCTGCCTTCCCTGGGGCTTCCAGGGCTTGAGTTCCTGGACCCTCAGGCTCCCTCACTGCTCCGGGTCCCCTGGCTGAACCCCAGCTTGGAGGGAAGCCTAGCAGCTAGGTTTGGCCTGGCATTCAGGGTCTTGTCTAATGAGAGGTAGGCATGAGGTGAAACTTCTAGAGAAGTTCTAAACACTGGGCTGGGGTGTGCCTGAGCACACACAAATAAGTGAGTTTATGTCCAGGGTGGGGGTTGTGGCAGAATCAAGGCTTAACAGGTGCTCTGTGGACACGCCTGAGAAGATGCCTGGGTAAGTACCATGAGGCTAGAGTTTCACCCTGCCATGCCTCTTATTTGCTGCAAGATCCTGGCAGGTCCCTGCCCCTCCAGGCTTCCACGGCTTCAGCTACACAAGGGAGGGGACAGAATGGTACAATGGTACGTATTAAGTTATCAATAGGGTGTTACTGCCTCCTGTCAGGGACAGGCTGAGCTCATTTAATGCTGGGGGCAACCTGCAAAGTAAGGGCAGCCTTAATTTATAGGTGAGGAAACTGAGGCTCAGAGAGGCAGGGACCAGCGGGGGGTTCACATTCTCAGTGGACTTGGATGACCTGGGCCTGCATTTGGGCCTGTGATGAAGAGAGAAAATGAAGCCTTGGAAAGGTCAAGACCACTTGGCAGGTCAGGTGGCAGGGCCACGCCCCCAGGCCTGTGTGAGGCTGCAACTTTCGGGCTTTCAGGAAAAAGATCTGGTAGCTTCAGAGGCAGGCCACCTAGTGATTAAGCTTGGGCCCCAGACTACAGGGCTCCCCTCTAAGCTCTGTCTCACTGTCTGTGTGACCTCATGCAGGTAGCTCAGCTTCTCTGAAACACAATGGAAGGGATAAGAGACCCTGTCTTTGTGGTCATGCAAATTAACTGACTGAGTGAGGGTAAGAAGGGGGATTACTACCTTCCCTATCCCATCGCTCCCTCATTCCCAGGTGTACATGAGGATCCGAGGGGAGCATGTACAGGAGTGGGCTGTTCTGAGGGGAGCAGGGTCAGGTCCTGTGCTGACACCTAGACACACTGTTCTCTTTATCTCTTGGCCAAGAGCTTCCCCAGCCACCATCGAGAATCCCCTAATTGCTGTTTAATTGCCTATACCAGGGTAGAGCAGGTATTCTGATCTCATCCTGCAGATGAGGACACTGAGGCTCAGGTGCTTCCCTCCCTGAGGCCACACAGGTTGTTGGAGGAGACTGATGCAGGAGCCCAGAGTTTGGCCTGTTCACATGTCCTGCAGGGGGTCCCTGGACTTTTCCCTAGACAGAGGATGGACACTGTGGTAGAGTTGGCTTGGCTGCTTGCGAGTAAGTTCTGACAGGGGCATGGTCAGGACAACTTCTCCAAAAACTGGAACACGACAGATGTTTTGCAAAAACCTTGCTTGTGCTGGGCCCAGATGGCAGCCTGGACCTTGGCTTGTACCTATCAGAGGAGGAGGCAGAGTCCAGCATGATTTGAAAGGCTGGGAACCTGATTTTGTCAGCTAGGTAGGGATGCTGGGTTGCAGCCTCCCTGCTGCTACATGTCTGGGTGCCTGCCCTCTGGGGCCCACTCTTCTCCTCCATATGGCTGTGGGGTTCCCAGCCCGGAGAGCAGACCAGGCCCCTGAGCCTGAGCCTCCTGAGAGTCAGGAGTGAGCATCTGCAAAAAGGCCCATTCCTACAGGTTATGTTGTAGGGCAGTGGCCATCTCAGGAGGCCCTGGCTTGAGGATAGCAGTCTCCTGGGGCCACTGGGGGCTGGCCTTCTTGCAGGGAACTCAGCTACTCAACTGTGTGACTTTGGGCAAGTCATCTCCCATCTCTGGCTTCAACTCCCTTATCTATAAATCAGATTACTTGTCGCCCCTTAGAGACTCAGAGAATGTAGACAAGGGGAAGGTCTAGTGCAGTGGCTGGATCACAGTGAGCTCTCAATAGATTACTGCTATTTCTGTTATATTATTCAACTTTGTTATTATCAGGGTGTATTTGGGGATAGGACAAGGAAGCTTACATGGTCTGAAGTGCTCTGCATAAAATCTAAGGTTCAAACCATCTCACCTAACCCACCATTGTAGATGTGGGAGACTAAGATCCCAAGAGGCTAAGTGACATGGCCAGATTATCAGCGATAGACTCCAACAGAGCGAAGAATAGAAATTCATTGTTCTTTCCTTCCTGCAAGCATTTACTGTGTACTAGGTCCTGTACTAGAGCTAAGGAACCAGGAAAGCCTCCACTGCAAAAGTGCCCCTGGCCTGGGCCAGGAAGGACAAGGAATTCCTTCTTGGCCAGTGGTGGAAAGGCAGAGAAGTTACCCCAGGCAGAAGAAACAGTTAGAGCAAAGATTTGGAGCTAATGAACTCACTACATCCAAGGCCAATTCTAGGGGAACAGCGAGATAAGCCTGTGGGGCTGAGACATGGGGTGCACAGCGGACCCCAGGGACCAGCGGGGGGTTCACATTCTCAGTGGACTTGGATGTCATGCAAAGGCCTGGGCCTGCATTTGGACCTGTGATGAAGAGAGAAAATGAAGCCTTGGAAAGGGCCATTTCCAGGCAAAAACCAGAGGGGAAAAGATCAGGAGGACAGGCATTTTAGGCAGAGGAAATAGCAAAAACAAAGGCCTGGAGGCAGGAATAACTGCAACAAGCAACTTTAAATGAATAGATAAATGAAGGCATGGCCTTTATTATTTGTATTAATGCTGCCTAGATTTCCTGGGGCCAACTGGGCAGGCAATGCAGGTGTGGAAAGGCAGAGCCAGAGACCTCCACCTGCCCACATACCCAGCTTCCTTCCCCAAGGCAGTGCCCAGGGCTGGTTACAACCTGCTCCTTGAGCACAAGGTTTGCCCACAGGAGAAGGTACTCAAGGGTGGGAGTCCAGGCCAACTTCACCAATCTTTGCCCTTCTGTGAGCTTGGCAGTTCAGCCCTTAATGTTGGGCTTCAGGGACTCTGGCCAGCAGACTTATGGGTGAGAATGTGGGTGTGTGTAGGGGGCTCCTGGACCACCTCAGAGACCTTTCTTTTCCTTTACTATAGATTCTGGAACTTTTGACTATAGGTCTCTGGGCCCCCTGGTGCCATTGCTCTGGCATGTGTCCTTCTTAGAGTCTGTAGGGTTGAGTCTTAGACCCTGTATGTCTTTGTTCTTTACCTAGCTGTAGGGTCACCCCCTTAAGGGCCATGTCCTCTCCTGACCACTTTCTGTGCCATCTGTGCCCCTCCCATGTGGCCCCCACCCTATGAAGACCAGTTACACTGTAGGCACTTAGTAAAAACTGGCTTTCCAATGGTGGCACCCCTGTGCCCAGAGACTATGCTCAACAGCATTTGTCAACTACACGTGTATTGGCCTCCCCAGAACCCTGGGCCTTCAGGTGGCAAAGGCCAAGGAGTGCTGGCTCCATGGAGGTCAAGCTGGCTGGGGTTGGCTGAGCCTCTGGGTTCCTAGCATTGCACTGCACCATGCCACTGGCATGCCCTGCTCTGCAAGATCCTCTGGTGATCCAGAGACACCTAGCCCTGCCCTGGAACTCAGATGCAGTAAGTGGGTATGTGCCCAAAGGGAGCCCAACTGGGAGCAGCAGCACATGATTAGCAGCTTGGGGGCAGACCCACCTGTGCTAATGCCTGAGAGTGTCCATAAATGCACAGATGCATACAGCATTCTCTACCCACCTAGAGGCTGACTCCCAAAGTCCTGCCTTCTCCCCACTTCAAGATTGCAGAGTTTGGGGGAGAAAGTCATCATTTCCTTCATCATCACCTTGGCAGTCCCTGACATGAATGAGTGTGCAAGTATGTGCATGCATTCTTTTGTGTGAGAGAGCCTAGAGTGGGGGCAGCAGGGTGGGAGAGCATGAGTGTGCAAGGTCACTGGGAGGGTGAGAGAAGGGCCAGGTTTGAGCAAGCAAAGGTGCGTGGACTCCAGAGATGGCTCAGGCTCAGGGTCCACCCTTGAGGCACCTTTGCTCCAGCCACTCCAGTGGAAGTCATGCAGCATTTTCTCACATAAGAACAAGGTCTGGGTGACTGAGGGGAAAAAGGAAGGGGGCAGAGGGGAAGAACACAAGGATAGAGAGCCCACTCTGGGTTTCCTGGGTTCTCCTGCCTGCTTCACATTCCAGCTCCACACTGTGTCCAAGAGGCTCTGGAGTTCTCCCCATCAGCTTTCCCAGCTGCCTCAGGCTCCTGAGTGCAGTCTCTGCCTGCAGTGCCTGGCAGATGTAGGTCCATGGAGACCATAATATCCTGAACCCTTGAACCTTGAACTCAGAGGTCAACCTCAAAGAACTCAACCTTTATCCGTGTCTGGTAGTGGCCAGCTGGTATGGGGCTGCCCAAGGGCACTGTCTGGGTATCAAAATAAAACCTGACAATTGCTACCTCCACCCAGTGCCACAGAGCTCTGCCGGAAGGTAATTATAGGTGGCCTGGGATGGCCGACTCTGCCCACAGCCCAGAGTTCGGCAGGCCCAGGATCCACAGGGCTGCAGGGAGCCCCTGCCCTCCCCATCTTGCTCTGCCCCAGGCCTTTGATTCAGAGCATCTCAAGTCCCCAGCTCCAGGGCCCTCCACCAGCCTACATGCCTACCAGTCTTGGAAGGGGGTCCCCGGGAGTCTGGGTGAAATATGGACTTTACAGAGGATGTAGAGTGCATGAACTTGGTCTCAGATTAGAATCATAATAAGGACGGTAATTCCAGCCCACACATATCAAGCACTCACAAGCTTCCTACAAAGTCCCTACGATGTGGGGGACATCGTTAGCGATATTTTACAGGAAGGTAAACCGAGACCATGGGGACTGAATGACACGCCCATTGTCATATGGCAGGGAAGTGGTCAAACTGAGCCTCACACCTCAGACTGCTATGAATTCCAGGGCAGAGTTCACTGTCACTAGGCCAAGCTTCCCCTAAAGCCACAGGAGCAAGGGTGGGACAGCTGGTTACTGGCCTGGGTGGAGTCAGACAAGTGATGGATATGAAGTGTCAGCAATTGGCAGAGGAAGGACAGAGTTGCCCTTCCAGAGGCTTGTTTCCCAACTTCGAAAGCTTGTGCAGACCCTGCCTGTGTGGCCTTACTGTTGGGTGTCCATGGGGCAGTGAGAGGCTGGGGGGAGACACGACGTCTGGCTGCCTCGGAGCCCTCTCAGCCCTCTCAGCCCCCTCAGCCCCGCTGCCTCCCCCATGTCCTTCCCAGATTTCCTCAGCCCAGAGGGAGCATCCTGCCTGTCGCTGCCTGCTCTGGTCCCCACAAGATTCTCTCCCCACAGAAGCTGTGTGAGGGCAGGAGCCCATGCAGGAGCTCCGCCCAGGACTCCTCTGTGCCCACTGCACTGCCCTAGGCCCACTGAGGATATCTGAGTCTTCTGGGCAGAGAAGGCTTGGGCCCAGTCTCCTGTAGCACAAGGCACCACCGCCTGGGCCCTTGCCCAAATTTATCTGTGGAATTTGTCTTGGAAAACTCCTGGTTCCTGATGACTGATGAGGACAGAACTGTGGCTGCCCTTGTCCCAGGTCTCAGGGTCTCAGTCCACACAGCCAGAAGGTTCTTATGGACATCCCACTTCTCACTTTCTGTCTGTACTTCTCTCCCATTCTCTTCTCCCCATTCCCTTTCTGGCTCTTGCAGATTACCATAGTAAAGAGGCATGTGTTCATGTTTCTCATCTCCATAAATGGAAACTCCAATGACTTCTGCATTGACCTTGTTGGTAATCAACAAAGAACCCACAAACCTTTATTTAATTTCTACTTTGTGCCGAAAGCTGAGGAGAGGTGAGAGGGTGGCAAATCTGGAGGTGGGTTACTGTGCACACCTCTATGCTTGAGGCACTTGTTGCTAACTGATCACAGTACTTCCTGCTGAGCCTGGGGGGATACAGTTCAGAATCCTTCTCAACACAGCTCCAGGGAGCCTTGGCAACCAGCTGGAATTGACACATCAGTCAAAACCCATTTAACCTCCCTTCTGCAGCCCATCTCCTATGGAGGATTGAGGCCAGGGTCAGGCCAGGGATTCTTGTGCAAAGCTGTCCTTGTCCTATCTCACCTAACACTGCCTGTGCCCTGATTTCTTTGTCCTTGTTCTCAGCGCCTGACACAGGATGGGGAGAAGGCAGACAGGATCATCTGTCTTTGTGTCTCAGATTCCTGCGAGGCAGCGATGGCCTGGTTAGGGACTTGGCCCCAAAGTGGCATAGCTCCTTTGGATGGAAGGCATCTGGGCTGCTGCATTCGAGCACCTTCCACAGTTGCCTTCATCTGGGACCTGAGACCTTCCTAAGATATGTGTCTTCTCAGAGCTGCTCTGGGACCTGGGGATTCCAGGTCTATTCACCTGGCCTCCTGTACCTACAGTGCTCACTGTGCATACCTTCCTAGGTCAAGGACAAAATCCTGACTGCTGCCTTGCCTTTTGCAGTCATTCAAACACATAGATTAGCACTCACTGGGTGCTACAGCTTGTGGCAAGGGTCAAGGGCCTCCCTGAGCAGAAACAGAGGGTCCTGATTCAAGGAGCTTAAGCAGGGGAAAGAGGCATGTTCTCAGATGGGTTATTGAGAAAGCATTAGACTCAGGATCAGACAGGTGGAAGGTCAATCCCAGCACTGTCACTGGGCCTCAGTTTTCTCATTTGTAAAATAATAATAGTAATAACACAAGAATGCCTGCTGTACAAACTTATTTAAGGATTAAACAAGGTAATTATTCTATCCTACAACAGTATTTGCTGAGCATCTACTATATGCTGAGCTGTGCACTCAACTCCAGGAATATTAGTCTCTAGGAGCTAACAGTCAGAGGGAGAGCATACAAGTCACCAGGAAATGACCACACAGAGTGAGCAGAGCCCAGATGGGGGAAGCCCAGGCACTGGGAGAGTCAGAAGACTTTGACCCCATCAGGGAAATCAAAGAAGGCTTCTTGGAGGAAGTGACTTTAAAAAAGGAGGACAAATTAGCCAGGCTTAGGGAAAAAGAGGCAGACCCAGACAGTGTTTCAGGCAGAGGAAGCAGCCTGAGCAAGCTAGGCAGTGAAGATGTGCATATGAAAATGCCCAGTACTGGGCCTCAGCATTTGTGTAAAAAGTGCAAGGCAGGAGAGGGGCCCAGACAGACTGGTCTAGGTGCCAATTGTGGGACAGATGAACTGGGTCGGGTCAGTCCAGGGAGCTGCATTATTTACTGACCCAGCTATAAAATATTTACATGGGCTTCCTGATGATTTATGGTGTTTGCTTTCCTACCTCGGGGCTCCTGGCAGGTAAACCATGTGCCCTGCAGCTCACCCCTGGGAGGAGTCCCAAGGCACTGGCGCCAAGCACCTAACTGGGCCAGGAGGAGGGCTCCATTCCAGCGGGCCAGGCCCTTTGGCAGCTCTGAGCTCTTCTAATGAGGCATGAGTCCCATGTCCTGAAGGCCCCACCCCAGAGTCCCTAGGGCAGAGCCAGCAATCCAGGGTGAAAAAGGTCCATGCTGTGGGGAGAGGCAGATCCAGACAGGGACCCAGTGCTCACGGCTGTGCAGTTTAGGCAAGGTGCTCAACTCCTCTCATCCTGTCTTCTCCCCTGTGAAATGGGAATAACAGTAGTACAATGCTTTGGAGCAGATTGAGATGAACTCATTGACAGGAGGGAATTCCTACATGCTTCATTAAATGTCTGCAAAGTGTAATATTAGGACAGCCTCTCAACTGTAGCACATATCAACTCTTATAAAGTGATTAAAATATTCTATATGGGAAGTGGGTGTGTTTTAACGTGCTGGGGTGGAGAGCCAAGAGCTGCAGAAACCTTAGAAGGGCCTGACCTCAGCCTCCGCAGGAGGGAGACCAGTTGTCCCCTCTCCTTAGCACCTCTCTTGGAGTCTTTCTAGAAACCTTTCTTGTGATCTTTCCACAAACTGACCCAGTTTTCTAGTAGTTTCTGGAAAGGCAGAAAGGAATAGCCTGAACAAAGGGAGAAAGGTAGAGTGGCGAGCTCCAGTGGACCTCTGACCAGGCCAGCTGGCACCTCCTACTCCTCTGAGGAAGAGCGGTTCTCCAGCTCTCCGGCTCTCCGGCAAGCAGATGGTGATGCCCCTGACAGCTGGAATCTCTTCTGGCCCCAGGGAGTGGAAGTCTGAGCCCATGCCTGATAGACTCTCAGGCTCATAAAGATTAAGCTATAGGGAAAATGGACACAGGGCTGGGTCCCTCCAGCCTGGGACAGCAGGATGGAGAGACATCTGATGGGCAGGGGTGGTGAGGTCAGCAGATTCCTGAGAGGAGCTTCTGGAGAACTGTGGCTTACATGGAGGAGAAATCAGTCCTCACACCCAGGGTTTTCTTCCAAGGCCCTCCTGGGCCAGCCTGAGCAACTTCTCCACTGAGTATATGGTCACACTAAAGCCAGAGAGAGGAGGGATCAGAAGGCCACCCAAGATCAGAATTTGGAGGACTAGGAAAGAATAGGTGGAGTGAGAAAAGAAGAGAGACATCTTAGGCGATTCTTCCAGCTGTGGTTGCACCCACCTCTGTGGCCTTGGATCCCCCTAGACAGGGTCAGTGAGGTTTTAGCTTCTGGATGGCCCAAGTATCAATCAGTAATACTTGAGTGAGAATCAGCTGATAAGGTTCCTTAAGTACTGCATTTCCAGACATTCTTCCACAAAGCAGAGGGAAGCTGGTACAGAGCTAGGGTGAGGAAGGCAGATTTCCAAACGGAGAGAGAGCTGAGGGAGCAGAGGATGGATGTCACAGGCAAACCCTTTGATTCTGGACATGTGGCCTCACCTCCCTGGACCTCAGAGTTCAATGGGAAAAGAGAAGCCACTCAAGGTATTTCAAACAGAGGGAATTGAATCTATGGAATCCATTACACAGATCATACAAAAAAGTGGAGAAGCTGTACTGGGAATGGAAAGGCAGCCCAGAGCAACACCAGCAGGAAGCCACTCCTCCTACCCCAGGCTAAAGGAACAACGGGGGAGGGAGTGGTACATCTGTGCCACCCCTGGAGATCCCCCTCCCCAGAAAGCAGCAGAATGGTGGATTTTCCCCACCATGTTTCTCAACTGGGTGTTTGTGGCAGCAACTTCCCCATTAAGCACACGCTTCCCTCCTGGGGCCGCAGCCCTGGGGCACACAGCTGCCTGGAAAACCTGCTGCTTCCTCTGCTGGGCTTGTTTGTGAACTGAGAGGCTGGGGCCTGCACGTCGCCCCTGGGGTGCCCAGAGGGAGAGCCAGACCTGCTGGGCCCAAACTCCAGGGGCCTGGGAAGAGAGCTAAGGTCTGAGGCCCCCTGGGCAAGTCCTCAGAAACCCAGGAAGTTGAAATCTCTACCCTACTATCTAAACTCCAAATAATACCAGTTTGTCAGAGTCTTGAGGCCAACGTTCAACCAACCAACAGACCCACAAATCTTTACTGAGGCACCATTATGTCTCCTTGGTTTTACCTGACTCCAAACCTGTGTGGTGAGTATTATTATATAACCCTATTTTACAGAGGGAGAAATTGAGGCTCTGAAGGGTTAAGTTGCTTGCCCAGAGTCCCTACACTAAGATGGGGCTGCATTGTTTTACATTTATTTCCTCTCAGCCCTGAGGTGTAGTCTTGGAGAATCTTTGGCATCCACCATTTCAACGTTAGGAGTTTCAAGTATTTGAGAATGACCACAAATATTGGGGATCTTCTGTCATTTGCAACATTGCTGAGGCATGAATTTGAACGTGTCATAGGTCAAGGCTGGTGTGGGGAGGGAGTCACTTATCTTCAGTCTTAAATGAAGTGAAGCAGGCAGAGCTCTTTGCCAGCACCCTGTGGGAAGGCATGGGGGCTATCAGGCTCTAGGGTCAGGTTACCCATACCCCTCCTACAGTTGCCTGACCTTGAGCCAGTCCCTTTATCTCCTCAGCTGTAAGATGAGATACATAATCCTGACCTCGAACAGTTCTTGTGAAGACTGTGATCAAGAATGTAAAGGTCCCAATGTTCCTGGCACACCATAGGGGCTGTTGGGACAATGATGTTGATCGTGGCTTTGCAAATGGCATAATTCAGGGCTGCATGACAGGTCACAAGGCCTGAGTCCAAGGAGCTCCGAAGGCAGGCAGGGTGATCCCAGGGAACCAGGGCAGCTCAGAGGATCCTCATCAGTGAGATGTGAAGGTCAGGCAGGCAGGATGGCTGGGGTGTGTGCTCAGGAGCTGTGGCCCTTGGAGTCACAAAGACCTGGTATAAATGGCAGCTCTGTCCCTGTCTGGTGGTGGCCTTGTGCAAGTTACGTCAACAGAGCCTGCTTTTCCTCACCTCTAAACTGGGGGTGACATCAATACCCATTTCCTAGGGTAGGTTGAAGAGTTTAATTGCAACTATATACCCGAAGCACCTGCACACGCATTCATACACACACAAAAGCTCGCACACACTCATGTGTGCACTCACCAACTCAATCTGCATGCACACACTATTACACCTTCATGTACACTCTCGTGTACACTTGCTCATATACCACACAACACAGGCAAATACATACATATACTCATACATTCTCACTCAGACACACTCACATATACTGTCATACACACAGATGCTTACCCACACACTCATACATCCACAGTCAAATGAACAGCCACACAAGTTTGCACTCATGCTTACACACTCATTTGCTCACTGTCATTTATACACTCATTTGCAGGATTCATGCTCACACCTGGACTTACACAATGCTTATATACACACTCATGCTTGTACATGTTCACATACTTTCACCTATATGAAAATTCACTGCACTGTTTCTCACACACACTCACACACTCAACCTACACAAAGGCACACACATTCACACATTCACACCTGCACACTCATACACATACACTTACTGTGACACATGCTCACTCATGCAGTCATGTACAAACTCATTCAGTCACACACATATGCACACTCACACTCACACACATTCGCGCAAACCCTTTAGTCACACAAACCCAGCCCCCACCCATCTGTCCCTCCAGAGCTGCCCAGGCCTGGCCCCGTTTGATGGCTGTTCCCTGCTCTCTTTTCCCTCTTGGTTCTATTTATTTTTCTTAGCCACGATGAGCATATTTGGAGAAGGATCTATTTTCACCCTATCTAGAAACATATTTCCCCTCAGCCATGAGCTCAGCAAATCAGTGAGAAGGCTCCTGGGCACCATGGCATGGGCTGGGAGGACTGAGACCACACCAGGACGGAGACCAGAGAGTCGCACAGGCCAGAGGGCGTCCTGGGGTGGGCTGGCTGCCCCAGCCAGGACTGCTGCCTCTGACATTCTTTTTGGGTAACCCTGAACTCGGGCTGGCTGTTCATAGAGGTAACTGTGGCTGAGAGAGTCTGGGACCCCTCTTTGCTCTTTCCATCTGACCCAGCGGTGCCCCTGGCTTCTGTAACCTCTCTTTTCTATAATGGAGTTGGCTCTTTAAAGATTATTTTTGTCCCTCTCAGTTTTCTGATGACCAAAAAAATACTATGACTTATACTTAGTGAACCTTTTTTCTGCCCCAGACCAGTGTAAAACTCTCCATCTGAGTTTCATAATCACCTTAAGAGATGCACTATTATTCTTCCATTTCACCAATAAGACAACTGAGGTTCAGAGAGGTCGGGGGACATGCAAAACACACACAGCATTTGGGGTAGAGCAGGGTCCTTCTGTCTCCCTATTGCTTGCTCAGGCCCCAGAAACCTCACTGCCTCTAGCACTCACCCTGCAGATCTGTGTGGAGATGACTGGGGACTGTGTAGCTGGCCCTGCCTAGGGCGTGGTGGGCTTAAATTGGGACTTGTGAGGGTGCCTACCCTGGGCATGCCTGCTCTGTTGGTAAGCCATGCCCAACCAGCTGCCTGCCAGGTATTGATCACACTGGTGTCTGGTGTGGCAGGCTCCTGAGAGGGTGCATTGTACAGACAGAGCCTCTGAAACCTGAGGCCCTTGTCGTCAGTGCCTCCTTTTTGGGAGCGGTGTTTCTTCCTTCACACACACACTCCAGTGTAGCATCCATGGGGGCCACAACGAGGCAAGCCTTCATGCCTCAAGCACAGTCCCTGACTCTGTGTGGCCCTTCCCATCCTCCAGTATGTCAGCACACAATAGGTGCTCAGCAAATTTTGGCTAAAATAAATAGAATTTTCAAGATTTTATTTACTTTTAAAGATTTTATTTATTTATTTTTAGACAGGGGGGAAAGGAGGGAGAAAGAGAGGGAAAGAAGTGTTGACGTGTGAGAGAAACATCAATGTGTGGCTACCTCTCACAGGCCCCCAACTGGGGACCTGGCCGGTATCCCAAACATGTGCCCTGATGGAGAATTACACCAGCAACCTTTTGGTCCACAGGCCAGTGCTTGATCCACTGAGCCACACCAGCCAGGGCAATTTTTAAAATTTTTTTAAAGGGAGGAAAAGGGAGGGAGAAAGAGAGGGAGAGGAACATCAATCTGTGAGAGAAACATTGATCGGTTGCCTCTCATCCACCCCCAGCCAGGGACCTGACCCACAACCCAGGCATGTGCCCTGACTAGGTATTGAATTGGTGACATTTAGGTTCACAGGCTGGCACTGAATCCACTGAGCCACACCAGCCAGGCAAAAATAAAAAGAATTTTAAAATGGGCAAAGGACTTGAATAGACATATCTACAAAAAATATATACAAATGGCCAATAAGCACACGAAAACATGGTCAACATCATTAGTCATTGGGGAAGGGCAGGTCAAACAAGGAGACACCATCTCGTACCCACCAGGATGGTTATGATAAAAAATGTGAGCAATGAGAAGTATTGGTGAGGATGTGGAGAAATTTGAACCCTCATACCCTGCTGGTAGGAACACAGAATGGTGCAGCCCCTGTGAAAACCCTGGGCAATTCCTCAAATTGTTCAACATAGAATTTCCACAAGGCCCAGAAATTCCCACTCCTAGGTACATACTCAAGAGAACCGAAAACATGCCCACACAAAACTCCACACACAAATGCTCATAGCAGCATTGTTTATAATAACCACAAAGGGGAAACAGCCCCAATGTCCATTAGCTAATGAACAAAATGTGGCATACACACAAAATGGACCTTATTCGAACATAAAAAGGAATATGTGATACATGCCACAACATGGATGCCTCTCAAAAACCTTACGCTAAGTGAAAGAATCCAGCTGCAAAGGACCTCAGTTTGTATGATTCCATTTATGTAAAATGTCCAGAGCAAGCAAATCCAAAGAGACAAAAAGTAGAGGAGCTGTTGTCAGGAGATGAGGAGATGGGCGAGAGGGGTGCCTGCTAACCAAATGGGGTTTCTTTTGATGAAAACGGTCTGGAATTAGTGGTGGTGGTCGCACAACTGTGAATACACTGACACCCACTAAGTTGTACACTTTAAAGGGGGTGAATTTCATGGTACCAAATTATAAAAATAAATTATATTTAAAAAAATTTAAATAAGCCTAATAAGAAAAAGTCAGAAGAAGCTCAGTGGGGTAGGGAATGGAGGTTCAGAAATATTGAACGCTTTTACAAGGTCAAAGGAAAAAATGTTGCCGGGCCTGTTGATGAAAATGACACCAATAGCTCCTACTTGTTGTGCACACTCACTCTACGTACCTGCCGGTGTGAAAGCCTCCACGAGCCTGATCTCATTAATTTTCACCATAACTCATGTGGAAGGTATTATTGTCGTCCCTGTTTTACAGATGAGGAAACAGAGGCTCAGAGAAACAAAATGACTGGCCCAAAAGGCATTTACACTTAGATCAGCTCATCTCCAAATGGTGGGAGAAAT
>CM052544.1:42179192-42230083 GCA_028533065.1 Trachops cirrhosus | reverse complement strand
TGGGTCCTAGCAAGCTCAGCAGGTTCCCTACTTTGTGTTCTCTCTGCCTGACCAAGCCCTCTGTCCTTCAAAAACAGCCCCTACAGAGCCCTGGCTGGCGTAGCTCAGTGGATTGAGCGAGGGCTGCGAACCAAAGCATCGCAGGTTCAATTCCCAGTCAGGGCACATGCCTGGGTTGCAGGCCAGGTCCCCAGTGGGGACCACATGAGAGGCAACCACACATTGATGTTTCTCTCTATCTCCTTCTCCCGCTCTTCCCCTCTCTAAAAATAAAATAAATCAAGTATTTAAAAAAAAAAAACAGCCCCTACAGGAAAGCTCCCTTAATGCCCCAGTCAGAAAGATCTGATCCCCACCCCTGATTTCCCCTTGTGCATTCATTCCACGTCAGCCTGCCTGTTATCACTCTCATGTTCTCCCTGAGAAGGACCTTCAGCGCTGAGGTGGCTGTGATAGTGACTCATTTACTCTCATGCCCCCTCCCGATGCCCAGCACAGGGTAGCGGTTCAGGAATAGAGGCTGCAGTAGAATGAACCAGGCTGATGTGGGGGCATTGCAGGTTACTATCTTGTCTCTATGCAAATCAATGCCCAGAGGAACCAGAGCCCCGTGACTGCTCACCCTCAACCCACCAGCAGACCCTGGGATCCAGTGGTTGCACTGTACAACCTTCCTAGCACAGAATTTCTTCAAGGTCTCCAGCCCCTGCTGCCCTGAGCACTGACCCACAGTCCAATCCTGAAAACCTCTGGTGGCTGGACAAGCCTGGGGACAGATCTCAGGACTTACTTTGCTTGCATTAAGCAGACAGACTCTTCCAGCTCAGAGAAGGAGGCACACTTCCGAGGTGCCTGAAGATCTGCCCTCAGGCAGTGCTTCTCACAGTCTGGTCCACTGTATCAGAACCACCCAAGGTATGGGTTAACGCAGATTCCTAGGCCAACTCAGCCTTCCTGAGTCAGAGCTGGTAAGGTGGAGCCAAGGAAATCAGATTATCAATAAACACTCTGGCTCATTCCTGGTTAAGGGTCTGGGAGCCACACTGCCCAGTGAAAATTCTGGCACCATCATTTACTAGCCCTTAGGCATGTCCTTTAACCTCACTGACTCACAGTTTCCTGGTCTGTAAAATGGGGATAATAATGGTGCATGCCTTGTGGGCCTGGAGTAAAATAAGGTCCTGAAAGTGAAGTGTCCAGCACAGAGCCTGGGGACACTGAAAAAATGTGGACTATTAGTGGCACATCCATGTTCTCATGTCCAGGGATTTCTGAATGAAGGGCAGAGCCCTGAGGTTTTCTTGCAAGGAGGGACCCTGGTGGAGGTCCTCCACCCAGTGGGCAGCAGAAAGCCTTGGCAGGGCAGGACCCTTACTCAAGATGCCCTGCCTCCTAGTGGCTGGTATATGGGACGATGCCCAACTCTTCTGCCTCCACCTGCTGAGGTCCAAGGCCCCACTTGCCCCAGCTTTTACCCTACCTCCCCGCCTGCTAGCAGCCTCCCTCCCTGCCCTGCTGCCCTGGGAGCCTAACGGGCTTGGCATAAGCCCTGGCACTCTCTTTGTAATAAAATAGCCAGCTCGGGTCAGCTTTCCTTGGCAAGGAGGCCACCTGGCATAGACGGCAGGAGGGAGGGAGGAAGTGAGGGGAAACAGCTCCTTCAGTGGCTACCAGTTATGGTCTGGTGTTCCCCAAGGATCACTTGCTCCTCAATCAGGCGACCCTGGGGGAAAAGACCCTTCTTATTTGTCTTTCTTCCTTTCCTAGCCCTTCATTATTCATTTGTCCATGCATTTAGTCATTCGGTTTTGAAAGGTCTACTGTGTATCAGACACTGGCTCTCACCAGGATTGGCAAACTTTTTCTGTAAAAGACCAGATAGTACATATGTCCAGCTTTTGGGGCCAAACTACTCTGCTACTGTAGTAAGACAGTAGCTATAGACAGTATACAAACAAGTGGGTGGATGTGGCTGTGTTCCAGTGAAACTTTATTTGTGAATATCAAAATCTGAATTTCATATAATTTTCATGTGTCATGAAATATTCATTTGATTTTCCCCCCAAGCATTAAAAAATGTAAAAACTATTCTTAGCTTGCAGGTCATACAAAGAAGACCACAGCCAGTGGGCCCACAGCTCACCAGTGCTGAGTTTAGCCCTCCACACAAAGACCATGGAGTGTGCCAGGCCCCATTGGTGCCAGTGTCATCAGCAGAGGCAAGGCCCTTGGATCGGCTCAGTGCAGAGGTGGGTAAAGCCTCCAAGACCACTGCGCTGTGCCACTATAGCCCTCCCAGAGTCCACTCCCTCAATGTCACATATGTTCTCTCTGGTTTAGATATGGGGACTCTTATGTCTCCTTCGGGATCAGAAGTTTTTTGAGGGCAGCAACATAACTGTTTTAGCATTTGGAGTCAGAAAGCACCTGAGTTCAATACCGGCTTGACCACTCCCTGTGTGAATGGCCTTGGGTGAGCAACATAACTTCTCTGTGCCTCAGTTTCCTCATCTTTAATGACTGCCTCATGGGTTGTTGAGAGAACAAAGGAGTACAGTACTCAGACAGGTGCCCTATGTGAGGTCAGTGGTCAGTGCTCATTGACTCTCATTGCAATTCCTAATCCCCTCCCTACTCCAGCACATGGCTCTGGGCACAAAGCTCATGTGCACTTTCTCCTAGCTAAGTCTTAATTTTCAGAATGAGAGAAAAAGACACGTGACTACTTGCCCAAGAGCTCCTCAGGGTATATACCCTGGACTTCTTGGAGGCTTTGCCCTTCAGACTTAGCCTGGAGCATTTCCATTTAGCTTCTTTGCTCCCAGTGAAATGATTTCCTTGTCCCTCCCATACTAGCCCACCTGGATGGCCAGGGTTAAGAGTGTGTGAACATGAGGTGCTCTTGGCTGGTTCTGCTTCACGGATGAGCTGTGGAGGAGGCAGCTGCTTGGCTGGGGATAAAGGGAGCAAAAGCCTACTTCACTTGCCAGTCCAAGGTCCATGGGGTGGGCAGGCTGCCAGGTCAAGGCTTTGGGCATCTTGGCCCTTAGACTGAACACCTCAACCCTCCAACATTTTGCTATTTTTTTCTAGGCATATTGCTATCCCAGGGGGGGAGTGCCCAGTTTGTTCTGTCTCATAGAACATCACCCCTTCCTAACCCTCCATTACCTTCTCTGGTTTCATTCTTTCATACATAGCACCTATCACTATGTGAAATTTCATTGTTTGTTTGTTAGGGGTTTTTTTTCAGTCTCCCTTCCATTAGAATTTAAGCTTCGTAAGGGTCAGACTTTTGTCTACTTTAATTCTTATGATTACCCTCACAGGACAGATAATATCCCCCATTTAATAGTTAAGCATACTGAGGTCACCTGGTTAGTGAGTAGCAGAATGAGGATTCCGGGCCAGGCCTTTCTGACAGTCAAAAGCTCGCATTCTGAGCCTCCACCATAAGACAGAGCTTGATTAAGCTGGCAAGATGGGGTAGGGTGATACAAAGGCCTTGAGCCCCATCATCTGTTTCCAGCAGCAGTAAAAGTCAGGAGGTATTTATGGGAGTTGTTGGAACTTTCTCTGCCACTCTCACAGGAGACAAGCCGGGTGGGCTTCACTCTTGCCTTCTTGGAGAACATAGGCTGTTTAGACAGAGAAACGTACTGTAGTCTCTCCATTGCAAAGCAGATTGTGTCAAGAGCTATAAAGGGTTACAAAGTGCTTTACAGGTGCTGTCTTAGTGAGCTCAGGCAGCTATAACAGAATACCAGACTGAGTAGCTTAAGCAACAGGAACTTATTTTTTGCAGTTTTAGAGGCTGGAGGTCCAAGATAAAGTACTGGCTAATTCAGTTTCTGGTGAGAGTCCTCTTCCTGTTTGGAAGCCAGCTGCCTTCTTGCTGCCTCAAGTGGTAGAGAGAGAGTTCATCTCTCTTTTGTCTCTTCTTATAAGGGCACTAACCCCATTCATTGATGGCCGCACCCTCATGACAAATTACCTCCCAAAGGCCTCACCTCCAAATACCATCGCACTGGAGATTAAGGCTTCAACATATGAATTTGGGGAGGACACACATTCAGTCCACAGCAGGAGCAGGTGGTACTCAGAAAAGTCTGGACAGTAGGGCCTGGGTGGGTGGGGGATGCCATCAAGACACTGGGCAGAGAGGGCAGCAGGAGCAAAGGTCTATGAGACAGGGCCTGTTTGAGGAACAGTAAGGGCTTGTAATGCTTTGAACCTACAGAGTGTTGGGAAATGGCTGTGATTATACTTAAGGTGGTTGAGAAGGTTGGTTAGGGTCAAATCACTCAAGGCCTGAAAGAGATTGGGGAAGATTGGGCTTCTCAAGTCTGCACTGCAGATAAGAACACCAACAGAAGAACTGCTGAGTGTATGTATAAGGTGTTTTACATTTCAGAAAGCACTTCCAGCCCATTCTTCTGCTCTGTCCTCACAACAGGTAGAATGCAGGCAAGAGAGGCAAGTTTAGGATCAGGAGCCCTGGGATCTGCTCCACCCAGGGATAAGACATGTAGATTGGAACAAGTCACTTCACATCTCCAGTCTCAATTTACTCATCTGACAACAAGGCCCGATTCTCAGCACTTTTGGAAGCATTCCACAAAACCACACATGCGAAAATACTGTATTTAACTTCCGGTCCTCAGTTATTTCTCTGTCAGGTTGGGTCAAATCCTGTCCAGCCTAATTCAGGGGCCTGTGGCTGCGATTTTGTAGGCAAAGGCCAAAAGGTAATAATCTTATTAATGAGGTCAGAGAAGTTAGGGTTTTTTGGGTGGTAGACTAAGAGTCTCAGAGAAGGAGCTCTGGCTACTCTACAACGTTTCTTCGTACCGGTCACGATTTAACTCACTGAGACAGGCAGCAGTAGACACAGAGAGCGCGACACAAACTAGCAGGAAATGGAAAGGAAAAGTGACTCAGGAACACTGACACGCCCCAACCCAGTCCACTTAAAAGGCCCGTACTTCTCGTGCCCCGCCTTCCGTCCCCAAATCACCAATCAGTGAGCGAGATGCTCCGTGACGCCATCTTCTCGCGACGGAGCCGGCTGGCGGCGGCGTTTCTCAGTGACAGTGCCCGGGCTCCAAGGCTATGGGCAGTCAGGAGGTCCTGGGCCAGGCGGCCCGGCTGGCCTCCTCCGGTCTGCTCCTGCAGGTACTCTCTGCCAGGCCAGCCCTACGCCGTTCCTCAGCCGGGATTCGTGGGGGCCCTCCTCTGGGCGGACTCCGTCCCAGTGTGGATTTGGCTACCCGAGGGGTTCGACCGGAGAAGGTGGAGGCGGAAAGGGGTCTCCTGGCCCGGAGTTGGGAGACTGGGTTCAGAATCCTGATTAGGAGATTGCAAATACGCCACTTTGCTTTTGAGAATTGTAGTTCCCATATGGCAGTAGGAGAGAGATCAGGTGGCAGCGTTGTTCGTGGGGCTGTAGCATCTGGTGTTCTTTTTAAGGCAAGGGGTTAATTTTCCCCATGCTCCACCCCTTACCCTCAAACACCTTCCTCAAACTCTGACTTCCACTGAGTTCAGAGAGACAGTATGGCATAGCTAAGAACAGCGACCTCAGGCAGGCCTGAATTGAAATCCTGGTTCTGCCGTGCACTTGCTGCATGAACTGGGACAAGTGACTTCACCTAATAAGCCTCAGCTCCTCATTGGGAAAAGGGGTTATGAATAGTATCTAGCTCATAAGATTGCTGTTAGGCTAGATTGAAGTTATTCAGATAACTGCACTTAACACAGTATCTCTTAGTGTGCACTTAGTATATGTTGGCTGTGCCTGCTGGATATGTGACCTTGGACCAATCACCTCCTCTTCTTGGTTCTAATTTTCCTCATCTGTCAAATACAGTATATGCCAGTTGATCCAAATGATATATAAAGATTCTTTTAACCTAAGGAGCTGGTCATTCTGAGTCAAGTGGCTCAATTTTTCTATGTCTCGCTCTTGAGCCATCCAACCCTTCCTCACAAAAGTCCTGAATCCACCTTCTCCCTTATCTTGTAGAGTCAATTTTTCACGTGTTTAGAAGAAAGAACAAGGCAAGTTCGAGCTCAAGTTTGGGCCTTGTTGCTTGCTAGGTGCCCATTCTTGGAAAGATCACTTGACTTCTCTGAGCATCAGTTTCCTCATCTTTAATGAGAATAATATTGCTACCTCATACAGTTATTAGGGAGATAAGATGAAATTCCTGCGATGTGCCTGATATATTATAAGTACTCAATAAATGGTAGCTATTTTTGTAATAATGGTCATTAGAATTTTTTAAATGGTCATTCATAGGAATGAAATGACATCTGGCAACTCATGTGGCTCTGTCTTAGTTGTATCATGTGCATTTACTTGGTTGCTTTTCAGGGTCAAATAATTAACATGTGAAAGAACTCTTTTTTAAACTGTAAATTCCTTTGCAAAGTGAATTTGCAAAGTGAAAACTGTTACCAATAAAAGCCACTAGTGGAGCAAATACTGGGTAGCATGAGTAACCTCAGAGCTTCATTAGCTCAAACTTTTATTCAAACCAATTAAAAGACAGGGAAAAGCCTGAGACATTAGGTTTTTTACAAAAGGATAACTTTGATTTTGAAGTTAACATAAACATGTGTTTGTGCTTTTTTAAAACAATAGCCATCCTGGCCGGGTGGCTAAATTGGTTGGAGCCTCAATTAATACACCAAAAAGGTAGCAGGTTCGGCCCTGGCCTGTGTGGTTTGGTTGGAGCATTGTTCTGTAACTGAAGGGTTGTGGGTTCAATTTCCCAGTCAGGGCACAAACGTAGGTTGTGGGTACAGTCCCTGTCCAGATGTACATTCCCTGGTCTGGGCATGTATAGGAGGCAGCCAATCAATGCTTCTCTCTTGCATTGATGTTTGTCTCCCATCCTCTCTCTAAAGAGCAATCAAAAATGTCCTTGGGTGGAGAGTTAAAAAATTTTTTTTTAAAAGTTGCAGCTTTGATATCCTGTCGGCACAAACCTAGGTTGCTGTTTTGATGCCAGTCAGAGCATGCATGGGAGGCAACCAATTGATGTCTGTCTGTCTCTCTCTTTCTCCCTTCCCCTATCTCTAAAAAATCCTCTGGTGAGAATTAAAGAAAAAAAAATAACCATAATCTTTAGGTTTCTTGTATATTTTAATTCAATCTTGTATGCTTTCTCAATTTACAATGCAGACTCTTGAGGTAGTTTTGCAATTACATTGTAATCTTCAAGAATTTGGAAGTTTCTTCTCTGTCATAACTCTGAGTGAAAAGTATTAATGAGTCTTATCTGTATGCATTTTTTAAAAAATGCTTTTACCTACACAATCTTGTTTGATCCTTGCTCTCAAGCCTGTAAGATAAGCAGCCTCATTTGACAAGATGATGGGGCAAACAGTTAAATGGTGAGTGGAGATGTTCAGCTGGAGATTTTTCCATTAACAGCTCTATGAATTGGCTTCAAACCTCTAAAATTGAGTATAGAATTTGGCGTGTATGTATGTTCAGGAGTGGGCAAAAGTAGGTTTACAGTTGTAATATAAATAACACAATAATTAATACATAATAATAGGAGTAAACTGTTTCACATACTCACAACTGCAAACCTACTTTTGCCCACCCCTGTATGTACCTAATGAGAGCTACAGAGCTTTCAGCAGACTCACAAAAGGTCACATTTGACTCCATAAATGTTAAGATTGTGATATCTTGGCTTGGAGACCTTGCTGCTCTGTGACACCTCAGGGACATTGTTAAACTGCACTCTCCCTTTTTGGTCATACCTTTCCCCCAAAATTTTCAGACTTTAGGGGTTCATTGGCATACTTGGATTGCCTGAGGTTGCAATTGTTCATGGGTAACTCTCAGAGCGTTGCACAGAGAAGTGATGTCTTTTGCTCTCAGGTGCACTTGAGTTACACCTGTGGTGCTGCTGGGCTGCAGCAGGAGAGCCCCTCAGTGTGAGGCTGGCCCCCTAGCCAGCATCCCCATTGAGTGACCCCATCTAATTGCAACCTGTTCTCTGTCTCCTAGGGAAAATTCTTTGCTAAGGTGGTTTTCTACAGACAAGTTTGAAAGTTTCAGGATATATTCTTTTTTTTTTTTAAGATTCTATTTATTTATTTTTAGAGAGAGGGGAAAAGAGAGAGAGAAATGTCACTGTATGGTTGCCTCTCACACATCCCCAACTGGGGACCAGGCCTGCAACCCAGGCATGTGCCCTGAATGGGAATCTAACCAGCACCCCTTTGGTTCGCCGCAGGCCGGCACTCAATGAACTGAACCACACCAGCCAGGCCAGATATATCCCTTTCAAATGGCAATAGCTGGATTCTGTCCCACTCCCCACTTCCCACCCTCCCGCCCCCCATTTTATGTTATCTTGTTATTGCAGTCGTCATTTAAAAGGTATTTCAACTCCTCTCTGGCAAATGGCAAATATTCAGTAGATAAATACAGCCTTTTCTGTTTTCTAATTGAAAACTGGAGTTCAGAGAGATTAAATGTCATTATCAGAATCCCCAGATGCAGGCAGGTAGAGAAGAAAGAGAATTAGACCCCTTGATTACTAGTGAGTCTGCTATACCCTGCTGGTTAACACTTGCTAAGTGTGTGTTATTTCTGAACAGGCTGGAGGGAGGGGCATTGTGAAGCACTAACTAAAATTCTCTTTCTGCTTCCTGGAGTGCCTGACTTTGAACCCAAAGAAATTCCCTGAGTCTGTCAGTGCTTTCCTCTTCTCATGAGTAGATAAGGGTTTACTGTTGGGTTCTTTGACCACTGCCCAGGCATGCCAAGAGACCCTAAGGCATGAAATTTTTGGGAAAAATGCAGACAGATTGAGTGTTTTGGAAAGGGCCCCTGTGGCAAAGCTGTTGGGTGTCATTCCACTAGGAAGAGCAGCCATGTTGTTTTCATTCCAGTGAAGTAAACACTTTCAACATAATTTCCTCTTTTCTAATAAAAATTGTATTTATTTTTAGAGGACGGGAAGGGAGGGAAAATAGAGGGAGAGCAACAATGATGCGAGAGGGAAACATTGATGGGTTGCCTCTCCTATGTGCCCTTACGGGGAACCAGACCACAACCCAGCCCTGTGCCCTGTCCTGGAATTGAACTGGTGGGTTTCACTTTGCGGGACAATGCCCAGCCAACTGAGCCACACCAGTCAGGGCCCAACACAATTTATTCTTACGTATTTTTCTTTTTTCCTTAGGTGTTGTTTCGGTTGATCACCTTTGTCTTGAATGCATTTATTCTTCGCTTCCTGTCAAAGGAAATCCTTGGCATAGTGAATGTAAGGTAAGAAGGGACATGCCCTACTATTGTCCACAATTCACATGCCTAGTCAGGTTTTCCTCTGTGCCTTGGATTTTAGAAGCATGGACATTGACTAGAGTCAGAGTGTTTTAGTGGTAGGCTGAGGAGCATGCTGGGGTAGGGGACTGAGCGGGGGAGTTGCTTTTAATGGACCCATGGAGTGTTTTCCATTAGCAGCCTCTAAATGCACATTTCTCTGCCAGCATTTTCCTGTTTGCCTGTTCTTAGAACCCAGGAGAGGAGTGGGAGTAATTCGTTGCAAACCCTGTCTTAGGTATAATTCTGTGTTCTTTTCCTGCTGGTAGCAAAAGAAGCAGGAATTCTGCAGTTCATGAGGATGTGCTTTGTAATCTCAGGGCTGGTACAGCCACTTTCTTTCCCTCAGTGAATTTTTTAATGGAAAATGGTAGCTAAGATAAGAGCTTGAGTCCTTGCCATTAGTTCCTTGGAGGCTCTTAGCTGATTGCTTTGTCTTTAGACTCAGTTTGTTTCTCCTACTCTCCTCCTTTCTGTTCAAGGACACCCACACATATTTTGTATTCACAAATGACACAAAGGTGTATGAAGTGATGTGAGTGCACAGAATAGCTCATCTTCTCAGATGTGTCCTCATGTTCTGATAAATAAGACAGTATGTTCCAGACAGCATTTCACGTCACGTGCCTACCAAACATATACTCTTTGCTCTGTTCTTGGAGCTTAGTGAAGGTTCTCAAACATTGATGGGCAAAGGAATCATCTGGGAAGCTTTTCACTAGGTAAGGCTGATGAGGGGCCCAGGAATCTGAATTTTTGACAAGCTCCTCAAGTAATTTTGAAGTAGGGTCCACACTTTGAGAACTACTCTTTTAAAAGCAGGAAGGAAAAGGTCAAATCTTCCTAGGTGCTCAGAATTAATGCAGTTTGGGCCTCTCTCATCCAGTCTCCTCCGATTGGCAGGTCCCTGTTTTAATGACCCTTGTCTGGCCAGCTGCCTGCTCAACGTATGGTTCCTCATTCGAAATGTAGCAGGGTGATCCTTGGACAACGTCAGAAACCTTAGCTGCGGGCCACCCCGCTTTGGCTTCATCTGGGCCACGCATGACCTGTTGAGGAAGGGAAACCTCAGCTACTCCTCACTAAGGTGCAGGAGGGTCCACCTAGGTGCTGCCAGCCTGGGAGGTACAGAGGCAAGCCTTGCTGACCTGGGTGCCATCATGGCTGCCAGCCTTTTTGCCTGTCCTAAGATTCTTTTGGCCAGAGCTTCCACTCAGTAGAGCCTCAGCTTTTTTCACAAGGGCTATTGGGTCACCAGTCTCAGAGTCCCCTTGCTGTGTGGGGTCATATCTTGTCCTTTTCCTTACAGTCAGAGCCACACTTCTGCCTGTAACCATAAAGCCTGCAAGCTCTGGGGACTGCTGTGGTGTAACTCTATCCCAGGCGTAACTCTGTAGACACACACGCAAGCGTCCCTTATTTGGTTTCTAATTCTGTTGTTTGAGTGGATTAGACTAGTGAGGGGCCCTATAAGAACTCACGGTCTTCCACTTCACCCCCAGTGATTTATGATGACCAAGACTTTTTTTCTCCCTGTTGCTGGTAAAATCTCAGAACTGCTTTCTAAAAATAGAACTAGAGACCTTACTGATTTCTGCTTTTCCTTACAGGCTAACACTGCTTTACTCAACCACCACCTTCCTGGCCAGAGAGGCCTTCCGTAGAGCATGTCTGAGTGGGAGCACCCAGCGAGACTGGAGTCAGACCATCAACCTCTTGTGGCTAACGTGAGTTGTGCTTTGTCAGGAGACAGTTCTGAAGGCAAGTGTAACCAAATATTACAGATTAAAAAGCAACAGTTGCCTAAAGCTGAACTGTCTCCAGCTTTGGTTTTGCAGTGGGTTTCTAGAGACCTAACATCTGATGTTTTCCCTCTGGCTGGCCAGGAGCCAGAGGAGGCTCCAAATGGGGGCTTCTGGGACAGGTTTCTAGCCCTAGGTCTACCCTTTGTGGAGATTGTTTCTGCTGTTCCTGAACCCCAATCTGGCCACCCCTGAGCCTGTGCCGTCTTTTTTATTCCTAATCTTTTCCCTCTGTGGTATTTGCTGAGCTTTTAACAACCACTTAGTATTTTTTGAAAGCCTTTTAGGAATTTCATTATATCTTTCTTCAATTTTGTTATGTTGGTTTCAGTTCTGAGCCTTTTAGAATATTCTTGAAGACCAAGTACATCAGCTAAAAATTATAATAGCTTTTCTGCAGTTAACTCCCTGCAGGGAGGGCTGGTGGTTGAGGTTGTTTCCCAGTATCACTCCTATTGCCTCATGGAAATGACTTTCATAAGGGCGGAAATGAAATGACTTTCATTTCACGAGAAGAATGACTGCTGACTACCAGTCATCTTTAAGTGCTCTGCGATACACATGTGAAGGGATACTGTGTACTGGCCTATTGGTCATTTGGGTGTAAGTACCAGCTGTGTACTGTGTTTTAGTGATTCTAAGTGGGAACAACAGGTGCACACTTTTGGGGAATTTTGCTTTTTGAGTCAGTGTAACACAATGGATAGGAATATAGCCTGACATTAGACAGATCAGGATTAGGTCGTGCTTCTGCCCTTCACTAGCTGTTCATGACCTTGGCCGAATTACCCAGTACCCAGCCTTAGTTCCCTCATCATTTAAATGAAGATGATGACAGGATCATTGTGAAATATCCTTGAGATAAAGGGGTACTGAGCATGTAGTTAAGTGCCTTATTAAGAATTAGCCATTTTATTTTCATAACTATATTTCTTTTCTGTTCATTGTTAGTATTTTAATATATATTTATGTTTTTATATTTAGCACATTAAAAACAGTTTCCCCCCATTTCCAGAGTCCCTCTGGGTGTGTTTTGGTCCTTGTTCCTGGGCTGGGTCTGGCTACGATTGCTTGAAGTGCCTGACCCTAATGTCGTCCCCCACTACGGAGCAGGAGTGGTATTGTTTGGTCTCTCAGCTCTGGTGGAACTTCTGGGAGAGCCCTTCTGGGTCTTGTCACAAGCACATATGTTTGTCAAGCTCAAGGTCAGTATGCCTTCTGCTGTGAATGGGAAATGCAAGAATGATTTTTTTAAAAAAATGCCTTAATAAGAGAGAATGATTTTTTTCAGACTTGCATCTAAAAAGGTATTTGGAGAAAGGTAATATAATAAGCTTAGTACATTCACTTGAAATTTGGCAGATGGTCCCTGGCTGGTGTGGCACAGTGGATTGAGCACTAGCCTGCAAACCAAGGGGTCGCTGGTTCAATTCCCAGTCAGAGCACATATGTGGGTTGCGGGCCAGGTCCACAGTATGAGGCGCTCGAGAGGCAACCACACATTGATGTTTCTCTCCCTCTCTTTCTCCTTCCCTTCCCTTCGCTAAAAATAAATAAATAAAATCTTTTAAAAAATTTGGCAGATGTGCTGAGCTGAAGTTTACTTTTGCTATGCTATTAGTGAAAAAACAGGCTTAGTGTTAGTTTGGATAAGACTCTAAACTCTGTCCAGGTAGTTCAGTTGGTTAGAGCATTGTCCTGGTATGCCAAGGTTGTGGGTTCCATCTCTGGTCAGGGCACATACAAAAAGCAATCAGTGAATGCATGAATGAGTGGAACAAGTCAATGTTTCTCCCCCCCTTTCACCTTCTCCCTCTCTCACTGTCCCTCTCCTCCCTCCCTCTCTCTCTCTGTTTCTCTCTCTATCTCCCTTCCTCTCTCTAAAATCAATAACAAGAAAAAAACTGGGGGAAGGTGAGGGGGTGAAGGGATTGAGCAAAAAGGAAAAAGGACTTATGGACATGGACAATGGTGTGGGGATTGTGGCGGGGGGAAGGGAGTATAAGGGGACTAAATGGTAATGAAAAAAATACAATAAAGATTAAATTTAAAAATAAAGATAAAAGAAAAAAATAAAGAATTTAAGAGGACCATAAAGGTTTTTCAGATTTTTCTATTGATCCTATTTTTTGTTCTATACTAACTTCTCTCTTCATCTTCTAAAATATATAATATGATATGTACAAAAGAATGTGTATAACATACATATAAATTTTTTTTAAGATTTTGTTTATTTAATTTTAGAGAGAGGGGAAGGGAAGAAGAAAGAGAGGGAGGGAAACATCAATGTGAGAGAGAAACTGATCAGTTGCCCTGACTGGGAACTGAACCCGCGACCTTTCGGCCTACAGGATGATGCCCAGCCCACTGAACCACACCAGCCAGGTTATTCCAGATTGTCTATCTGTCGTTCCTTGCACCTTGTAAAACACTTTTTAGTAAAGTTTTTGCATCGTTTTTCGTAATGTTTGTGAAGTGCACTCTCTGCTGCCTGTTCGCAGGTGGTTGCTGAGAGCCTGTCGGTGATCCTCAAGAGTGTGTTGACGGTTTTCCTCGTGCTCTGGCTGCCTCACTGGGGACTGTACATTTTCTCTTTGGCCCAGGTAATAGTTACGGCTTTTAACTTTTGTATAACCTGTTTTTCCACCTGGTTTTTCTTCTTGTTCCCATTACTGCACAGTTTATGTTGAAGTATTCGTGCATGTGAAGAAGGCTAGGAGCTCCAGAAAGATGGCCTCAACGCTGCTTCTCCTCTGGCACCACTGGTGTCCCCAGAACCTGGTGAAGGCCACACTCCAGGCCTAATGGTTAAACATAAAACTCCTTTAGATACTCTGTGGGCAAGTCCGAACCAAAGCGACCTTTGATTGTCTGCCTTAGGAAGGGGAAAGAGAGCAGTAAGTGGATGGGGTGGGAATCAAATTGCATGTGTGTTATTTTCCCTGGATTTCAACCAGTTGTTTTTAGAATAGGAGGAAACTCTGCCAAGCCTGTTTTAAACTTAGATTAAGATCTTACATAATTCGTCCCTGGCTGGGTTGCTCAGTTGGTTGGAGCATCGTCTCATACACCAAAAGGTTGCGGGCTCCATCCCTGGTCCGGGTGCGTGTGGGAGGCGATCGATTGATGCTTCTCACTCACATTGATGTTCCTCTCTCTCCCCCAACTCCTCCCTCCCTGCCCCGCTTCCTCTCTCTCTAAAACCAATGAAAAACATATCACCTGGTAAGGATTAAAAAAGAAAATCTTACATAATTCAGACGTCATGAGTCAAGTTGTAGTAGATACCTTTTCAGTTTTATCAGTTTAGGTTCATTTTCATGTTATTGTTTTCTAGTCTAGTTCACATTTCTAGTTCTAATAAAATACAAGTAGAGTACAAGTGCTAACTAAAAATGAAATCTAAGATTAAATAGTTACAAAGCAGTTTGTAATTTTTTCTTAATGTATAGGAAGATAAGTTAAAATTTTTAGTAATGATGCATGTGAAAACCTTTCCCATGTCCTAAACAAAAACTCCAAATGTTTTTGGGAAACTCAGAAGAGGTAGATTTAAAATTAACAGAATGAGAATAAGAACTGCCTCCTAAAAGCAATTTGCAAATGATTACATATTTTAGATAAATTATTTGTGATTGTCTTTGCCACATTTTGTTAGCCTCAGAACTACAGTTCCCAACATTCATCATATCTTTGATGCACTCTCCCTAATAGGACAGGAGGGCCACACAGACACCCATTTATCAGCCGACTCTTCTTGGGAAGGTGCTTTCATGATGACTTTCTTATTCATAGCTCCTACCCAGGATATGTCATGTATAGGTCATATGTCAGCAAGGCCAGTTCTGAGTTTATTTGCTTCCTTATCATAAGACTTCTGAGAGCTTTTCTCTGTACATTGTCAATTTATGCATTAGCGGTCTGAGAGCCAACAGCACCTCCTATCAGCAGGCAGGCCACAACCTGTACCCTGGGATTGCCTTTGACCTGCCAACAGGGTCTCCCTCAAATAGCCCCTCACCCCCCAGCAGCAAATGTCAAATGAAAGGGTCACTTTGGAGTTTATAAAGAATTCTTACAGCTCAACAACAAAAAGACAAGCCTACAGATGGGAGAAGATAGACAAATAAATGGCCAATAAGCTCATGACAAGATGTTCAACATCATTAGTCATTAGGCAAATGTAAATCAAAACCACGGTGAGAAACCACTTTGCACCCATTAGGATGGCTCTTATCAGAAAGAAAAACCAGAAAACAAGTGTTGAGAAGGATAAGAAGAAATCGGAACCATCATACATTGCTAGTGGTAAAATTAAATGGTGCAGCCACTGTGGAAAACGGTTTGGTCGTTAAATGTAGAACTGCCAAATGACCCAGCACTTTCACTGCTGGGTATTTACCGAAAAGAATTAAAAACAGTTGTTCAAACAACTTGTACATGGATATTCATGTCAATACTATTCACAGTTGATGAACAAAATGCCCAACTGAAATGCCCAACTGATGAACGTATCCACGTAGTAGAATGTTTAGCTATAAAAATGAAATACTGATACATGTTATAACATGATGAACCTTGAAAACATTTTACTGAGTGAAAGAAACCAGACACAAAGGGCCACCTATCGTATGATTCCATTAACATGTAATCTCCAGAATGGGCAAGTGCAGAGATACAGAAAGCAGCTTAGTGGTTGCCAGGGGATGGGGGAAATGGAGAGTGACTGCTTAATGGGCACAGGAATTCCTTTTGGAGTGAGGGAAATGTTCTGGAATTAGATAGTGAAGGTGGAGAAGGGAGCTGGGAAAAGGGTGCTTATCACAGGATGATGGCAGCAGGTGGTGTGGCTCACAGCAGTGCCCCTGTGTCTTAAAGGACTTGCGGCATGGAAGAAGGATCTGGGGGAAACTGGAGGAAGGTGATCGAAAGGTACACACTTCCAGTTATTAGATAAATAAGTACTGAGCATGTAATGTACAACATGATGATTATAGCTAACACTACTGGATGATATATAGGAAAGTTGTTAAGATAATAAATTCTGTGAGTTATCACAAGAAATTTTTTTCCTTCTTTTTATTGTGTCTGTGAAAAGATGGATGCTAGCTGAACCAATTGTGGTAATTATTTTATAATAAGTATAAATCAAGCCATCATGCTGTAAGACTTAAACTTATACGGTGATGTCTGTCAATTACTTCTTGATAAAACTGAAAAAAAAAATGGGTAGTGGCTGGCAGGCTCTGCTCTCAAGCATGGATAGGAGAGGTACAGATAGCAGAGGAGCCCAAGCCTGCTGAAGCGAGTCTCCTCTTTGTCCCTTGCTCTGTGCCTTCCCAGCAGGTGTTTCCAGATTGAAAAGGGGGCCTGGAAGTCCCATTTCTTGAGCTAGTGTGCACTGTTGTTTTCAGAGGGAAAGGGGGTAGAAAGGAGTTTGTGAAAAGGGGCTCTTTGAGTACTTCTTCCCAACCAGCAAATAAAACTCTAGGCTGCTGCTCCTGGCCAAAAGCCATCCTCTGTCCTGGATGGGTGGGGGCAGTGTGGGCTCTCTTGTCATTCCACTTGTCCCTCACCATCCTGTGAAGCTTTTACCCGCCCCATGCACTGGGCAAAGAAGAGAGAGCCAGCAGCTCGGTTCTGCTTTATAATCATAATGTCATAGGTGTCTGGGCTTCATGGAAAATCTCCAGTACTAGATGATGAATATTAGCCCAGCCAGGACACATGGATCCTCACAGCGTGTTCTCTAGGAGGGAGAGCTGGTGCTTCAGCCAAGTGCAAATCCTTCAAGAACATATCTGACATCCGTGTGGCAGTTGGCACTAATGGAAATATGTCATGGAAATTACGTTCTGCTTGCCCAGAAGAACTTTTCTCCCAGGCAGGTGCAGTCCTTTGCACACTTTCCCCAGAGATGCTGCAGTGGAGCTCGGTCTTATGAACAGACCAGAGGGTGAGGCATCTCTCAATGGAAGGTGCAGTTAATTAAGACTGTTCTATTTCTTGATTGGCCTTTGAGGTCAAATTAATAGGCATATCTTAATTATGCCTCTATTAAAATAGTGCGATTTAAACCCATTATTTTCTCTTTTTTTTTTTCAGCTTTTCTATACTGCAGTTCTGGTGCTCTGCTATGTTACATATTTCAGAAAGTTACTGGGTTTCCAAGAATCGACCAAGCAACAACCTCTTCCTGTCTCCAGAATGACAGATCTGCTACCCAGTATTCTGAGAAGTAGAGTAAGTAATGCATTTTTTGTCTCTTACCATTTTAATCACAGATGCTGGTTATCCTTGAGGGAAAGAAACTATAACTTGATTATTTATTATTATAGTAGTAAATGTAATCTAATAGCTCATATTTTTTAGTGTTTGTCATGTGCTTAGCCAGCATTTCTAAATCTTGGCACTGTTCACATTTTGGGCTTGATCATTCCTGTGTCTTTGCATTGTGGGATATTTAGCAGCGTTCTCGATTTTTATCCACTAAGTGCCTGTAGCTACCACCCTCCAGCTACAACCACCAGTATCTCCATGCACTGCCAATGTTCCCTGGGAGACAAAACTGCCCGGACTTGAGAACCAGTGTGCTAGGCCCTATGTCGAGTATTCTACATGCCATTGTTTATAACAACTCTCTGAGGCTGGTGCTATTGTTTATATTTTATTGTTGGAACTGAGGCTTAGTGGCTAAATACCTGCCCAAGGTGAGGGTCAGAATGAGGACAGGAGCCTGCAGTGGCTCGAATACCTGCAGAACACAGACCGTAACCACTGTGCTCCCTGTCTCTGTTCTGTAGCCTCTTGGTTTCTCCCAGGATTAAACTCTGGTGCAGACCCTCCAGAGCACTGATAAAGCAGGGAGACCCCTGCAGGTTCCTTCATCTCGTGTCAGGCCTTTCTGTCAGGAGGTCCACTTTCCCACGTAGACCTCTGAGGATTCTTCATGCTGATTTGTGGGAGTGAGGTGTAATCTCTTTCTACTCAGCTCTTCAACCCTCATTCCATTGGACTGTTACTTCCTGACTCCTGTGGGGTCAGTGCTGCTGTCTGTGGCCCTGGAGTTGCAGATGTGATGTTACACTGCTTTGCCTCTGTTCCGCTCGCTGTATTGCGCACCGCTCCCTTCTGGACTGATCCGCCCTCCCTTGCCCCCTACCTTGTTGCTGGCTGGATGTGATGCACTTATTTGAGGAAACGCTTTGACTAGACTTCTTATTCCTCCTTTGTGATTACTACTTTAAAAAGTAGTAAATTATGTGGGAGTTTAGTCTCAGAACTTACAGAATCTTGCCCTGCAACTTTTCAAGAAAAACCAGGTTGATCTAACAAAGCCAGACATGTTCTGATTTGTTAGATAAGAGTTCTCCTTTGGGATCAACTAAATCTTACCTTTAACCTAAATCAACCTGATAATTTTGAGATACCACAGTACCTCATCTGCAGGCTTATAAGCTTGGGACTCGAGATCACTTCCCTTGCCTGGAGCTTCTGCCACCTGCCTCAGTGGGACTGAGCATGCAGGAAAGTGCCCTCCCCTGATTGCTCCCCAGGGCTCACCTGCACCACATCTGGCCAGCTCTACATACTGGGCCAGCCCTTGTGCCCTGGCAGTATCTTGGAAAGGAGCATTTGGACATTACCACAGGCGAGGAGAGAGGATATATGGAGTCTGTCAAGTACGTATTTGACCCTGTGATGGGCTCAGAACTCCTAGCTTCATTTCCTTATCTGTCAACTGGGGATAGTAAGAATTCCTCTCTCCTCACGTGGTTGTGAGAGCTGGATGAGATGGGACCTGTTGGGTGCTTAGCACTGTGGCCTGACCCACCTGGGTGTCCTTAGTGACTGCTGGTACCATCATCACCATCACACTGCTGCTGCTCTGACAGCAGGAATGGCTCCACTGAAATGTCCCAGCAAGGCAACACTGGTGGCATTGATGTGAGAGCTCAGCAGTTTAATCTGGCAGTCTGTCCTGAAAGGACCCATGCTCATTCTGCCGCGAGAGAAGGCTTGACCGTGAGAAGGTTGTGTGACCTGTCATACACAGTGGCACCGTTCCTGCTTACAAACAGAGCACAGCCCCATGCTAGCTGCTGGCAGGGATATAGACATGCAGGAAGGTGATTGCTGGGCCTCAGAGGCTTCCCGTGCTTTGGGGAGGCAGTGTGTGCAGATGTGAAGCCTGCAGGGCTCTCTCCAGACCTTAGGGTCCTCGTGTTTAAGGAGAGATTATTGGTCTACATGAACTGTGAAGTCCCTCTGAAGACTGAAGGAGTTTTGTGAAAGTATTTGAGCTTTAGCCGAGAGCTGTTCATAATAACTTCCTTTGACTCTCCGTGCCTGGCATTGTGCAGAGCACTTTGCATGGACTTTTGTCTTTCATCCTTATAGTACCCTATGAGATAAATCCTACTGTTTCCATTTTACAGATGAGAAGACAGGTTCAGAGGAGTTAAGCAACTAACCAAAAATCACACAGCTAGTTTTGCACCCCCTTCTCTCTAACTTCTGTCAGTGGACTACCCTTAATCTATGTGTTTAGTCTCTGTGTTATGTAGTCTTCCCAGAGAAATTGGCTTATTGCCAGAAGTAGTTATTTACTTACTTAAAGACTGGGAAGTTCCAGGTAGAACAATTCATCATTCAAGTTTATTTTTTTAAAAGAGAAAAGAAATGAGATGAATTTTGAATGCTGTGGATGACTTTGCTATCAGTAGCATGTGTACCTTGACTCTCTGGAGCAGCTTTCTGCACTGTGGGCTCCCTCAAACACAGCTGGTCAAACAACTGCATTCAAACTCAGTTTGACCATATTGGAAGATTTCATTTCTATTCTTATAGAATTCCATCTCCTATAAAGGTCCTTATTTAGTCTAAAATTAATGATCCCTCAAATAATGACTGCCCTTTATATATCTTTTATATTCTTGACACTTCTGAGGAATTTAATATGAGAGATTTGCTAATACTTAATAGTAAAGCTGAGGAATTTAACACATCAAGCACTTACTAAGCAGTATTCTGTGTTAGGCCCTGTACCAGGTGCCCTGAGTGGGGTTCCTGTCCCTAGAACGTGCATTATGTGGGGAGTTACAATAAGATGTGTACTCAACTGATAAATGGTGGTGGAAGAAAACTTGACTTGGGGTGGTGAACACACAATACAATATACAGATAATGTATTATAGAATTATACCCCTGAAACCTATGTAATTTTTTAACCAATGTCACCCCAATAAATTAAATAAAAAATAAATGTAAAAAGATACCATCACTAAAAAAAAAGATTTGTACTCAGTGAACTACACTGCAAAACAGTGTGTGTGTGTTTGTCTGGTGTTAGAAACACAGAGAAAGAACGGATGAATTCCATCTGGGAGCATCAAGGGAGGCTTCATGGAAGAAGCCACTTTTGAGCTGAGCCTTGACACATGGGTGGGCAGAGGTGAATGTGTGTGTGTGGTAGAAATGTGCATTTGTGGCTGCAAAAAAGAAAGCATTTTCTCAGGGCCTATTATATGTCCATCACTGTGCTGGGATTCAGGCTGACTGGGATATTTAGGTTGGCTAAACAGTTGGGGAGGGGAGAGAAAGCAAAAGGTAGAAGGAGGTTATGGCCTGCTGGGCTAGGACCAAGTAGTGGTGGCCTCAGTGCCAGGGGGCCTAGTGAAAGGTTTTGAACGGTACCATAATCTAATTGTTTGTGTTGAGAAGCTCACCCTCTGTTACAGGTTTATTGAGTATCTCGTTTCCTCTCATTCAGTCAGCTCCAGCAGGTAGAACTTCTTATTCCATTTTGCAAATGAGAAAACAGGCCTAGCAAAGTATCTTGCCCATGGCCTTTGTACTAATAAATCGGGAGCTGCAGTTTGAGCCCCAGTCTCTGAGTGTGACTCCGAAACCCAAACCCCACCGTGAGAAGGATGGGCTATGAGAAGGTTGGAAGTGAAAAAGCTCCAACAAGGAGTTGGTGGCAGTTGTCCAGATGAGAAGTGATGAGAACAGTAGGAGGGGGAAATGGGATCATGGACAAAGCCAGGGCAGAGTCCATAGCCCTGGAGCAAGAAGGAGAGAAAGGAGTGCTGTGCAGGGTTTGGAGACAATGGACGGCATGGGACAGGACGGTATCCACAGACTCCCTGGTGACTCTTGTCAGTGTGGTAAGCAAATGGCTGGTCAGTGAGTCAAAAGAGTTTGGGAAGTGGAAGAGCGAATCAGATTAAACATAGTGAGCCCCAGAGTTCTGATGCCTGACCTTCCCGGGAGGTACTGCCCATCACCTTTTGCCATCCACACTTCAGTTTCTCCACCGGTGCAGTGACGAAATGGAACGGCTCATTGGTCAGGGGATTCCAGAGAAATTCACAGCCTGTACACCAGCTCTGCAGTACCAACCTAGCTCTTGTGAAATAGGCCTCTTTTCACTGTCCCAAGTGACAATTCCATTCTGAACAGAATAGTAAAAGCCAAAGAATGTACTTCTATTCTACCACTTAGCAGAGACGCCTCTGAGAAGAAGCCAATCTCTTATCTGATTTCCTGCCTCTATGTCCTTAATGAGTCTTTGGACATAGTAAGCAGTATGGTCATTCCTTCAGAACTGTAGGTCCATTTAAATCTAAGGCATTAGGAGAAAGGAATGCTCAAGTATGAATTATCCTATCAGAGACACTGTCATGATTTCATTCTCCTAAAGAACTTTTTTTAAGGAGTTCAATCATCTTCCCAAAGCCATTCAGAGCCTACCAGCAAGTAGGCTTCAGGAAGAGCCTCATGGGCCAGCTGTTCATTTCTGTTAAAGAGCACAGGCAGTGCTGTGCAGAGACCCCAGGAGCACAGGTGGCAAACACAAGGCCCCAGGGCCAAATCCGGCCCTCCACCTTGTTTTATCCGGCCTGGCACCTTGTTTCTACCCAGCAGCACCACTGAGTACTTGCTTAACTGTTAAGGAGTAGTTATGTTTATACAGTCCTAAAATTACATTTGGCCCTTTGAAGGTAACCACGAGGCTGATGTGGTCCCTGGCGAAAATGAGTTTGATACCCATGCCCCAGAGGATCACCTGGCTTGGGGAATATAAGAAAGAGAAGGTCTCCTTCCCCGGGCTCGTGACTAAGGGCAGGAGCAGCGCCCCAAACATGGTGTGGTCCACAATGCCCCCTGGTGGTGGTAGGTAGTCTGGTGCTCTTTGTCCTGGGGAAAGGACAAAGTTTCCTTCTCACTGGGGAAGATTTACTCATGGGCTAGAGCTACCCCTGGCATCTGCTTCAGGGCCAGGGATGCCCTGAAGGAAGTGTACTTTGGAAGGATTCAGGCCTGTCCTTTCAGTGTCTGGAAGAAAGGCTCTGACACCAAGGGGTGAGGAGATTTGAGGACTGGAAATGACTCTTGCTTTTAAGGGATACTCTAGACTTGCCCTATTCTAAACAGTAGCCACCAGCCACATGAGGCTACAGAGTATTTGGAATTAAATGACCTGTAAGGGCAACATATGCACTGGATTTCAAAGACTTAGTATAAAAATACAACGTGAAATCCCTCTAGTATCTTTTTACATGTTGAAATGGTATTTTGGGTTAAATATATTAAAATTAATTTATTATATATAAAATTAACCTGTTTCTTTTTACTGTTCACTGTGGCTGCTGGAAAATTTTAAGTTATATCTGTGGCCTGCATTATACTTTTGCTCTATTACAGATGGGCTTTTGGCCAAGAAGAGGAGCCCATGTGACTGGGACAGTTTGCCCTTGGGTTAACTCTGTAGCCAAAGCTGACCTTTGGGAGAAGTGGAGTGGGCTTGGCCTTTATGTTTCACCCCTTTCCTCCTGAAGAGCCCAGTGAAATCCCATTTTTCAAAAGTCATCACTTTATGAATTAATAAGAACTTCTTAAAATGCAGGCAACCTAAGATTAAGAACCTAACACCTAGACTGAATATTTTGGGATCCAAGATGCCTTCATGACAGAGGAAGGGGCCTCAGAGGGAACTGGGGGGAGGTAGAAAAAAAAGAAGTCATGTCCAGCCAGCTGCCCCAATCCTCTTTCTGTGGTTAGCTTTCTGGCTTTGAGACTATCTATCTCTTATGGGTTGACCTCTGCTCTTCCTAAGGACCCCTGGGAGTTTTGGAAGAAGCCATGTCAGAAGTTTAGTTTTGTTTTTTCTTTCCTCTGTCATGCCAATTCTGAGTAGTTTAACTGGCATGAGAAACCTGAATTTCTTTTGAAATATACAAGCAAAGCTCATATACTTTATGTAAAGGGATCTTGGATAGCTAAATATAGCATTAAGCCGTGGAGTACATGGAACAGAATTTGTTCTGAAGCTTGGCATGCTTCAGACAGACGTTTTGTAAGAAAAGAACTGACTGAGCTGTGCATGCGACCTATGGTCAGCTTACTGTCTGGGTAGCAGCCAGGGGACAGCACAGTTTGTCAGGGGTCTCTGTGAATGAACCCTGGGCAGGCCCCTGGTAGGGGGCTGTGCTACCCGGAGACTTTGTCTCCAGTTTAGGAATGTAAATTCTTTGCCAGTATTTATTGGATGTCTCTAAATGAAAAAGTAGTGGGGACTACCCAAGTTGGAATTAGGGACCAAACGAGTTTGCCTGTCATGTAGCATTATTGTACTTTTGGACTTGCAATGCCTGGGATTTGTTTTGTTTTGTTTTCTCTTTTAGGCTTTTGTAAATTGGAAAGAGGCTAAATTGACTTGGAGTTTTTTCAAACAGTCTTTCTTGAAACAGATTTTGACAGAAGGTAAGTAAAAGGTCATCCTGAGCAGTTAGGAAACCATAGTGTAAGCAAGGGGATTCCACAGACCTCCTGGTCACTGAGAGCCAGACCTCCTGCTGTCTGCCACCCCCCGCAGAGGAGCCTCAGAGATGGAAGCTTTGCTCTATAAGGAGAGGGGGACTAATGTTTATTTAGTTTTATACTTAAGTTGTCTAATTAAATCTTTCCACAGCCTTCGAAGAAAGATATTGTCTTATTTATTACGAATGAGGAAACTGAGAGTCAGTGAGATTATGTAACTTCTTCAGGGTTACAGTAATGAGGAACAACTTAATTTGAATCCAAGTCTATCTCTAAAACCCCATGTTATACCATTTAAGTAAATGTATTATAAAAGTATTATATCGATTATAGGAAAGTTGGAAAATAGAGAAAAACATCTGTATTCTCATTATCCTATTCTAACTTTTTGCACACTTTCTTCTTTTTTTTGAACTTTTTAAAAACCAGGTTTTTATCATTTTATTTCTTAAACAGTAAGATTCACCTACATAGTAGTTTGGTCAACCTTCCTACTTTCTAAGTCTTTCCAGTGTCACAGTGACAGAGCTCTCGATGCAGAGGGCCAGCAAGGAGCTAAAAGTACATCTCGCTTTTCTATGTATGTTGGTTTATTTATACCCAGCTTTAGTTCAAAGAATGAGATTTGAGGCAGCTATAAGCTGCTGAAGGTAGTACAATAGTCTCTCTCTATATAAACTTTCTCTATAAAAGTTTCATATGTCTATACATGTATATATCTATTACTGAACACATTTTTAAATCTTTTAAAAATTATGTTTTAATTATAAAAATAATAACTTCATTACCAAAATTTGGGAAAGTAAAAAGTTCCAATAGTTCTAGCATCACTATTATTCTCCTTCCCTTCACCCCATCTTTATTTTTTTACTAATTATATTTCCAAAGGGAAGTAACTCCCCGTACACCCCACTTTTCCTGTCAGAGTTAAGGGATGGGACCAGCAGGTGTCTGAGGGCTCCCTGAGCTTTGAGAGTGCATGTTTTAGCCCAAGCCTACAACATTGCCATTACAAAACTGAAACCATTTGCAAGACTTTTAGGGGAAGCAAGGGCCAGAGCCTTTGAAGAGCTGAGCAGAGGTCCCTTAACTACAAGTTTCTAAAGAGCAGGGAGGGTGCTGGTCACCACTGTCTGCCAGCACCCTTCTGGGCCTGGCAAATGCTAGGTATTCAGCAAGTACTTGCTGATAAAGAAAGGTATCTGTAGTGCAGTTGTTGTATTGTGATACTTCACCTCAAATTGTTAGAGTTTTCGAAAGGGCATTTGCTTATATGTACTTTTTTCCTCCCAAAGTTTTAAGAGCAGTTTAAATGAGTTGAGGAATGGATCCAGTCCAAACAATGGCCCTAAATCGGTTGTCTGGACTTCAGTGGCCAGACCTGTGTGCCAGGCGGGAAAGTGGTGCTGACTGCTTGCTGGCTGCACAGTTAGGCCACCCTGGCCTGACTGGCAGAGGGCTGTTAGGAACTTCTCAGGGCCTCCATCTCCATGGCTGTGATATAAGGAAGTGGCTTGACAAAGACCCCCAGATTCTTTTTATCTAAAAACTACAGCTCTAAAAAAGTTGAAATCATTCATTTCAGTAGCAAAAATGTTTGTGCTGTTACCTTCTGCCCCCACATTTCCTGAACACTCTGTGCCAGGTGCTGAGAACACACAGATGAATGAGTAACAGGCCACGGTCTCAAGGAGCTCATTCTCTCATCAAAGATGCACATTTTTGTGTGTGGTTAACTCTGATACAGAGCTGTGAGGACTGTACTTGAAAATGTGAGCTCATTCACCAGACATCTCTTGGGTACCCTCTCATTTCCTGGCACTCTGCTAGGAAACCAGGGTCAAAGAGATGACTGAGACATGGTTCCTGCCCTCAGGGAGCTTACAGAGTACAGAAAGGACAGGCCTATTGTGCCAGAACACAAGGAGTTCCCTGCAGAAATGACATTCTAGGTGGTGAGATGCCAAGAGCTAGCCCGACTCAGAGCAGCTGGAGGGGCTGAAACCTAGGAGGGCGTGGCAGAGGGTGACCATGTGATGGTGGGAGGTAGGAATGAGGTTGGTGAAGGGAGGCCAAACAGATAGCTTGGGGGTTAATTCATAAATGGTGTCAAATGCATAATTAAGGAGCCTGAACTTTTCACTAATGTGGAGGAGCCATTTAAAGGTGTGAAAGCAGAGGTTGACTGAAGAGCTAGATTTGTAAAAGATAGAACTGTTGGCAGTGAGGATGGATTAGAGCCGTACAGAGACGCAGATGGGAGTGAATACAGTCGTGGGTCCAGTGCCTGGTAGAACCCGCAGAGGTCCCTGCTGCAGATGCAGTGTCTTAGAGATTGTAGGGAGGCAAGGGCCAGAGAGACCTGAGAGATGATCACTGCTTCTAATCTCTTCATGTACTGCCTTTTTTTCCCCCATCAAGTTGCTAGGAAGTGAGAACTTGCCCCTTATGGCTGTGGGCACTCTTCAGTGCTCTATCTCCATAATGGTCAGTGCTTTCCACTAACAAGTAATAGGAAAAATTATACAAATTGGGGATGGGGAGTGGAGCTCTGGGCTGGTGTCTTCACCTTGAAGGCATTTGACTTAGATTTGAATCATGAACTTGGGCTCCACAGTCCTGGCTAACCTCCACAGAGCTTTCTCCACCCAGAGAGGAAACTTTTAATGAGTCTGTGCACATCACCATGGACCTTTCATCTTACAGAATCTACACTCAAATTATCTGACCTCCCTTAAAACTTGGGACAATTATTTTCATTATTAATATTTTAGTAATCTCCCCATACTTCATCAGACTGGTTTTATGGATTTTGTTTTGTTTTATTTTTAACTGGTTTGGAGATTTGCTGTCAATAAATCTCCCAGTACTTTCTAAATTGTTACTATTTCGAGGTTATTTGAAATCAACATTAGGACAAATAATGTTTCTTTAATTGATTACCTAATTTTTCTCCTTTGAGACTATTTGTCAACAGGAAAAGTTGATAGATGGTAAGAGAAAAGGAAATGAGAAAATAATGTACATTTGAAATGCTAATTATTTTGCTTTTCTACTTGCAGGGGAACGATATGTGATGACATTTTTGAATGTTTTAAATTTTGGCGATCAGGGTAAGGTGAAATTCTGTAGTGTTTTTTAATTTAAGAGGAATACTGTTAGTAGATACTTTCTAATATTTTTTTTTGCATTTTGGTATGTTCAATGAAAATGAACCTAAGGATCATAAAAAATGAAGATTATAAAAACATGAATCCTTGAAGATTGTAGGCCTTTATAAATATATACAGTATACTGATTCTCCCTTTTCTTTTTTTTAAAATATATTTTTTTAAATTTATTTTTTAAAGAGAGGAGAAGGGAGGGAGAAAGACAGGGAGGGAAACATTGATGTGTGAGAGATACATGGATGGGTTGCCTCTCACACCCCCACAACTTGGGACCGGGCCCACAACCCAGGCAGGTGCCCTGAGTGGGAATTGAACTTGTGACCTTTCAGCTCGCAGGCCGGCACTCAATCCACTGAGCCACATCAGCCAGGGCTGATTCTTCCTTTTCATGTGACTTGGGTGGCAGGTTCTCTGTTGAGATCCCCTACCCTTACCCTGCTTTCTGCAGAGCTCTGATGCTCACTTAGGGGTGGGAAGGTGTTAAGAGAAAAGGGAGCCCATCATCACAGTCACAAAGATTGTCCCCATGTTTGTGTGACTAGACAGGTCTTAATATTTTTTATATTTTTTTTTAATATAACCTCAGAGTAGTGGAAATAAAAATAGAAAAAATCAACTTGGTATTAGTAGCTTTTATTTAAAAATGCTCATGATAGAAGAGTTCTGTATCTTTTTTTTTTAGAGTTCTGTATCTTGACTATCGAAGTCAGTATTCTAGTTTTGACATTGTACTATAGTTTTGCAAGATGTCACTATTCAGAAAAACTGGGTAAAGAGTACCTGGATCTCTGTTTTTTCTTACAACTATATGTGACTACCACTATCTCAAAAAGTTTCGCTTAAAAAAGAAAATTAGAAAACAAGTGAACAGTACTGTGAAAATTCAAAGAGGAAAACCAGTAGAATTGTTGTTTCTTCCTTTTGTTTTGTAGGTATATATGATATCGTGAATAATCTTGGCTCCCTTGTGGCCAGATTAATTTTCCAGCCAATAGAGGAGAGTTTTTATATATTCTTTGCTAAGGTGCTAGAGAGAGAAAAGGACGCCACACTTCAGAAGCAGGTAGTCTTGGTTCTTTTGTCGCTGTCTCAAATGATTCTTCTCTAATTGCAAGCTAAATCAACAGGAATGTGGAGCAGTCTGTTTCCCTTCTGTCTGATCTGAAATTTTCTTCTAGATTTCATTTTCTACACACTCTTTCACAGCCTTCTCCCCTTCTCCATGGCTGGCCCTTTCTTTTCACCCTTTGCCCTTCTTTGTGACCTTATTCTTGACCCAGCCTCTCAGAAGTCTTGACGGCTATCCACAGTGCAGCGTTGACCACCTCCCATGCTCTAGTCTTAGGTGTAAGACCCAAAGGTGAGCCAAAGGATGCAGAGACTGGGGCAAGGCTGACATAGAACCTGGGAGGGGAAAGACTTGGTCCTTCGGTTTCTCTCACCACACCAGGTGTTTAAGTGTCTTAAGGACTGTGAAGTGCCCAGGGCAACATTCTGACTGTGAGAATCTATGTACTCCGGATGGTAAATACAGAAGAGCTTTTAATCCAGGAGTATTTGGTTGTATAAACTTCCCTTTTTCTAAAACCACTGAAAATGTCTGGCTTATTTTAGAATTAAAAGCAAGCTAGGCTGGCCTCTTTCCATGTCTTAGAAGACATTTTGCAAAACATAGGTTATGCACAGTATCTCACAATGAGCTAATCTTGTTCTTTATTTGATTTAGTAATATTTTCCTTAGTACATTGACAGGAATCTCAGGATTTGGAGATGTTTGTCAGGAGAAGCGCACTGGCAAAGCTAGCTAGCACTGTAAAAATTTGCTATCCCATTTAAGAAGAAATATCAGAGGGGAAAGTGAGTGTTTCCTAAGCAACATTTGAAATAATTTATCCCAAGTGAGTTAGAAATTAAACCTTCCCTGAACTCCTGAAGGAGGCACACATTATCATTCTTCCTCCCCTCGCATACTGGCAGAAACAAACACAGGCTGCAGAAAAGGGGTGACGCCCCTCACTGATTGAAAGAGTGATCTGTAAACCAGCAAAGGGGGAAGGCTGGGTCGGAAGTTTTTCTTTAGCTCATGATTCATCCAACTTCCTTCTCTCTGGCACCAGGAGGACATTGCTGTGGCCGCCACAGTTTTGGAGTCCCTGCTGAAGCTGGCCCTGCTGGCTGGCCTGACCATCACCGTTTTTGGCTTTGCCTACTCTCAGCTGGCTTTGGATATCTATGGAGGAGCCATGCTTAGCTCGGGATCAGGTATGCACAAGAGTTGCCATATTTGTTCTAATTTCTGAACAGAAATAGGAGAGTCTTATGAAATTGAAGACCTTGTGCACACATGGTTGACGTCTCTGTCATGTAGCAAGAATGGTCCATGGCTGTGGCTGTGTGGGGGACTCTTCCCCTCACAGGAGGTCAGACCAGCTCAGGGTGCAGCTGGGGGCTTTCGCACCAGGTCAATCAGTGCTGCAACCTTACTTGAGGTTGTTAAGAACCCTTGGCTTTCCTTTTAGGCCTAAATTGTGATTTGCTAAGCGCTTCCCTGTGCTCCTCCTGGGGTGAGGGAAGAAGGCTGAGAGCAGGCTCTAATGAACCTCCGCTTAGTACTGAACACATCTGAAGATAATAAATACCACATAAATCTCACAGCCTGATGCATAAAAGCCTTTGAACCATAACCCAGAGCCATTTGCAGAGAATAAAATTGATCTCTGCAAATAAAATTATATATATAATCCAGCAACTTGGTTTTTGAAGGAGAAAAGTATTGACTGTCGAACTTTGAAACACCTGGTGCCCAGGCACTAAGCCTGTCACAGCTCTTGCTAGGCCCTGGGGACATCACCAGTTTCAAAATGCACTGGGCCGTAGGCTGGCAGTCCATTTACCGTGTTTCATCTTGGGTTTAGCAGAGGTGGTTTTCATTCCTCAGGTCACTAGATGAGAACCCTGAAGACTTCTTTCTGCTGTCTCATCTCAATATAAAGAGCTTTGTCAATTGCCATTTTACAAGTTCACTGGCAAGCTTTTGTCCCCACTATAATGAGCCCAAACTTTTGGAATTAGGGAAAGAAGGCCCGAATTTCTAGCCTTGAACAAAAGTCATTACTTTTGGAGAAACACCTGCTGTGAAACCAGTGCTGGGGTTTGCAGCTCCCTTGAGCTCTGAGAAGTGCATTTCTATCAGGCAGCTGCAGGGAGGCCTCAGTAGGAAGCCATTAGTGAGTTAGTGTGCAGAGACTGGGACTCAGCTATTTCACAGCAGCGCTGCCTCCTTAGAAAGGTAATCACCGAAGAACAGCCTTTAATGTGACCTAGTCAGAGGACATTGCCATGGGCAGAGGGCTGTCCCATCCATATCATGTTCACCTGACGGAGTCATCATTCCTAGGAAACATATGAACAAACAACTGTAATTGTGCAGTCCTTATACTCAAGTGAGGTGCTGGTGCCAGTTTTGAACATTGATAATATATTTATCAATTAAAAGAGCCAGTGTTAGTTGATTTTTAAGGTAATAAATTGTCTCTAATGGTTTATGTCATGGACATTAACTTTAGACTCAAAAAGACATTCTCTCAGTGTCATCTTCAGAGACAAGTAGAGTCTTGAGAATGGTCCGGTTCTTAGTCTGTGAAACAAACATGTGATTTGGGGAGCCACTGAGGATCTTCAGGACCGTCGTCATCTCTTGCTTGGCTCAAGGCTGTATCAGCGTCACTGTCCCAGCAGAGTCTTCTAGTATTGTCTCCTCGTTGTAGCTGCCTCTCATTTAGACCAAACTTCAGCTCTCCGTAAAGCCTGCTGTGTCTTCTGGTAGGGCCAGTGTGGCTCCCCAGGGTGCCTGCTGGCTTTCCTTCCCTTGTCTCTACTCCCCTCATCCCCTCGCCCTGCTTCTGACTCCGTGAACCACTGCTGTGTATCTGAATGCCTTTTCTGTGCCAGAAAATACTAACACTGCTGCTCCTCCACCCCCCAGTCATTTTTGCTCACTTAAATATTTCCAGAAAGTCTTCCTGAATTAATCAGAAAAGAAGAGCACCTCTCCGTGGTTCAGCCAACCACCTTAGTTTTGAAAGTGGGGCTTGCGAAACTGCTGTCCTCAGTTGCCCCAGTTGCTGGTTGACCTCTGTCTTCACCCATGAGGTGGACTTACCTGTGACCTGAATTGGCCTCTTATACTCTCCATCCTCTGTGCTTCCATCTCCAAATGTGGGACCTGGACACCACATAGACAGGCTTTCGTATGGGGTGCTGTGGTTTTGCTTTGCGGTATTTGGGGTTAGGACTGTATATACTTAGGGGATTTGTAAGTGCTCTAGTGACTCTTTTCAGAACTCTTTTTCATACCTAGCTTTTCCGTCCTCAAGAAAAACACACATTCACTGAACTTCCCTGACATTTCTCACATTCATCTCTTAGGTGCTTCTCTCTCTTGCTCTGTCTTTTTAAAATCTGTTTTTCTTCTCTGGTCCCTTGTATTAATTGCCTAGGGTTGAAATAACAGTGTACCCCAAACTGCATGGATAAAAGAACAGAAATGTATTGTCTTACAGTTTGGGAGGTCAAGTCTAAAATCAGGCTTTAAGCAAGGCCAGGCTCTCTCTGCTGGCTGCAGCGGAATCCTTCCTCGTCTCTTCTAGCTTCTAGAGTTTATCAACAGTCCTTGACTTAAGAGACATTCATTACTCCAGTCACATTGCTACCTTCTCCATGTGTCTTCACATCATCTTCCCTCTGGAAGTGTCTATCTCAGTTCAACTTTCATATTTTTCTAAGCACACTGGTCATATGGATTAGAGCCCACCCTAATGACCCCATTTTAACTTTAACTTATCTCTCTAAAGACCCAATTTCCAAATAATAGGACTTCAACATATTTGGGGTAGAGGAGGGGCATGTAATTCAACCTATAAACACTTCTCAATTCAATCCATAGTTTAAAGTTCCATCCAGGAATTTCCCATTTTCAATCTCTTTCCCCCAAATTGATTCAAAGCTCTTTCACTTGAATCAGTGTTTCATGCAAGAGTTTGTGTTCTCCACAATGCACAGCAGTTCTTATCCACCCTCAGATAGACCCACATATACCATTAGCTTTCAGTTACCAAGTGACAGGTGTGTGTTATGAGAAGAGCCCCATTTCCCTCTGCCAGATTGGAGAGGATGAAGAAAAGCTGGAAGCACACTGCGCATGGCCTCGAGCCACCCCAGGGCAGACCCTGGTCGCCACCTCCTCAACTGCAGCTGTCTCTCAGTGGCAGTGGGCGCCAGGCTACCTTCCACAGCAGCCTGGGGGATGAAATGCAACATGATGATAAAGTGAGGAACATAAGAAAGGGCCATGTAAGATCGTTTTGTTGGGCATCAGGGCAGCCTGTTGGTATTCCTTTGGTAATTTTTGATGCCATAAAACTGTTTAGGATCCCCATGGCACAGAGGTCCTTCATATCAAGCAGCTTTCATAAACCATGGACGAATTCCAGATCCCGAGACACTGGATCTTCAATCTCCCCGCCCCACCTTTTCTTTTAGTGGTTAAGTTTTTTCTTTATTGAGGTCTAATTAACATAAAATAGGATGCTGTGCTCTTGAGAGTACAGTTTGATGAATTTTGACCATATAGAACATTTTTGTTACCCCAGAAAGTTCTCTCAGGTCCCTTCCCAGCCAGCTCTCTGCCTTCACCTCCAAAGTAACCACTGTTCTGACTTCCCTTTTTTCCCCTTAAGTATATTTTATGGATTATGCTATTACAGTTTTCCCATTGTTTCTCCCCATCATTCCCCTCTGCCCTATATCCCACCACCCTCCAGCATTCCCCCCCACCCTTAGTTTAAGTCCATGGGTCATACATATAAGTTCTTTGGCTTCTCCATTTCCCATACTATTCTTAACCTCCCTGTCTGTTTTATACCTACCATTTATGTTTCTTATTCCCTGTACCTTTACCCCCCATTCATCCCCCTCCCACTCCCTGCTGATAACCTTCCACGTGGTCTCCATTTCTGTTATTCTGTTCCTGTTCTAGTTGTTTGCTTCGTTTGTTCTTGTTTTTGTTTCAGGTTCAGTTGTTGATAGTGTGAGCTCATCATTTTAATGTTCATCGTTTTGATCTTCTTTTTCTTAGATAAGTCCCTTTAACATTTCATAAAATAAGGATTCAGTGAGCATGAACTCCTTTAACTTGACCTTACCTGGGAAGCACTTATCTGCCCTTCCATTCTAAATGAAAGCTTTGCTGGATAGAGCAATCTTGGATGTAGGTCCTTGCCTTTCATGACTTGGAATACTTCTTTCCAGCCCCTTCTTGCCTGCAAGGTTTCTTTGGAGAAATCAGATGACAGTCTTATGGGAACTCCTTTGTAGGTAACTGTCTCCTTTTCTCTTGCTGCTTTTAAAATTCTGTCCTTATTTTTAATCGTGGGTAATGTAATTATGATGTGCCTTGGTGTGTGCTTCCTTGAGTCCAACTTCTTTGGGACTCTCTGAGCTTCTTTGACTTCCTGGAAGTCTATTTCCTTTGCCAGATTGGGAAGTTCTCCTTCATTATGTTTTCAAATAAGTTTTCAATTTCTTGCTCTTCCTCTTCTCTTTCTGGCACCCCTATGATTTGGATGTTGGAACATTTAAAGTTGTCCCAGAGGTTCCTAAGCCTCTCCTCACTTTTTTGAATTCTTTTTTCTTCATTCTGTTCTGGTTGAATGTTTATTTCTTCCTTCTGGTCCAAACCATTGATTTGAGTCCCAGTTTCCTTCCCATCACTGTTGATTTCCTGTATGTTTTTCTTTATTTCATTTTGCATAGCCTTCACTTTTCCTCTGATTTGTGACCATACTCAACCATTCTGTGAGCATCTTGACTACCTTTGTTTTGAACTCTGCATTTGATAGGTTGGCTCTCTTCACTGCTTATTTGTATTTGTTCTAGAGCTTTGATCTGTTCTTGCATTTGGGCTTTTTTTTTTTTTTTTTTTTTGTCTCTGTGCGCCTGTTACATAGTAAGGGGTGGAGCCTTAGGTATTTGCCAGGGCAGGGCAACCCAGGTCGCTGTGTTGTGGCACTGTCTGGGGGGAAGGTCCAGGAGGGAACAGCACCGCTTGCTTGGCTCGTGGCTGGCTTTCAGTCACTTCCTCTGCTACCCGCAAGCAAATTGCCTTTTTGGTGCTGGTTTCTGGGTGGGTGGGTTTGTGTACATTCTGGAACCCTGTGGATCTGTCCAATGAACTCTCCTTTGAAGCTGGGAGTTTCTCCTCCTGCCACTGTAATCCCCACAGGTCTTTACAGCAGTGCTTTGGAGGCTTTATTTCCTCGTGCTGGATCCCTGGGTTGCGTGGTCTGTCTTGCTCCCCAGTTGTTCCTTCTGTTTCATCTGCCCACATATGTGGGATCAGCAAGTTCGCCAGCCACCACCTCGCCCACCCAGTCATCCAGCCACCACCTTGCCAGGAGACCTCTCTGCCCTGGCTGCTTGTCTCCGCCCCTCCTACCAGTCCGGATGAATGTTTCTTCTTTAACTCCTTGGTTGTTGGACTTCCATACAGTTTGACTTTCTGGCTATTTTTTTATTTTTAAGTTTGTTGTTGTCTTTCTTTTGGTTGTGTGAGGAGGCAAAGTGTATCTACCTATACCTACATCTTGGCCAGAGGTCCCCTGTTCTGACTTCTGTCACCGTAGATCAGTGTTGTTTTAAGAAATAATTTTATATAAATGAAATATCACAACAGGGACATTTGTGTGTTTGGTTTCTTTTTAATTTTTTCTTATTTATTTATTTATGCGGTTGGCTTCTTTACCTCAATATAAAGTTTTTGAGATTCATCCATATTTTTACGTGGTTCAGTAGTTTTTGTTTTTTTTTCTCTTTGATTGCTGAGTATTTCTTTGTATGGATGGCCCACAGATTGTTTATCCTTCGGTTGATGTCTGTTTGGGCTATTCTATGTAAAATTGCCATGGACTGTTATGTACAAGTGTTTTTGTGAACTCATTCTGTTATTTCTGTGCACGGTATACCTGGGAGTGGGATTACTGGGTCACAGTTTGGATATATGTTTATTACATTACTGATTTCTCGGCTGTCTCTTGATAATGGCTCTCTTAAAAGAGGGGATCAATCCATTGTGAAGACTTCTGATCTTTTGTTAGCAGGTTTTTTCAAAGCTTATTATTTAGCTATAGAACTATGTTACTTCATTATAGAAAAAAATAACACTGTGGGCTCTGGTTCTCCCTGTAAATTTGTGGGTGTTTTATCTCCGTAGCTTCCTGCTGCTGCTGAACTTGCACTTGTCCTCAAGGTCTTTTCTTCAGAACTTTTTCAACTGAGGTTCTCTTAACATGCAGGGCCACTTGTGTCCTTGCGTGCTCCGACTAGCAGACTCTTCGTGCTGATTTAAAAAGCTAGAAGATTTGCTTGCAGGCCAGATAAGCTTTTAGTTGTTAAGCAAGAGATCTGTACCCTTATTCATACTTGTCCTTTTGTTTTTAGCTGTTTATTTTAGTCAGTTCCATGGAATACTAGAAGTCCTTCCAGATAATTAAGACCATAGGCTTGAGCATGCATTTGCCCATTGATGATACCAGCAGGGCTCATGACCCTTTTCTGACCACCCAGCCAAACCGAGGGTGCATGTGGGCCTCCCGTTTGTGCTGTGGTATCTCAGTGGGTTGTTTCCTTACAGGTCCTGTTCTGCTGCGTTCCTATTGTCTCTATGTCCTCCTGCTTGCCATCAATGGAGTAACTGAGTGTTTCACATTTGCTGCCATGAGCAAAGAGCAGGTTGACAGGTAGGTAACCTTAAAGACACATCTTTAGTCATGGCCTTTGTAGCCAAAGTGAAGTAACTCACCAGTCTTCTTTCTTTTCATACTGGACACACATTCATAGAAGGCTCTTTTAAAGATTTTTAAAATTATTATTTATTTATCTTTAGAGGGGAAGGGAAGGAGAGAGAGAGAAATATCAATGTCTAGTTCCCTCTCATGGGTCCCCTGCTGGGAACTAGCGTGCAACCCAGGCATGTGCCCTGACTGGGAATCGAACCACGGTCTTTTGGTTCGCAGGCCCATACTCAATCCACTGAGCTACACCAGCCAGGGCAGAAGGCTCTTTTAAAAGTAGCACCCAGCCCATGAGTACAGTGCCTTCCCCAGGCTCTGCACTGCACACGCACCATTTGTAGAAGAAGAAATCTGAGCCCTGAAGGGTTGTGTTACTCCAGGTTTGCAGAGACAGGCACAAGGCAAGCTCTACTCCTCCACCTCCTTGCTCAGTGCTCCAGTGGGTTACCAAGGAATGTCTCCAAAAAGAGTCCTACCCCTGAGAATCTCATTCATAGATCTTTGAGAATCTCAGGGATCTGTGACATTTCTCCTCAGAGAAAAGCTCAAGTACACATCCATGTTTTACCATAATTTTTTCCCATCTATTGACACCAGATCAGGACCTCTGCCCTGGAACTTTAAACAGTGGTTCTTAACCCTGGTTATGAGTCAAAATCCTTCACAGGGCTTGTTAGAAATGCAGATTCCTGTCCACCTACTTCCACCACTCTCTCTCCCACCACACCTACAGAATCACGGGCCCCTAACCTCATGTGTGTGTTTTTAAAAGCTCCTCAGTGATTCTGACATGAACTGCTGATTAAGAACTTCACACACAGGATCATTCATTTCTTGTGTCCAAATACTAAAAGTAGCAAGGTAGTATCTTAAGACAACACTACAGGATGAGGTTGAGGAGACAGATCAAAGTGATAGGGGGAAGAAGAGAGAGCAGAAGGGGTGGTTATAGGTAGTAGGATGTGTGGCCCTCATTATCCCTCTGCCCCCTAGGACCTGGGTCCCTTGGGGTGTTCATACTGCCTGTATACTGCGCTGAGTGCTGTAGAAAGTCCTCAGAGGCCCAGAGGTGGGGATGGGATGGGAAAGGGTAGTTCAAAGAGTTGGGGAACACTTCCTCTCATTCACAGCAGCCTCTCCTCTTCCCATGTTGGACTGTCTCACAGAGAAGCTTGGTGACTGTTTGCTACACCATAGTTTAGGACTGCAGTCCAGAAGAGCAGTCCCTGACCAGGCTGTTCAGATTCCTGTAGGAAGTTCTAGCCCCTTCCTAGACCAATGGAACTAGAATTGTAGGGGTTTGGGCCAAGGAATCTTTCATTACACATCTTCAGGAGATTTCTGATGATAGATAGCTAGGGCCTGAGGAACTGCTGGTCCAAACCAGCTTTCACAGTAAAAACTACACTGAGTGCTGTGATCCAACATATATTTTTAGTGGATATGACTGAAACTTTCTGCTTTCACAAAGTGGTAGGTATACCAAGTATGTGCAGGACACACTGGCGGTTTTTAATCCTGTTGTTTCATTTTTAAACTGCCATATCATGACCCACTAAGTTGATTTTCCAGCCTGCTTCTAGGTCACAACACCTAGTTTTCAAATAGTGATCTAAAAATGATGTTTACTTCAGGTGGTTAAATTTATAGCCATTAAACAGCTTTGAATCCATCCTTCCCCTTTTTTTTTCATGGATAGAAAAGTCTATTTAAGTTTAATTTTGAAAATACTATATTTTTATTTGAAAGGTGCTTCTAATATGAAATAATTTTTAAAGATTTTACTTATTTACTTTTAGAAAGAAGGGTGGGAAGGGAGAAAGAGAGGGAAAGAAACATCAATGTGCAAGAAATATATCTATCGGTTCCCTCTCGCATGCCCCAACTTGGGACCTGGCCTGCACCCCAGGCATGTGTCCTGACTGGGAACCGAACCAGTGACCTTTCAGTTCACAAGCTGGTGCTCAGTCCACTGAGCCACACCAGCCAAGGCTGAAATGATTTTTAAATATAATTTAAAACATACTAAAAGAGGCACTGAGGCATAGTGGAAAAAGCTCTGTACTAGGAATCTATCTCTTTGAAGGGAATTTTGCTACAGTAGTTTTAGCATTGGTGTTGAGGGGAAGAATCAACATTATTCCTGCTTAAATGTTAAACAAAAATCTCCTACAACCAAATCATGAGGAAATATGGTCAATGACTGGTTGCTGTTTTTTCTCTTATGATTCATTGAACCAATGAAACAACTCTTAAGTTAGTTATAATGGGATTTTAACAGTATATAAATATCTGGAAAATTATTTTTATGCTATTAGTAGTCAACATAGAGAAAAGAGAGCAGAGTGCCTTCTAATGCAGTTCTCATTTGAAGTGGCTCACTTTCCTTAACAGTAAAATGTGGCTTTAGACATAGTCTTCAGATTGGTATTAAACACATGGGCCCTGGCCCTGGTCTGAACACATGGAGCACCTGGGCTCATCGCAGACCCCTGGCATTTTTTCATCTCTGGGCATTTAACCAGACATAGAGCTCTAGTCAGGATTTTTGTAGTACAATAGAATTGGGCAGCTTAATTAAATGTTATGAGTGGTTTATACTGAATGTTTCAGATTCTGAATGGAAGAAAATATTGATAAAATTATGGGCCTTGATTTATTTTCTTTTTAGAGAGAGTGGAAGGAAGGAGAGAGAAGGAGAGGGAGAGAAGCATTGATTGGTTGCCTCTCACACTCCCCAAACTGGGAACCTGGCTCGCAACCCAGGCATGTGCCCTGACCAGGAATCGAACCAGCAACCTTTCAGTTTGCAAGCTGGCACTCAATCTACTGAGTCACACCAGCCAGGGCCAAAACATGGGCTTTTGCTTAACTAACTTCAGATCGATCAGTGTTTTTATAAATAAAAACAAGGCATTTTGTTGGATGTTAAATATTAGAACATCCTTTGAATTGCAAGTTGCTTTTTAGTTAATAACCTCATAATACATAGGATATGATTTATGAATTTTTCATTATGTCCTATTGAAGAGTTTTTGTTCTGTTTTGTTAAGGATATCTCGTTTTCTTTTGTTCATTTGACAAATGCTTTTTGAGCATCTACTCTCTAACAAATATTGTGTTAAGCTCCAGGAATACAGCAATGAACAAGACAGATGAGATCCCTGTCCTCCTGGAGCAGACAGTGAGAGAGGCAGATAGTGAATAAGTAAAAACTAAAAAAAGTTTGTGCTATACAGAGAACTAAAACAGGGTTATATAGTGAGAGTGGGGACCTTTCTAGATTGGGAGGCCCATGCGAGGAGGTGGCATTTAAGCCGAGACCTGGATAAACAAGAAGAGTCTGCCATGCAAAGAGGCACAGAGCCATCCAGGCAGAGGGGATAGTGATGCAAAGGCCCAAGACTGACAGCTCCTTTGTCTGATTTGTGGGCCCCGAATGCCCAACATGGAGTGGGACTCCACAACTGTTGAATGGAGGATGTGTGCAGTCTTCTCACTGTGGCACATAGACTGGTGCCCTCTTTTTCATGGCTGCAGAGGCTGCATTGCACTCTGGCTACACTGTATGGATGTGCCTTGATTTACTCAACCAGCACCCACTGGGGGATGCTTTGGTTGCTGTTGCAGTCAACATCCTTGACCTTCTATCTTTTGATAAGCATGATTTTAAGCTCAGTGTCTTAGGGCCATGGAAAAGTAAGCATTCATAAATAATTTACTGTTTATAAATTAGAACAGTCATTATTATCATTAATTTGGCATTGATTTAAAAAGTGATATTTTAATTGCATCTTTAAAATTTTCATTTTTTCCTGCATTATACCTTTAAGACTATATATTTGTTAGTTCCAGAAAGTTCAACAGGTGCAGAGCCCTATTCTAGTGAAAAACAGTGGATCCCATCATTATCAGCTCCTCCCACACCAAAGCAGGTGCACTGTTGAGTTCATCCCTGCTTAAATTAGTGATGAGTTCATTCACTGTGGCCATTTTACTTGCATTTGGGTGAGGATGACTTTGAAAGTTTGTGAACCTGTGGCTCAAACTCCAAGGATTGGTGGTATCATAGATCTTTCTGATACAGTTTTTTTTGGGGAAAAGACCAACAAGATCACACATTTCTGCTTCTTTTTGTAAAAGAGTTCAGAGTACTGGTCTGTAATGGGTCCCACCTCAATGACTTGTTATGAAGTCGGCCACTCTGATCACTGACTAGTAATGGAGAAACTTCCCCTGTAAAGGTATGGGCTCATGTACTTTCATTGCTCATTAAAAGAGACTCTCTCTCAACTAAGAAACGGACAAATTCCTCTCTGGACTTCTGGAAGAAAGCACACACCTCCCCTGTTGGAGTATATTTGTGTGTATGTCAGGAAGTACTCTTACCACCCAGTCTGATAAAGTATATCTGCATAGCACCTTGGACTTAGCCCGAGGACCAGTACCTGAGTTCCGGTTGACACAGTGACTTTCTTACCACTCCTCATGTGCAGAACCTGACTGGTGGCCTCTGAGGTTTCCTAACCAGCAGACACAGCTTGAGGGCACCTAAGGGGTTTGGTTCCCTCAACTGTACACTTAAAATGCTTGCTGTGCACTAGGTGGAAACCAGATGCTGTACCACAAGCTTTTTGGAGGATTATGGCGGCTCTTTTACCTTTGTTGAGACTCAGTTTCCTTTGCTGAGAACTGAAGATAATTAAGTGACATGCTGCTTTGAAATAAGAGAAGGAAAAGGAGCATGTAGTCCATCCAGTCATAGACTCCAAAGAGCTGTAGAGATGTAGAGAGAGAAGGAAGGATGTGCAAGAGTCTGGGGAACCTTGAATATAATCCAGGCCTCACTCCCTGTTTACATTTCTTTTTGGAGGCTGGTTATTTGCTTTGAGTGATGTCCACTGGCCAAGGTTACAGAACTTCTGCATCTCCCAAAGGAAACGGTGTGCAGTGCTAAAGTTTAGGGGCCAGGGGTCAGGTTGGAGTGTTGGCTCACTCCCTAGGCAGATTACTCAGACTGTGTGCCTGGTGTCCTTGTCTGCAAAATGAACCTAAACTCCAAGGGGCAAGGGCCATGTGTGTTCACTCACAGCACCCCTCACAATGCCCACCAGAGTTAGCATTTGTATATGATTGTTATCCGTGTCATATTCTTGTGCCCCACATTCGAGACTTGGGCTGAATAGGATTCTTATGTTTTTTGATCACAAAGTGCCACCTAAACTAACTATATCTTGAACTGCTCCTTTTCTTACTCTTCCATTCAGGGGTGAGGAGGACAATGACATTTCCTTGTTATCTATATAGCATTTAATGTTGTGAAAACCAGCTGGATTATGGGAACTCAGGTGCTTTCTATGATTTCGTGATTATGGCCACTTTTTTTGCAGGAGTTCTGTCTTAGGACAAGTTGTCCACTGCCCTGCTTTGCTTGTTTTCCTCTCCCCAGGTACAATTTCACAATGTTGGCTCTGTCATTTTCATTCCTGGTATTATCCTATCTCCTGACCCACTGGTGTGGCAGCGTGGGCTTCATCTTGGCCAACTGCTTTAACATGGGCATTCGGATCACACAGAGCCTTTGCTTCATCCACCGCTACTACCGTGAGAGCCCCTACAGGCCCCTGGCCGGCCTGCAGCTGTCACCCGTCCTCCTGGGAGCATTTGCCCTCAGTGGTGGGATTACTGGTGTTTCAGAGGTGAGAGTCCCTGCAGCCTTCACACCACATGCTTTGGGACCCTGTCCACTGTTCCTCACTCTAGGCTTTCCCTTCCCACTCTGCCTGAAGAAGCTGGACAAGTATCTGGCACCTCTTATCCCTTCCCCTAAGCCTCTAGGACATCATCTTGCAATAGCTGTTACCAAACCATTGTCACCACTGGGGACAGATTAGACCCTCAGTACATAGTTGTCATACCTTTTATCTGACGCAAAGGTGCCTCCCTTTCCCTGGCTTGCCCCAGAGGGAGGAGGTACAGAAGGTGGGGCCAGGGCAGTGACAGTGGTTTCTTTCCGCAGGTGTTCCTCTGCTGTGAGCAGGGCTGGCTGGCCAGGCTGGCGCACGTGGCTGTGGGGGCCTTCTGTTTGGGAGCGACTCTCGGGACAGTGTTCCTCACGGAGACCAAGCTAATCCACTTTCTTAGGGCTCAGTTAGGTGTGTCCAGACTTACTGGCAAAATGACGTGACCTGAGGGATTCACTGACACCTGTCACCTGGACTCGCCATGGGCAGAACACGTTTCCTGGGCAGAAGAGCCCTGCGGAGGAGTGAGACCAACCCCGGCAGGTGCGACATTGGAGAGAACCACTGGACCAAACATTTGCTGTCCATTTACGTCTCTGTCAGGAAGGGGGAGTTCCATTTTTAGGGGAAGACCAAAAGCTCTTTTAAAATGGATAGTTATTTTTTTCACCATTTTGTTCTAATCAGTATTTTTTCTTTTGATTAATATTGTAATTCCTTTGGGTGTGATTGACCTTAGGAGCTACATACTCCAACAAACTGTACCTCGGATGTTAATAGTTCATCATCTGGTGCAAAAAAAAAAGATAACAGCCATCTTCCCCTTCAGAGGAGTATTTGACTGACGCTATGAAAGGAGGAGGGAAAGCTGATGTTAGGCACCAAACAAGAACGAGAGTGACCCTGGAGTTGTGGCTTTTCCCATGGCAGCCCTGTGGTCTGGCTTTTTAGAGAAAGAAAAATGTTACTCGATAGAAACCCAAGAAATGAAAACACGAAGTCTTTCAGATCACGTTTCCCCAAGTCAATGAGTCAGAGTCACATGTCATCTTCGCTGCTGTGTCCTCTGGGCTGGCACATGCCTTCCCAGAGCAGGTGCAGGCTGGCTCAAGACCCCTGGCCCGACCACCTGAAAGAGGGAGTTTGGAAGGACACTGTGATCCGTGTGAGCTACCTTGTCCGCTGAAGGAAATGTTACTTTGCAGTGGGCTGAGACCTCCCATGTGGACATGACACAGGTGCCAGCTAAAGTTGAATAGATGAACCTTTTTTTCCTCAAAATAAACGAGTAAATTCTAATATGTGGCAAGTATCACAAGGCCTTCCCACTGACCCATTACTTCCAGTGCTGGTCAGTACACCTGAATTCCAGCCCCAGGACAAGAGTGGCAGGCTGTGGGTCTGGTCCTCCAGGACATAATGGGAGTCCAGGCTTAAAGCTCACCTCTCTGCACCCTGTACCCAACAGGTGAGATCGCCAAGCTTTGTTCTGAGGCAGCAAAGCATTTTTCTTTCATTAATGTAGTAATTTTCTTTTGCATGTGGTTGACCTTTGGAATCTGCATCTCTCGGGGCAGGGTTGTGGGATCAGCTTTTTTGGCAAACCGAGGCTGGCACACCCACATCCTCATCAGCCGTGCACCTATGCACGGAGTCCGTTGTGTGCCCCAGGAAGAGAGCTGCTATTGCCTGGGCAGCATCCTGACTTCCTTGTCAGCCAGCCGCAGAACCAGCAAGGTTTCTGCTCTGCCCTCCAGCGTGGCAGCACGTGCTTGCTCTCTCATTGCTCGTCCCGTGTAGTCTGCCTTCACCCAGAAAGGATTTTTGGAGGGAATCACATTTTGGCCTGTGAGTTCCACTTAAAATATAGTGAGGTTACTTTTCCATGGAAACAAATCGCTAAAGCACATCCTTTTATGAAGTGAAGAAGTCTTTGGTGGTGAAAACAGCAGTGTTTTTTTCTGTGCTACTTTCGCCACACAGATCTGCCTATCAGCCCCTCCAGAAGGGACTGCTGTGCTGCTGAGCCACTCTGTGCTTATTCAGTGGCAACTCGAGGAGCTGTGTCTCTGCCCCACTCCCTGCCACTTCCCGGCCTCGCTCTAGCAGAACACTTTCTCCTGCCTTTTTTCTTGCCTCATGTAGTCATGTTGCCAAATACATGCCAATATCCTGATTTTAAAATCAGTAAATGATTTTCTTATATCTTCAGCTCTTTCATACCCCTCCTCTTTCCAAAAAGGAAAACATTTTTTCTTAAATTTCAAAAGGAAGGTAGGCGAGTAGCTCTGAGTATGTGAGCCATTTCTGTTTCCCTCCAGAGCACTTGTCCCGCACTGACTGTTGTGACTGGATGGTGGTTCCCGACAGAAGGTGGTGTCCTGGCCTCTGTGACAGAGCTTCCGTGTCTGGGACCGAAATGCCTGGCCGTGCATTCACTGCTCTCCCCTTCCCACCGGAAGCAGAGTTTCCCGTTTGTTGCCCTTTTCTCTCCTGTCTTCTCCATCCGCTGGGCCCTTGTCTCTTAGTCATGCTTTTTTTTTTTTTTTTAAGATTTTATTTATTTATTTTAGAGAGATGGGGAAGGGAGGGAGAAAGAGAGGGAGTGAAACATCAATGTATGGTTGCCTCTAGCACACCCCATACTGGGGTATGGCCTGCAACCCAGGCATGTGCCCTGACTGGGAATCAAACCGGCGATGCCCTGGTTCACAGGCCTGCGCTCAATCCACTGAGCTACACCACCCAGGGCCTTGGTCATCCTTTTAAATGAAGCAGGCATTCTTCGGTGGCTCAGGACTGACCCTGCCTTACAAAAGCACGGCCACGTATGTGATTGTAGGCAGTGTGATTTTTAGGGAACCCAGGGTATCCCTATGCCCTTGTATCTTTCTTAATCAGTGTTTGAATTTTCTTTCCTGAGATCAAAGGCTGTTATTCCATAATTAAAGAGGAGACTAGAAATTCCATTCCCCCAGAGAAGGACTCAGTGACTCTTTCACACTGAGACGTAAAATAACCTCTTCAGGGACACTTTCCTAAGCAGCCTTGGATGTTGAGGAAAGAGGAGCTGAGAGCATCCAGGACCTGAAGGAGAAGGGGCTCAGGTAAGATGCTGCACAGGCCCCAGAAGGTAGGAGCTCAGAGTGCCGCTGTGAGGCCTCTGGGATGCATAGAATTCAGTTACGGGGGGAACCAGGGAGGACATGATCCCTGGGATAGTCTCTGATGAGCCACGACTGAAAGTGGGGCAGGCCTGGGTGGGGACAAGAGAAGGGAAAGAAGCTGGGGAACCCTTTCCCATGCCTACACACCCCTGCTCCTAGAGGAGGCCAGGCCAGAGGCAGAGGGGTGAGCCTTTGGCACTGATGGCAGTGTGAGAAGAACTCTCACTGGGAGCTCAGTGTACAGAACTCTTGGGAGCTGAGCCACGGGCTCAGGACGCTACCTGCTCGAGGTTCTCAGTGGCTCTGGGAGGGTTGTGGAAGGCTAGAAGCCTGTGGAGCCTCAGAAAAGACCAGATTTATAAAGAAAGTAAGCGGAGGCATAATTGCCAGGCTTCCCCTAGAAATGTCTTGAAGACAGTAAACACAGAGAACTGGAAAGAACAACCAAACAAGAATTCTATTCTGGAACATCACTTTATTTGCTTACTATTCCATGAGTCTCCAGGAAGGAACTGAGACTTCTGAGCCAATCAGACGCAGATGAAAAACGATTTGTTTTACTATTACTTACTGTACCTGGGAGAATCAGTCCTTAATGCTATAAATATTTCATTTGCTAATTAACTTTTAAGAGTAGCAGAAAAGATGTTTTATTTGAAGAACTTGGGAAAGAAGACTCATTGATTTGAATCATCAATCTGACCCCAATCACTGTAGTATAATGTCTCATTATTTAGTGTCATTCATTTTTAACCAGAACTGCTAGGTATTTCAAACTGAAATGGAAAAATGGGCTTCTTAGTGTAGTTCAGCCTCCTTTAGGGACCTAGTGAAGGAAGTCTTATAAAGCCTCTTTGTTATCCTCCAGAAGAGTTAGCAGAAGTTGCTGGGTGCCCTGTCCCAAAGTATAGTCGATTCTTCACTTGTAATATCTCCATCCTTCCTGGGCAGTGTGGCTTAAATAGGAAGTGGTAGAGGTGAGATGGAGGGGGTTAGGTCTTTCCCTTCATAAAACAGGTCCTCGGCAGAGTAAGTGTGCCCAGAGCTCCGTCCCAGCCTCTGCAGGCTCCTGCACCTCACTCCTGGGGCCACTCGCTGCGCAAACCTATGACACTACACCGTGTTACACATTGACATAGTGGGTATTTAAATCCACAAGAGTTGTGGTTGGCTCATTGGCATAATGTTATGTTCTGCAGACATTTAAACATTTTGCAGCCAGTAAATTTTATTTCTGTCTTAGTCATTTCTGTAGGTTCCTGAAGAGTTGAAGGGCTCTGGATGCTGCACCTGTGAGGCTGAATGAGCAAAGAGCCCTGGGAGCTTGGAAAAGAGTGTGGGGCAGTGAGAAGAGTTCTTGGAACCCAGTCAGCGTAGAGGCCCAGCTTTTTCTGTTGATGAGACATTCTTCACCACCTTTTATATTTAGCCCCCAATTTCTCCTCTTAGCTTTAAGCTCTGTTCCAAGTGGGAGGCCCCAAAAGTAGAACTGGCCCTGGTCATCTTTATAGAGCAGTGACTGTGGGTCATAGGTCATAAGTGAGCCAGGGGATGGTCTGCCTGTGGGTCAGGCGAGCCTGCTGGTTGAGCCAGCTCTCTCTGGGTAGGGTCTGAGCAGGGTACCTGGTGCATCCAGGATAGGCCATTCAACCTTAGCTGAGCTGCAGGAGGGCGCGTAAGATAACTGCTGACTTGTGAAAGAAGCCTTGAGACCACCGTTTATATGTGTCCTTTCCTCTCTCCCTCTAATAAATACGTCCCAAAGTTATGGCCCTGTTGACTCTGCTGCCACAGTGTTGCCCTGGCCTGACGCATGCAATTGGCAGAAGCCACCTCAGTTCACAGTGCTTGTGGAAAGGGCCCCCCAAAATGACAAGTCTTGGTCCTTTAGTCTCATCTGCACCACCCTGTCACAAGTTGAATTGTCGGAATGGGGCTGTGATGGTGGTTGCCCAGTCAGTCAGTGAGCATGACTAATTAAGACACGACTGCATTAGTCATGTTGGAGGTGACAACTGTGTGGCATGTTTTTGGTTCGTGTCTGGGAGATCCTGACACAGTTTTCAATTATGTGGAACTAATGGCATGTGGCTCCCATGCAGCCACGTCAAGTGAAAGAGAAGGGGGACTTCGGAAACAAAGGCAGATTCACTGTGGGCAGCCTTGATTTTGTTCCCAGCTCACCTACTCCTCACTCTGCTGATCGCCAAGGATGACGCCAGGGCCAATGGCATAAGGGGACCCCAGAGGCCCTCTTTCAGCAGGCCTTCCAGTTTGCACCACTGTGCCTAGGAGAAGGATGAGAAGTCCGAGAGGGAGCTGGGTGACAGAGGAGCCTCAGTCCTTTCAGTGGGTGCGTGTTGGAAACCCCAGTGCTGATTAAGTCTAGTCTCGGAGCGCAGTCCTGTCGGGCCTGCAGGGGAGCCAGAGAGACCAGGAGAGTCAAAACAGGGTAGCCATGAGGAGAACTGTGTTTCCCTCCACAGGTAATCCCAACCAAGCTAGGGAATGTTGCTAAAACAGCTTTCCCTTTTGTTCCCCTTCGCACAGTAACACATGTGGCTTGTGAGATCCCTAAGTGGCGTCTCTTCAATGACAAGACAGTGTTCTTGCAGGTGTGCAGATGTCGGACTGTGGGGGGCAGTGGAAGGGACAGAGGTACTTGCACTTTTTCTTTTGTGACCGTGAGTGAAATCATGTGGAGCGCAGGCTCCCCAGTGGGGCTGATGGCATGATGCCCAGGCACAGTGGTGACTTGTGCTCCCTTTCTCCGCGCACCTGCTGCAAACCTGTGAACACAGGGCCGAGAACCAGGCTGTGGGTGGGACCCCAGAGGTGCCCTGCTTGTGGTGTTCCTTTCATCTGCACTGTCACTGGGAAATCCACCCACGCCGCTGTCTGCCTTCTGAAGCACATGGGCGGGGCTTCGTTTTCTAAATGGCCAGTGGTGCTGCACACATGCCGTTGGTTATACCCCAGCCGGGCTGCCCCTCTCTGATTCGTTGGGTGACCTGGAGCAAGTCCCCCTCGCTGCACCAGTCGTGGAACACCGAGCACGTGCCAGGTACTGTGTAATGACACACTCGGCACATGTTAGTTGTTAAGTCTTCACAGCAGCCCCTTCTATTGTCCACATGTTACAGGTGAGGGAACCGAGGCATGGAGAAATGGCTTGATTTGCCCTAGGCCACCCAGCTAGGAAGAAAGTGGCCTAATGAGTCGCCCCTAGGTCGGCCTGATTCCTGACCCCCACCCCCTATTCTGGACCCCTTCCTCCCAGATTCAAAAGGAGGCTGGACTCAGGTGGTGGTAGTAACACTGGGAGCCAGAGAGGGCGGAGGCCCCACCCTCACTCCAGCTGCAGCAGCGCCTTGTCATGTTTTGAAATTCAGTGGTTAGTTGAAGAGTTTGCTTGAAAGAAGGGTTCTTTTTGTTATTAAAAATAAGTTTGAAATTACAGGATTTGACTTATAAACCCCTTCCCTGACCTTCCGTAACTCATTTTCTCTGACAGTTCCTCCTCTGCCTCAATCTTCATCCCTTCTTAAAGAATTTAAGATACTTGTTTTAAACAGGCATTACCATTAGCAAGAATATATGGGAGAAATAAATCTGGCCAAAAAATTATGTTGCATCACAAAGAAAACGTTCTCCGTGCTACCCAGCGCCCATCTGTTGGTGTCCTTGACCCCAGGTGACACCACCAAGGAGCTGGGGAGCAACTGACTCTGGGACCACTTCCTCACTTTGTAACCAGGGGCCAGAGATCTGTCTCTAGCCCATCTTGTGTGGTCCAGGGATGATGCAAGGAGTGCAGGGGTGGGACAGGCAAATTTGGCTCTGAATACCTTGGAAGATGCAACCCAAAGCAACGCTCCCTAAACATCCTGTTTGGCGCCTCCCAGCCCTTCCATCAGTCCTCCCCTCACACTCCCCACCCCACCTCCACCCCTAGCCCAGGCTCTGCTCTCTCCCGCGACTCCCGCCCCACTATTGACCCAACTCAAAGACCTCCTTATGGGTGAGCTAGCAAAGGAGAGAAGCGAGGGCATTACAGATACTCGTGATTTAACCACTTTTCCTTTGGCCCTGTCACCCACAGAAAGCACTTAATACAGAACAGGTGGCATTGGCAAACACAGGTCCTCATCCCTTCTCAGCTTCTGCTCAGACTGGTTCCCAGGTGCTCAGGGTGCTCCCAGGAGCCTCAGCGCCCCCTGCTGTTTGCCTGCAACTCTCACACCCCACCTGTCACACTGGGCTGTCTGTGTTACTGACCTCCCAGGCTACTCTGCCGCCATTCTACTCTTGTCCCTTCTTCCAACAGCCCTGTCTGTCTTCTCCCTGGAGAATTAGGAAGGCAGGTTACGGGTGGTTCCAGAAGGGGCTTGGAGGCAGAAGACAGACCCAGCCCCACTTCATGTTGTGTGACCTTGAGCAAAGTAGTTAATCCCTTTGAGACTCAGTTTACTCACCTAAAAATAGGAATAAGATCACTTGCCTCATAGGTCGTGGCAAGGAATAAATGAGGCGGTGTAGGTGAAGCACTGAGCAAGGGGTGCCCCTCGGCAGCCCAGTGTTTGCTCTTGAGTAGAATTAGAAATCTGCCGGAGTTAGAGAGGAACATTTGCTTTTGCCCCTACCAGCTCCCTCCTCCCCACCTAACTGCAGTCCACAGAAACTGGTTGAGTCTTTTCTTCCTTCTGTAGAAACCTTTCCCACTTCCTTTAAGGCACAGCTGCAGGTGAAGAGGAAATGAAAGCACCTTTTCAGCTGGCTTGCCTAGGGGAGCTTAAAAGGGCCCAGACATGGTCAGGGAGACAGTGCAGAGGGGCCTGAGGCCTCCTGAACTTGGTACGCTCCAGGGCCCGGTCCTGGGGAAGCAAAGCCACAGCTCTGGGGAGGGCCACGAGCAGCTGGCAAATGCCTTCTTTCAGACACAGCTTAAGCAGCTCTCAGAACAAGAGGGAATGCTTCAGAAGCTCATTAAATGATTTTCAGCAATTTCAGGAATTGCTGAAGCCTTAGATTAGGTTTCTCAGCAGCCTTAGGTTAAAGGAGAAAGAAAAATGTTCCCTGCTGATAGAAGAGAATTCGGCTTTGTCTAAAGAAAAAGGAAGGACTGCACTGGGCCTGCCATGCGGGTGGGTGGCCACAGGCCATGGCGATCCACAGGAGCCTCCCGCACCCCTGCACAGCCTCACTCACCAATTTGCCAGCATCTTCACCTTGAACATACTCATCACCGCTGATCTGGACACTTGTATTCCTCCTCCTCGCCCTACTAAAAGACTGCAAACAGTCATGTCTCTGCATTCAGCCCCTCAGACTTAACCTCTACAAACTCTGCTTTTTGTTTTTCCTTCACTGGGCTGGGACAAGGGATGCCAGTTTCAAATGGAGGCTTTCTCTTTTCAGAAGCAGCTGGGAGGAAGCGAAAGGTCGGAACTGTGGGAGCCTGGAGATGCAGCAGTTATGGTGGAGTTTGCTAAGAAGGGAAGTGTGCTCTGCCAATGGGTAGGACTCTCAGACCGTAAGGAGACACCAGCCATGTCTGGGCCTGACACGGATCCTTGGGCAAGGTGTTGGCTGTTGACGTTGGTGTCTGAGTCATATCTGAGTGGTGGGGTCCATCTGTCAGGTCTTCCTCTTTCTCTTTTTCTTCCTCCTCCTCCTCCTCCCCAAAGAGTTGCAAGCTGGGTGTACCTAGTTCCAATCCACACAGCCTGCTGCCCCAGGCCTCCCTCATCCCATCAGCCTCTGTGGGGCACTCCCCCACCTCTACCATGAGGTGGCCTTCGTAGCTTTGGAGATGACTTTTTGGCCCAGGGACCAGCTGTTGATCCAGATAATCGACAGAGCTGGAGAGCCTGAAAATCACATTCTAATTCCAGCCCTACCTTTTTCTCTTCCTGAAATCCTGAGGGTGGCGTTATCCCTTCTCCATCTACAAAATGTTCTAATCCCTGTGCACTGTTGCCC
>CM052544.1:42114809-42178692 GCA_028533065.1 Trachops cirrhosus | reverse complement strand
TAGCCGGCCCAGCTAGATGAGAAATTTAGGGATAAAAGCTTCCAGTAAACAGAAAGGGAAGTGGAGCGAACCAAACAGGTATCTCTGCCTCTGCTCTTGCTCCTCCCTCTGTGGACAAGTGGCTTCTGGCCTTGTTTCTCAAGGGCCTTGTTTCCCCGCCCAGAGGAATGGGATGCAGCCCTTTGGGCTTGAGGCCCATGTTTGTAGCCTCCGTGGGCACTTGCTGGAATCCATGGTCTTGACAAGGGCACTCTGAGCTCGCTCTCCTTTGGGCCACTGACACAAGCGTGGATCCCGCCTGTGGCGTCTCCTGACTCCAAGGCCCTGGGCAGTTTACTCCACCTCTCAAACCTTGGCCTGCTCTCTCCCTAAACCATACCTGTTTTTATTCTCAGTTTTTATTTTGATCAAAATAATACATATACATAGTTTTTGAAGCTGAATGATGCAACAAGGCTGATAATCTAAAAGCCGCAGGTTCTGCTTCCCCTCCTTGGCCCATGACTGTCCATTATTTTGGCCATTTCTTCTGCCATTTCCATTCGTATTTCTAAATAATTTGCTTATATTGCTACCTTTTGATTTCCCCCCTTTAGAATATTGACCTCCTACTATGGGAAAATGAGTTATAATAGCCACTTCTCCACATACTTCTTTCCCCAACCTTTCAGTGTCATGGTTTGGGGTGAATTGTTATCAGTCTTTACATGTTTAAAACTATGTAAACATTGTTCTCTGCTAAGCTAAGTAGTATCCTATTTTCTTTCTGCTACAATCTGTTTTTCTTCAAGCTAGTATCTCCTTTCTTTCTTCCTTTCTTCCTTTCTTCCTCCCTTCCCTTCCCTACTCTACCTTACCCTACTGTACCCTACCCTACAAAATCATAGAACTCTGACTAAACACCATAAAAACTCCCCTCAGTGTGACTGACCCCAGCAGGTATAGTAGACTCTGAGTTTTCCTGGAGAAAACACGAGTCCGGGAGCCCCTCACCCTCCTGCTTCACTCTCACCAGTCCATCCATTGGCCCCCCTCCCTTTCCCAGAGTGAAAATACTGAGGCTCAGAGAGGTTCAGGAACTTTCCCCAATGTTGTAAAGGCAATAAGATCAGGGTGGAGATGTGGAGCTTAGCCCAGGAGATGCAGCTGTGGTCAGGGACCAGGCCCCAGCCCAAGCATGCTGTAGCCCCGGGGGGAAGCAGCCATGTAAACAGCACCACCCTGCAGGTTTAACACCTGCAGCAGATTGTACTAGATGCAGAGGCCTCTGGCCCTGACAGCAGAGCACAGAGGTAGGTTCCCATGCCCATTCTGATGAATCCTCCCTGTGGAACCCCCCCATGCCCATTTCTGTCCTTGTCCTGGGCAGATCTAAGAATGGGCTGGGCCACAAGTCTGCCTTGCACGCTGGTCTGCACTCTTCTCTCACCACCCCATGTCTACCTCCCCCTAAACATGCTAAACCAGCTCCACACAACTGCCAGGCTGACATATTCCTTCTAGGGCCACCAGCAGCTCCCTGCCCCACCCCAGACAGGGCCACTATGTACCAGTGTTGCAGGTCTCCTTCATCTGGGGCTGAGCTCCACCCTCTCTCCCAGTGACCTTTGCTGGTCAGAGTTGGCTGAGGTCAATTCTGGGGAACACGTGGAGGTTAAGGTGGTTTCTGAAGGCCTGCTCACTCCCTACAGCTCACGCCCCTTCGGGCAGAGAGAGCCTCCTGAGTCCAGAGCTCTTGCCAGAACCCCCTGTGCCTCACACCAAAGAGGCCTGCGCATTGTATGAGGCCTCTGAAGACCATTCGTGTTCTGCTCACCACAGAGGCCACACACCAAAGTGTCGCCCTGCAAGCAAGAGAACAGGCCCCAAGGGGGCTCTGCCATTGGCCAGGACCACCCCTGGGCACAGCAAGTGAGGCAGGGCACATCTTCCCTGCCTCAGCCATCAAGAAACAAGGAGTGGGCGTCAGAGGCATTTGGGAAATGGAAGACACATAGGTCTCTTCAAGCGGTTGCATGCTCTCTAAACAGACAACTACCAGGATTTAATCTGCAACTCAGATTCAATCTGCTAAGTGGAGAAGAAAGTGTGTGGTTGTCATAGCAACACAAAATTGCCCAGAACTGCTTGGTCTCTAAGGTAGGGGAGGGAGGGGAGCAGAGCCAAGCCTTCTCTCCCTGTGGGGATGTTCTGGGGGCTGGAGTGGGGAGCACAGCTGAACACCTGCATTTTCCACCACCCTACCTCAGGGCTGAGGGCCTGAGCTGTGTGGTATAGTGTAAAGTGGGCTGGCGGGCTCAGGTCTGCCACTTGGGGGCTTGGGGCCCAGGTTGCTCAGGCATGGATGTTCCAGAACCAGCCACTTGCTGAGGACCAGTTCCCACTATCCCCAACCCAGAGCAGCTCGGACCTGAGCCCACTACTCCTCCTGCCCCCCAGTCCTAGGCCTTCCTGGCATGTCTGTGCCCACACTCAGACCTGATCATGGATCTCGGCATAGCCTGGCACATCCCCTGCATCCAGTCTGAAGGATCAAGGGACCACAGTCTCACCCAGAGGATGCCAACTCAAGCCTCACAGAGGAGGATTCGGGAGCTGATCCTTCCACTCACAAGCCCACCACACTGCCAGCCTAGCCTACTCCTCCCACCTAGAATGAAATGGACCCAGTGCAAAGGTTTGCCCCACATGGTCTATGCCAACCTGGGCCCGGGCCTGGGTGGGGGTGGGTGGAAGAAGATAGGGCTGCTGCTCAAGTGGAGGAGTTAAGCACCAGGAACCTCAGACCCAACATGTCACTGGTCTGCCTTTGACCCTCCAGTGTCCCTTGGATGAGGTCCTAGCTCCTCAGCAGGCCTCCAAAGTCCTACTGACCAGATAGATACACAGATGGCTCTGTGATCCCCAGGCCTGACCATGGGAGGGGATCCATGGATAATGAATGAATGAATGAATGAATGAATGAATGAATGAATGACATGGAGAATGAAGACTGGGAGCAGAGAAAATAGAAGAGGCCAGGTTGGGGTGAGGAGCTGGTAGGAAGGCCTCAAATACCAGGCTAAAGGGGGCGGTGTTTGTCAGGTTCCTCATCTCCAGCTTGTGCCCTGGCCCTGAAGCACCTCCTATCTTCCAGAGGGACCACTGGGGTCCCTGGCAGATGTGGCTCTGTCACTTGATCCCCCCTCAGAGGAACAGAGTTCCCAGGGCCCATCCCTCAGAGCCTGGCTCACCTGGCTCCTGATGGGGGCTGCCTCCCTGGGACCCTGCAGAGCAGACTGCTTTTGCTGCACAATCCAATTAGTGCTAATTGGGAGCAGAAGTGTGTGCGTGTGTGGTGTGGTCCTGGAGCTCTGATGTCCTTGTCAGAACCCAGAGGCTTCCTGGGACAGGCCCCTTCCCAGAGCTGTGGGATCTCCTGCAGAGTCTCTTCCTGGGCATTGGGTGTGCAAAGTTCTCTCCAGAGGCTTGTGCTGTCACTGGCCACCTCCCTGCCAGGTGCCAGCCAGCCCCAGGGCCAGGCAGGCCCACTTTGTTCATGCTGAATCCTCAGGCCTGTCCTGGAATCATGTCTCTTCACAGTTTCAGACTCTCAAAATTAAGGGAAGGAGGGCTCTGGGCCTGACAGAGGCATGGAGTGGCTGCAGGACTCTTCAACCCCTTGCTGGCCCTCAGCCCTAGCCTCAGCCCACAGCTCAGTAAAGACAAGGAAAGATTTGTTTTATCTGCCTGGGTACACATGTGTGCCTCCCTTGAGGGACAGGTGTGAGGCCCTCCCTAGAGAGCTGGGACTTCCCCTCAGTTTCCCCTCCTCCCGAGTGCCGTACCCACCCCGCCCCCGTCTCCTTTTCTTAGGGTACAGATGGGGGTGTCCAGAGGAAAAGCACCTTTTGCATCAAGCCCTAGACAAAGTTCTCAGCTGCTGTGGTGTTCCCCTCACCCATGGGTGCTGATCACAGCCTGATGACAGAGGCTCTAAGGGGGAAGCCTGGGGGTGGGCATGTGGGGGAGAACACATCCCACTCTGCAGCTAAGGGTCTCCCTGCTTCTGTAGTGTCTGTGCTGACTATCGTCTACAAATGCCTTCATCCTGGGCGTAGTCAGGCCTCCCTCTCAGGGGACTCAGACCCTGAGACTGTAGGGCCACCCAAAGCCTCAGGTTGGGGGCTCACATTTGGAAGCAAGGCCCTCAGGGCTCAAAAGTGCTCAGAGATTAAGATTCCTGGGGCCGTTACTGGGGCCATCATCAGTTCCAGTCCCTGTGAAATGGGCTTGTTCCTGTGCACCAGGCACTAGAGAAGGTAGAGGGGTCATTTGGCTCCTTTGAGGTCCAGGGGCCAAGAGGAGATGCCTGGTCGCCAGTGGCCGCTAGGGGGCAGAACCCTCCCATGTGTTTCCTCCAGAGAGATCATGCGCACGTGAGCTGGTAAGCAGCAGGACAGTATGAGGTGACACTTTGTGGTTTTGATCTGCATTTCCTTCATGAGTAGGAGGAATGTTGAGCATCTTTTCATGTACTTGTTGACCATTTGTTTGTCTTCTTTGGATAAATGTCTGTGGAAGTCTTCTGTCCGTGTTTTAATTGCATCGTTTGCTTTTGGCTATGGAGTTACATGACTTCCTTAAATATTCTGGATATTAACCCCTTATCAGATAGCTTGCAAATATTTTCTCCCATTTCATAGGTTGCCTTTTCATTTTGTTGATTCATCTTTTGTTATTCAGTGATCATTTTATTTTTCTTCTATGAAGAGTCTGTTTAAATCCTTTGTCCATTTTCCCACTGTTTTTATCTTTTCGTACTGATTTGTAGCACTCTATGTATTCTGCATTTTAATCCTTTGTTATATATGTGGCAAATATTTTTTCTGGTCTTTCACTTGTATTTTAACTTTGTTTATGGTGTCTCTTGTCACAGAGATATATACATTTTTTCTGGAATGCATGCCTGGACTTATCATTCACTCCCTCATTAAAATTGTTTGTTGTCGGCCCTGGCCAGGTGGCTCAGTTGGTTAGAGCATCGTCCCGACATGCCAAGGTTGCAGGTTTGATCTATGGTTAGGGCACAAATAAGAATCAACCAATAGACTATAAATAAATGGAACAACAAATTGATGTTTCTCTCTCTCTCTCAAACTTAGTAAATAAAAGATTTCTAAAACATAATTTTTTTGCCTGTACAGATTAGAACGCAGCCAGCAGCTGTGAGAGGGGTTAGGGCACAAATAAGAATCAACCAATAGACTATAAATAAATGGAACAACAAATTGATGTTTCTCTCTCTCTCTCAAACTTAGTAAATAAAAGATTTCTAAAACATAATTTTTTTGCCTGTACAGATTAGAACGCAGCCAGCAGCTGTGAGAGGGGTACAGGGACTGAAGGCAGGGCTCACCGCCTGCCCACTGGGTGGCCTGTCAGAGTGCTCTCAGCTGTAAATGGGGCTGACAGTCCCTCCCTCATGCTGCTGCTGTGGGAATATGGCAGCGGAAGTGAGCCCTAGGTCCCGGCATCGTCAGCATTGCCACCATTCCTGGCTTCAAGGCCCTGCATCCTCAAATCCCCAACCCCTTCCAGACTCATCCCCTGTGCTCCGGCCCAGAGGAACTGCTTGGCACTTGCCCATATTCCCACCTCCAGGCCTCTGCACACTCACTTCTTTTCTCCCTTCCTTTCTGTTTCCCTCCCTTCTCCAAGTCTTTCAAAATTCTTCAGTCTACCCCTACCAAATTTCCTATTCCTGCCCACTGGTTGAGACCTGGCCCCCTTCATTCCACCCCACTGTGGGATCCATCCTTTTTCTCTCCATCTTCTCAGCCTAACTTGAATGTCTTGCCCCAAACTGCTGAGAGTTGGGGCCTGGCTGGTCTTCCTATTGGCAGTGCTCTCCTTGGGGAGGAAAGTCCGGTCTTCCTCATCTTTAATACCCCCCCACTCTGTGCGCTTGCCCGCGGGTACACACACACACACACACACACACACACACACACACCAGTGTATCCTGAGGATTCCACTGCTCTCTTGACTGAATTAAGAAACCAAGGATGCCCTGACCAATGAGGCTCAGTTGGTTGGGCATAGTCCCACAAAGTGAAAGGTTGCGGGTTCTATTCCCAGTCAGGGCACATACCTGGCTTAGGGGTCCAGTGCCTGGTCAGGGCATGTATGACAGGTGGCTGATTGATGTTTGTCTCTCACAACATTTCTCTACCTCTCCTTCTTCCACCCTTCCCCTCTCTCTATAAATAAATAAGTAACATCTTTAAAAAAAGAAATAAAGAGACACCTCTCATACTTGAGTCACATGGAAGGGCAGGGGCAGAGGTGGGAAGATCAACCAAGGGCCTGACCTCTGCCCAACCCCGCAGCTTGTGTCCAGATTGCAGAGTTGGGAGGCACCTGGTCCCATCCCAAAGGCTTTTGTGTGGACTGAGGCAGGAGCTGTCTAGTGAGGCCTCTTTTGAAGCAGAGCCTGCAAGCTTCTGGCCTCAGCTCCTTCCCCAAACCCAGGAGAATCTGGAGATAGGGTCAGCCACCTGCCAGGCCCTCCCCTCCCAGTTGGATCTAGACTATACCCTGGCCCCAGGTTCCTCCCTGATGTCCGACAGCAGGGTTGGCTGAAGGTGTGGCCGTCCCTGTCCCTGTCCCTGTCCCTGGTTGGGCTAAAGCTAATTAAGGTAGAACTTCCCTGAAGTGACTCTCTTAGAAAAGGTTGGATTTTTCTGGATCTCTGACTCTGAATAAGCAAATGCCAGTCTCTCTCTGGCTTTACTATGTCTCCAGAAAGTAGATGAAGGGGAATCTGGGATAGGAGGTTGAGACGTGATGGGCAGGTGGGCACTTTGGGCAGCTGGAAGGTCAGGCCCAGGTCCCAGGAGCTCAGTGGATTCTAGCATCCACCAGGCCAGGTGCTGGGAGAAGCTGAGTGTCAAATTTGGGGACTATCCTGGACCTGTCTCAGATGTTTCTCCTGGCCCTCCCTGAACTCACTGTCCTCCTTCCCTGCCCTCCTACAAAGAGCATTGGGGGTTTTCTAGCCAGTAGGCCTCAAAGATTCCAGAGAAACAGGGGGAAAACCCAGTTGATGATGGAAATGAGCTTTCAGAAAAGCTCACAATGGGAGGGCCTGGGCTCTTTTCCCTTTGACCAAAGAAGGCCCTACCTGGGAGAGGGTGGGTAGGGAGAAAGTGCAGGGGCAGGTGCGGACGGGGTTTCCTGCCTGGCTGCCACGCTCTGGCAGTGTGTAGAAGAACGTCTGGGTGGCTGGACCACTGGTAAGTGACTCTTCTCTGAGCTTCTGTTTCGTCATCAGGGTACTGCCTATATAGCACACGGGGTTGTGGTGGGAACTGAATGAGTCCACACATGGACAGACCATCCAGTGCAGTGCAGCACAGGCATGAAGTGGACCACAAGCAATCACTGGTCAGAAATTGCCCAGCACTTAGTAGGTCTCAATAAATGGTGACATCATTGCACTGGTTGTTTATATATTCATGCCTGTGGGCACCTGTGTACATCTGTAAGTCCAGACCTGTTGTTGTAGGCCCTCCTGGAATGTGTGTGTGCATGTGTGTGGTATGTTTCCACATGTGGACTGCCACATGTAAGAGAGATGTGGGTGTGGATCCCTTGGGGTTGGTTCTGCTGCAGAACCAAGGCTCAGAATGCAACAGGTAGGGGGAAATCGGAGGAAGGCCTGGTGCTTGAATGGAGGGAGGAGGGGACAGGCTGAGCTTGGGAAGAATACAGGGCAGGGAAAAACAGAGGCAACATTAGTCCATCTTGGATACAGTTGTTAAGGTCTACTAAGGTCAAGACCTGTTGCCTCCTGTACCAGAGCTGCCCCTGGAGAGGGTCGGGCTGAGCCCCTCCTTCCAGCAAGGTTAGCTACAGCTGACCCTCATGCCCCATCCTAGCCTGGGACCTCAGAACAGCTCAGGGTTCGGTGGCGACAGGTGGTCCAGCTCACTCGAGGGCATGACATGGCCCATCAGGTTGTGCTCTGCTGGCACCCTGGTGGTAAAGTCTCCAAAGTCACCATGCTGTAAGTTGCTGCTTGTGTTTCTATGACCTCATTTAGCAGACAGTGGGCTATACATTCAGCCATCACTGATACCAGAACCAGAAGGCCCAATTCTAAACCAGGGTTCTGCAGGATGGGTTGGCTAAGGGGAGAGCTAGTGTGCAAGCACGGGCCACTGCCAGCTGCACCTTCCCACGGGACTCCTCATTTTGGGCCTCACTCTGAAGGCCTATTTTCCTATTGAGGAATAACTTACATTCAGCAAAATGCACTAGTCGTGACTGTACAAGTTGATGACTTTCACACAGATGGGCACCCGTGTAATCATGGCTCTGAGCAATGTTCCTCATGCTGGAAAATTCCCTTGTGTCCCTTCCCAGTCACTATCTCCTAACCCAGAAGTGACCCCGATTCTGATCTCTTATCATCAGAGATGAGTTTCCCTAGAACACCAAGTATCCTTTTTTTTTTAATCTGACTTCTTTTGATCCGCAAAACATCTTTTAGATTTATCGATGTTGTGTGTAACATTTGCTCATTCCCTTTTATCACCGAGTAAATAGTAATTCATTGTATGGATACACTTCTCTCTGTTTATCTGTTCTTCTGTTGATGGGTATTTGGGTTGTTTCCAGTTTGGGGCTATTATGAATAAAGCTGCTATGCATATTCTTGAGAAAGTCTCTGTGTGTAGACATGTATTTATATCTCCCGGGCAAATACCCAATAGTGGAGAGGCTGGATCACACAGTAAGTGTTTAACCGTATGAGAAACTGTCAATAGCAATGTTTGTGAATTCCAGTTGTTCCTCGTTCTGGAGGTCCCTCTGCTCCAGAACCCCGGTTGCCTTACAGAGTCCACCCATTGGGCCATCTGGAGGTGGGCCTGGCTGCTGAGGGGGCCAGCATCCTCCAGGAATGCAAAGTCCTGCTAAAAGTCTGATGTAGGCTACACCCTCAGGGAGCCAACTGGGGAGAAGGGAACTTGCGCTGGTGTGCACCAGCTACTCTGGGTGCTGCAGTCCTGCCAGGGATGGCAGTCAAGACACTTGCTATCTGCAGAGAGCCTTGCCCCGACTTGCCAAGGCTGCTGTCCCTAGCAGTTGCTCCCTGGCTACCATGCTGGATCTATCACGGGACCCAGCAAAAAGTCTCTAGGAAGGTCTGTGGAGCCTCTTTGAAAGCCCCCACTGCACAGAGAGGAAGAGCAAGGCCCTGGGAGAGGACTTTATCCCACAGTTATGAGCACAGCTGGGTTATAACTCAGGTTCCCCCTCCCAGCTTAGGGGAGGAAACCAGGCCTCTTTCCTTGAAGAGAGGCCCTTTCTGTGTCTCCCTCTCATCAACCCAACCCAAGGGAGAACTTCATTCAGCTGGAAGCAACTTTGGGTGTGTCATGTCACATTCTGATCTGTGAGTCTCAGTACCTGGTACAGGCACACAGCAGGCATCAGGAGAGGAAAATGAATGAGTGATTGGATCTGGATCTGCTGCTTGGAAAATGCTAGAACGCTCCTTATCTAAAATATTCACAGGTGCCCTGGCTGGTGTGGCTCAGTAGGTTGGAGCATCATCCAGCAAACAAAAAGGTTGCGGGTTCCATTCCCAGTCAGGGCACATGCCTAGGTTGCGGGTTCAGTTCCCAGTTGGGGGCATGTACAAGAGGCAACTGATCGATGTTTCTCTCCCTCTCTCCTCCCTCCCTTACCCTCTCTCTAAAATCAATAAGAATTTCATCAGGTGAGGATTAAAAAAATGTTTAAAAAACACTCACAAGTGTGTTCATAGCTCAGTCCCAAATCTCAGAGCAAAAAGAACCTCTAGACATCTTTGAGTGCGGTGCTCTGCTTTTAACAGCCCACATGCTACTAGTTGAGTTTTAAGGATGAAGTAATTGATATTAGGAAGTTAAGTGGCTATCTCAGGATTTGTACTCCAGACTGGACAGAATGACTGGATGAAGACAGTGGAGAATGGAAATTGGAGGTCTTAGGAGCAACACCCAATGGGAATGAAGATCACACATCTCAGGAATTATAAAGTAAGTAATGAGAAAATTAGGATTCAGTTAAGCACATTTCATTTTGTACAAAGCTACTGGGGAAAGCAAGATCCATTGGCATTTGCCTGATTTTGTCTGTACTAGGCAGAAATCTCTTTTCTCCCAAATCCACCCAGTGCTGACATGCAGGGACCGTGTTGGGGGCCCAGAGGTGGCACTATGCATTCTGCTGGTTAGCCCCTGCCAGGCAGGCATATGTGAGACTATTGTTTATCAGAAAGATTAAGCTGGCCTGTTGCTACAACAGACATTGAACAAACATATTAAATGTCCCTGTCAATATTTTATAGACTCACACTAATATCCTAACAGTTACTGTATGTAAGCTACTCCTTAATAAAAAGGGAAAATGGCAGCATGGGGAGAGGCAGGGAGAGGGACAGGAGCATGGGATAGGCAGGGACTGTGGTCTCCCATTATGGCAAACCAGCAGGGTGTGAAGAGAGGACCCTGAGCATCAGAAGGATGCAGGCTGTGCTTGCCCAACCCAGTAGGTGGCTTGTGGGAGAAATGGGAAGGGTCCATGGTCATAGTTCCTTTGAGCTTGTCCTTGCAACTCTCTTTCAAGGGTCTAATGGCCAGCCCTCTTTATGAGCCTTCCACCTCTGACCCTCCAGAAGGGACATAATGAGCTTTGAGAGTGTTTCATGCCTGAGCTGGCCCTGCTGTCCACTCCTCCTGGCTCCTGATCTGCAAATAGTTAGAGACAGGAGTCCTTGGCCAGCAGAGCGAAACTGGGTGTCCTGGTTCCAAATGCTAGTTCCTCAGCCCTAAGCAACCTCAGTCCCAGCCCAATCTTGGACTTGGTCTCTCTGGGGTGAAGCCTCAGTGACCGCTTCTTTTCAATGTGGTAACCAGAGCAGGTGGATAGAGTTCCATAGGGACTGGGGACAAAATGCCCCATTGAAAGCATACACATTAAATAAAAATGTGTGTTCATATAGTTACATATGTATGTAATTGTATGTGTATATATACTTTTTAATGTTTATGACTGTTGATGGGACATTTATTTTATGTATTCATGTATATTTAATACCTGTTATATTAATTACATTTTATTATATTTTCATTTATACATTACAAATTTTGAATTACACATACATCTAATATTTCATTTACCTATTATGCATTACATATTTCCCATTATATTTTATTCTATATTTAATATATGTTATATTATTAATTATATATATTATTAAAATATTATGTTTACTATTTAACATATTGTGTGTGCTATTAACTAAGAGGAATGAAAACACATGTCTGCAGAAAGACTTGTACAAGAATGCTCACAGCAGCATTATTCACCATAGCTCCAGAGTGGGAACAACAGCCCAGATGGCCATGAGCAAAGGAATGGGTGCACAGCTGTGATGCATCATACAATGAAATACTACTCAGCAAGGAAAAGAAGTGAGCTACTGCTACATGTAGCAATGCGGAGGGATCTCAAAATCATTATGCTACATGAGGAAAAAAACAGGCAAAAAGGAGAATCTACTATATAGTTCCATGCATATAAAATACTAGAAAATGCAAACTATCTTGTAGTGACAAACAGCTCCCTGTGGGTGGTGGCAGAAGAAGGGATAGGATGCAAAGAGACAGGAAGAAACTTTTGGGGGTGATGAAAATATCTGTTCTCTTTATTGTAATGATGGTTTCAGGAGTATATTATATGTCAAAACAAATCAAATTGTATAGTTTAAACATATGTAATTTATTGTATTTCAATTATAGTGTAGTAATATAAAAAGCATTTAAAATCATATCTCTTTAATAATATTAATATTTTAACATTGTAATTTACTTTAATATTATTTAACAATAATCATTAATATAATATTTTGTGAGGGGCAAAATGATCATACTTCTTTAATAGATAAAATAAAATTTACTTAAAAATAGTTTATCTCATCTTTACTGCTTTCTTTTAAAATTTTTATATTTTGTCTGCTTTTATAATGCATGCAATTTTTTACTAGAGTAAAGTATATGTATAAAATAATATGATTTAGACATAAACACATGGGAGGGCATATGCTCAAAACTTCACTAACATGGGTACAATATTTCGAATATCAGTAGACTAGAGAGCTGGTGAATCTCCATTCCTTGGGTATTTTGTATGAGCAAAATAATGTTATTTAACCTAAAACAAAGAAATGGTTGAACATTAGCCCTGACTGGTGTAGCTCAGTGGATTGAGCACCAGCCTGCAATCCAGGGGGTCACCGGTTTGGTTCCTGGTTGAGGAGCATGCCTGGGTTATGGGCCGGGTCCCCAGTTGGGGGTGTGCAGGGGGAAGCCACACATTGGTGTCTCTCTCTCTCTCTCTCATTCTCCCTCCCTTCCCCTCTCTCTAAAAATACATACATAAATAAAATCTTAAAAAAAAAACAAATGGGTGAACACTGAAGAAAAAAGGAATGATCTTCACATACATGTAACAATGCAGATAAATTTCAAAAATAGATACAAAAGAGTACTACTCTAGGATGAATTTTCAAAACACAGGCAAAATGAATATGAAGATAAAGGTCAGATCAATGGTTGCCCATGGGTGAGGATGTTGCTGGCAGTGGTGGAGGGGATCTCTGGGCCGAGGAAGCACACTGTGCCGTGGCTGTGGTGGTGGTCGCCTCTGTCAGCATTCAGAGCCCCACATGTAGAAAAAGGGCGCATTTTATTGTATGCAAATTATACCTTTAAAAGTGATTGTAAAACACCTCACTGTGTCGGTCAAGCAGAACACCACATGGGCCACCTTTGACCAGGGGCTGCCAGTTTCTGTTCTCACATCAGTCCCTGTAGCGCTTTCTTTTCTCATGTAATCTCTAAATTGAGATACTAATCACGTATCATAAAATTCAACCTTTTAAAGTGTGCAATTCTGTGGTTTTTAGTATATCATGAAGTTGTGCAACCATTACCATACCTGATTTTAGAACAGTTCACCACCCCAAAGAAAACCCCAGCCCTGTTTCCCCAGCACTGCTGAGTTCTGTGTCCTTGGTCACCTGTTTGGTGCCTGTGAGCTCTTGTTAGAGAAGTTGTTGAAGGTGCAAAAAAGTTTAAGAAAAGTGCATGGCACAATCACATAAAATTGAGAGCCCTGGCTGGTGTGGCTCAATGGATTGAGTGCCAGCCTGCGCAACCAAAGATCACCAGTTTGATTCCTTGTCAGGACACATGCCTGGGTTGTGGACCAGGTCCCCAGCTGGGGATGTGGGACAGGCAACATATTGATGTATCTCTTGCACATTGATGTTTCTCTCCTCTTTCTCCCTCCCTTTCCCTCCCTCTAAAAATAAATAAATAACATCTTTTTTAAAAACAAAGAGAAAAAAAATGAGAACATTGGCCCCATTAATTAAATTTTTTTCTTCCATGTATGGGGAAGAATGCTGTGGAAGCAGAGAGAGCTCTCTGGGAATGAATGGGCCATGGCCTGAGCTTGTGGCACTCAAGGATGGAAATGGCGGTGGGGATGCGGGGCTGTGCCTTTCCCAAGGCAGGTGACTGGGGAGAAACAAGCTAAGTGCCTTAGGTAGATCAAGAATGAAGTGGACCCTGAAACACCAATCCAAAAGAACCTATGCACCCCAATGTTCATAACAGCACAATTTACAATAGCTAAGTGCTGGAAGCAACCTAGGTACTCATCAGTAAATGAATAGATCAAAAAACTATGGTCCATTTACACAATGGAATTCTATGCAGCAGAAAGAAAGAAGGAGCTCCTACCCTTTGCAACAGCATGGATGGAGCTGGAAAGCATTATGCTAAGGGAAATAAGCCAGATGGTGAAGGACAAATACCATATGATCTCACCTTTAACAGGAACCTAATCAACAAAACAAATAAGCAAAATATAACCAAAGACACTGAGATTGAACAGGCTGACAGTGACCAGAGGGGAGAGGGGAGGGAATTTCAGGGGAAAAGGCTAAAGGGTTTGCAGAAACAAGTATAAAGGACATATGGACAACAATGGGGGGGGGGCGTGTAAACACAGGAGGGAGGTGGAGAGGGCTGGGGGAGTGGGCTTGGGGGAAAGGTAGAAAACTGTACTTGAATATCAATTAAAATTTTTTTAAAAAGAAGAACGAAGTAGAGAGTTCTAGGGAGGCCTCCTGGAGTAGGTAGCTTGGGGACTAGGCCAAGTATTTCTCATAATTCTGTTGTGCTTTACAGTTTGCAAAGAGTGTTTATAAACATTACGTTCTTGGATTTTCAGGATCTGCCAAGATAGGTGGCTTCACCTCCATTTTATAGACATGAGGAAACTGAGACCCAAAGAGGGAAACAGTGCTACAAAGGTGTCATAAAGAAGCAATGACTAAATCTGAACTTGATCCTAAGCTGTCTCTGTTGCTTTTTCCCTTACAACACATAATAGGAGAGAGGGGATGCCTGGTAGGGAGATTCGCAGGAGCCAAAACATGGAGATGGAGTAGGGCAGGTGTTTGGGAACCATGTGGCAGTGGCCTGTGCCATCAGGGCAGCAGAGTGGACCAGGCTTCAGTGGACAATGGCATTGGGTGAGCGTGACTCTGGTGGTGATCAATGGATCACTTGGATAATTAGCCATGGGGAGTTATTATGTGACTTGCTCCACCTGCACCAATTGAAGGGAGCTGGAACACTCAACGAAGTGGTGAGGAGGGATACTGATTGATGAGAGCAGGGCCTGGAAGTCTATAGAACTTAAGATCTTCTTTTCTAAAAAAATTTTTATTTATTTATTTTTAAAGAGAAGGGAAAAGAGAGAGAGAAACATCAATGTGTGGTTGTCTCTCGTGTGCCCCCTACTGGGGACCTGGGTCTGCAACCCAGGCTTGTGCCCTGACTAGGAATTGAACCGGCGACCCTTTGCTTTGCAGTCCGGTGCTCAATCCACTGAGCCTCACCAGCCAGGGCAGAACTTAAGAACTTCTTGGTTTGAAAACAGCCCCATGCCCTGGCTGAGGGCTCTATAGGTCCCCAGGGTCCAGGCCTGGCCTTTATGTTCTCATTGAGAGCAAGGCCCTGGGTAGATTTTCACCTGCAGAGAGCAGGAATGCTTGGAAATAGCAGGCAAGGCCGCAGGGGAGCAAGGATTCTTATGGGATATGTAAGGTTCTAACCCCAACTCCCCAGAGACAAGAGGAAGTGGAGACAAAGATGAGAATGGTGAGGAGGACTCATGGGTATACCAACCTCTGGTCTTAGATGCTGCCAGCTGCCCTAGTAACCACGCTCTGGTCCACCCACTGCCTGTCAGGGAAAGGGCTAGCCTCATGGTGAATGAGACAGGCACATCTCTGTTCTCAGGGGGACTGATGACTGTCTATGGGATTAGACAGGGTGACAGAACACAAACAAATAATGAACAAATATATATATAAATTATAAATACAATTGTGAAGGAGACAGCTAGGAAAGGGAGGTGGGATGGACAGGGAAGATTCTCTGAGGAGAGGTCGCCTTATTAAACAGATACTGTAACGATGAGAAGGTACCCACTATATGAAGGTGCGTGTAGAAAGTGGGATGGAGAGTGTGCCAGGCAGTGGGAACACAGTTGCAGGGCCTGACGTGGGAAGGACTTATGGATGTAAAGGAGATAGGTGGAGCTAAACCATAGCAGACAAGGTAGGTGAGTGCTAACAGGTGAGTGGTGAGTTGGGAGGGTGAGCAGAGCCAGTCTCATAGGCTATAGTTTAGTCTTCTGGACTTACTCAAAATGCAACAGGAAGCCGTGGCAGGCTTTTAAGCAGGGGTGTGCCATGACCAGAAGTCAGTTTTCTCCATGGTCCTCTGCGAGGGGGGTGTGGGGTGGAGGACTGCTTCTTCTCTGAGTAACTCCCACTCTGATTTTTCAAGTAGCAGAGTGGTCGAGGAACTGGTGTGCCTGTGGCCTAGCTCTGTCTCTCACTATGGGTGACCTGGAAGCTTCCAGTTTGCTCTTTGTCCACAGGGAATGCCATAACTTATCCTGAGGGATGTTGCAAAGGCTATAGGAGATCCCATGCATGTGCACACACACCTACACCCACACCAAGCCTAGCACAAGGCAGACTCTCAAAGGGTAGTTTTCAACAGTTCCCTGTGGTTCTCCACTCTTCCTCTTCCTCAAAGGTCATGAAGGTGAACAGTGGAAAAAGGCTGGGTTCAACAAGAGAACTGGCTTCTGCCTGAATTTTAAACTATGTGAATAAATTGAAAGGTAGCACATATCTTGGTTGGGGAAATGAAATATTATAGAATTATTTGATTTGTTAAATTAATTCATAAACTTAATGCAACTCCATTAAAATCTCAATTTTTTGAGAGCTAAAAATGTCGATAACAATAGCTGACATTTACTATGTGCTAGGTATTAAGCTTGTGAGGCAGGTATCATTCTTATCCTCATTTTTATAGACTGAGACCCTAAGGCCTATAAAGGAGATCAGTAACTTGCCAAGATCACAGGGCCGTTAAGTGTTGAACATGGATAGTCTCATCTCCAAAGCCAGCACTCTTCACCTCTACCTGATTACCTATAATGTGTACAGACACATAAACCAGCGTGAATAACGGTATCTGCTGAAACTGTGGTTAATGAAAGAAAATGGAGACTTCACAAATAGATCAAGCAACATCAAAAGTCTAGCATACAAGATTTTACTAGAGACAGGATAAGGGAAGAATTATTTAGTAAATGATGATTGCATAAGCAATAAAAATTGGTGATGCTGAGGGGGTGAGTGAAATCCATATTTTACTCCACACAGCAAGATAAACTTGGGATGGATACTCATTAAAGAATTACATATAAAATGAAATAATAGAAAACTAGCAGAAAATAAACTATCAGATGGGTGGAAGAAAACTCACTTTCTCAGCACTGAATCAATAGAAAATCACAAAGGACTAGAATGACAGATTGAACATTAAAATAAAACTGAACAATGGGCTGGGAAATATTTGCACCATTGACGATACAGGAATAATATCTATAATATTAAAAATCCTTAGTCAAAGTTAGAAGAGGTTCAAATACCCAACAGAAGAATGACTACGAACAGATCATTTACAGAAGGGGGAATACAGATAGTAAATGTGTGGAAAAATTCATTTTAAAAGTCATCTAAGAACTGCTAAGTAACTACCAATGGACACTACTAAATTATAAGGAAAAATGAATTTTTCCTTACACTCGTTCCTAGGAGGTGGCAGAATGACTTAGGCAACTTTTTGGAAAGCCCTTTGGCACTGAGAAGCGAGATCACTCTGCCGTTTCGTAGCATGTCACCTGGATTATTCCGCTTCCAGGAATTTGTCCCAAGTGCAGAATTAAAGCATATGTCAGCAAACAACAATAAAGAACCCAAATATACCTTATTAGGAGGCTGAGTGAATGGATGTGGATATCTGCACACCTTAAAAATGAATCATATAAACAAAAGAAAAATGTGAGAAGAGCAAACACAAATGAGAATGTGTGGTTGCAACAGTGTAAACACATGTATACAGATGGGAGGTTTATTAGTAAAAAGTTGCATTCTGTAGTAGTATTATGGATACTTTATTCTTTTTACAATTTTCTTTCTCTCTGGTTGTCATATTGTCTCTCCAGTGGTGGTAAAGTAAAATAAAAAATCTGGACTTTGAGCAAGTTTGTAAGTGAGGTAGTATTTCCCAGAGCGGTGGTGAGGTCATTGGGAAGTGGCCTGAGTCCGCGTCTGGCACCCCAGACCTCCTCCTTCAGGTGGGCACCTCCTCCTTCCTGAAAGACAGGAGCCATCAGCACCCTTTCCAAGACCTCTCCCCCAAACTCCCAACTGGGCCCCAGGAGTCCGGACACTCCTAGGTCCCCACAGCGTGGGGTGGGGGGCTCCATTCTGGAGAGACCTTTCCAGAGAAGGTGGGATAGGAATGTCCCAACAGCACCTGCGCTCGCTGGAGCATTGGTGAGCTCTGGGAACAACCCGCGGGCACCTCTAGTTTTGGAGCGGGTTTGCAGTCACCTACAAGCTTCTGCCCCGACCGCCGGCTCTCTCGACTCTCCTGCTCCAATTCGGCAACTGTCTCGTGCCCTTCTCGGGTTTACAGAGCGTCTCCAGCGGAAGCCAGGAGACTTCGAGAGAGCCTAAGGACCCGAGTCTGACTTCGCCCGACCGGGGCTCTTGGGTGTCTTTCAGGTCTCAAAGGACGCGCGCAGACTCCCGATGTGGGCTAAGCGGAGGACGCAGCCCTCTGCAGAGGAGACACGCGCCCATCTGGGAACGGGCTGCCGCTCCGTCCGTTCCTTTTCTAATACTATCTTGCCCCAGGCGGTCACCTGCGAACGACAGCAGCTAGCTTCGCCCTAGCCCAGACGCCAGGACCCACCCGGGGTTGCCACTAGGTTTTCTAGGCTTGGTCCACAAACCCGAGGTGAGACGTGGGAGACCTTCCCTCATGGCTTTGAGCACGGTCAGGGTGGGCACTGGATCCCTGGGGTAGAGTCTCCTCGTGATGGCCAGTATGCGTGGGGCCGCAGCACTGTCGGGGGCCAGAGGCGTTGCCACGTGCCCTGCGCCACGGCCTTGGGGGGTATCCGCCGCAAGTTGTGGGCTGGTGACACAGGGGAGGGGTTGGCTGGCGGCGCTGGACACCCAGCACCTCAGTCCGCGGAGGCTTCCGCATCCCACGAGGCCCCTGTTGGGCGAAACGACTAACGGGAGCCTTCGGAGAGGCCAGGCAGGGGGGCGCCACGCGCGCTCTGCGCGAGGGGCGCAGGCAGCCGGGAGGAGCGCGGATGGGGGGGGGTGCGGGCGCATGCGCCCTGCACCCGTGCCATATTGGAATGAGTCGGAGCGCGGAGCGCCGCTGCCGCCGCCTCCGCCGGAGCGCGGGTGGAGGGGGGCGGGGAGAGCTGCCGGCCGCCCCGCTCCGCCGAGCCCAGCAGGAAGGAGGGCGCGAGCGGGCGAGCGCAGGCGGCGTGAGCGGAAAAAGCGCCCGTGCTGGGGAACGAGAAGAAGGAAAGAAAGAAAGAAAACGAGCGCGAGAGGGGAAAAGCGAGCGATTGAGGAGCGCGCGCGAAAACTCCCGGCAGGTAAAAAAGCGGGGCTGCCGGCTGGGCCTTCCCGCGCGGCGGCCTGAAGGGGCGTCGGCAGTGCTGGGGCGGAGGACTGCGCAGCAACCCCCTTCGACGCAGCGGCTCAACTTTGCCAAGGAAACCGCCGTGAGCCAAAGGGTGCGCGGGCTGAGGCACCAACGGGCGGCCGTGGCACACTGGGGACCGGGCGGTCGGGGGAGAGCGGCGCCCGCGCACGGCCTCGCGCGCCCCCGCGGCCCAGCGCGCCGGCCGGCCGGGCTGCAGGAGCGCGCCTGGGCTCCTCGCTGCGGCGGTGGCCGGCAGCTGCGGGCAGACACCTCGGACGCAAGGCAACCCTGGGGTTTGAAAGGAAAGTGGCCGGGCGGCGGCACCGGCGAGCGCCCAAGTTACCGGTGCTGGGCCCGCCACACGCCCCTCCCTGCTTGTCCCGCACTCCCGCCCTTCGAGCCCCCGCGGACCCGCCCCCCGGGCTCGCTCTGGGGCCCGGGCGCGAACCCGAAGCAGAGGCCGGGGGCGCGCTGGTCCGAACTTCAGAGGGCCGAGGTGGCCGCTGCGCGGTGGCGGAGCGTCAAGAGGCCGCCGCTACCGGTTGCTTCGGGCTGGCGTGGTGGAGTGAGCCGGCCTCCCTGGGCGGTGCTGTAGCGGGCAGTAGGCTCGCGGTACCCCGGGTCCCGACCTACCACCACTCTGGAGTCTGTGACCATTTCAATTTCTGTTTTTGAAGTCTCCTTTTAGAGACTGAAAAGGAGGCAGTGGAAAAGCGAGCAGAGTGTCCGGAGTGGCAAGGCCTGCTCTGTGGGGAGCAGAGACGCCTTCTGACAACAGAAATAAATTCCCGCGGAAAAGATGTATGTTAAGTTTTTCACAAGATGTCAGCTGTTCACTGGGGTCTAAAACTACGCCATAAAGCACAGGTCACTTACAGGTCTTGTAAGGTGTTGGGGTTGGAGTAGGACACTCCTGTCACAGATGGTTTTTATTTAGTGGGGGTTATTGGGGGGCACTCAAAGCAGTGCTGATGAACGGCCTCAAGCCATGTTTCCTGTGCCCTACTTAGTCGTGATGTAGTTTGAGAACCAAGTAACTATCAAAAAGATTTGAAAGGAAGTAAGGTGTCAATCCCTGCATTGTCTTCGTGAACAGTTTTTTATGGTGTCATTCTTTATTGCATTGGAAGAAGAATGTCTGAAAATGTAATTGTTCATTTGCCAACTGTCTTGAGAGGAGGAAGATAAGTGCGACTGTGTGTACTTTGGGGCCTGTTGGCTGTGTTTTGAGGGATGTGTTAAATCCTGTGGGCCACAGGTGGATTCATAGTTCAGATTTGTTTACAGTGTCAGAAAAGTAACGGCCTGGTGGAAACGGGAGTGGCCCAAGATCAGGAAACAGTTCTGTTACTGCCGTTGTCATTGACTAGCTGCCTTATCTTGGGTAGCCTGTTACCCTTTATAGATATGGTTTTCCTTATTTGCAAAATTAGAGGATGAATAGATTATATTTCTATGTGTTTTCAGTTCTAAAACTCGATGACTTTTAAAATTAAAGATTAAAAACTCAGTCTATATTTTAAAATTTTCAATATGAAAGTGCTCACAATATGCATCTTTATTAAAATACATTTGGAAAACACATCTTGGTAGCTATATCTAGGATGATTTTATGTTGTTTATTACCTGAACAAAGACATTTAAAAATGTATTTCATTGTGTTTTTAACATTATCTAATTTTTTTACATTGAGATCTGACTTAAAATAAGATATGTAAGATTACAGTGCACCGACTTTCCACGTATGTGTGTGCCTGATAACCACCCTCAGATCAAGGTGTAAAACGTTTTCAGCCTCCCAAAGGGCTCCCATTACATTTCCTCCCATTCAGTAAACTCTTCCTGCCTCCCCAAGGTGACCACCACTGATGAATTTTACTTGACCCTTTGGGAATGAAAGGGGCCAATATTAATAATTAAGCTGGAGGACAATACATGTGTAAAGCTGGAGTTATGGTCGTTTCACCATGAACTGAAATGCTTTAATAACAGTTCTTGTGGTTTTTACTCTCTACAATAACTAAAAATTCAACTCTTGGAGACTTCTTAGTCAGAAGGTCACTTTATAGCTGAAGCAATACTTTCTAGGTTTGGATCTGTGGTTCTTACGAGTTCTTGGTGTTTCAGGCCCAGTATTAATATGTTACTTCCCATTTTTAGAATGCAGGTATACTTGCAGACAGTAAGTTTGAATCATGAACTTTCTCAGAAGGTCATTTTAAGGGTCAGTAGATGAATCAGTTTCCTTAAAGTCAGAAATTTGCTGAGAAAACTGAATGAAAATTGACTTTTTTAAAGTTCATTGACTTAAAGAATGTGGGTATAAAGTTTTTAACAACATTTTAAATGACAGCAACTAACTTGATTTATATATGCAGGGTATTTGGTCTATCAAATTACTAAAACTCTAGCAATGAAAATAAAAACAAAAGGTAACTAAAAATTATGTCAAGTGTGATTTAAAAAAAATTTAAACATGATAAAGATACCTTTTTGTATTAGACCTGTAGCAACTTGATTTTTTAAATATTCCCCACTAAAACAAATACTTAAACAATTTGTTTCTCCTTCCTAAATTCCATTTAATATATTCCTGTAACTTCGCTTGTTTCTGTTTCTAAAGCAGAGAAGTTAGAGGTTTTAAGTGTGTTTTTTACTGTGAGGACACCTACGTAATAGAAGTTGGGGACAGTGTAAGGCCTGTGGTAGGATGTATGGGGCATAGTCCACAAAGTTCAAAGATTTTCTTTTGTGAAATAAGTCTGTTTTCCTGTGATTAAGTTAGGTGGCCAGTTGGCTAACAGCTAAGCTGGATTTGGTCACTCTGCCCCAACATTCATAGCATCATTAGCCAAGAGAGTAATTGATTATTTATTGGTCCACTGTTTTTTTTTGGAGGCTCTTTTTAGATTTCTTAGCTTTTACATGATCAGATATTTAATTTAAAACATTAAAATTTTAAGAATGCAACTAAAAAGATGTATAGTGAGAAACAAAATACATATAGTAGAGAACTTTCTCATAGGGAATATAGTCAGTAGTATTGTAATAATTATGTGTGGTGCCAGGTGGGTACTGGACATACGGGGGAACATGTAAAGTATGTGATTAACCACTATAATGTACATCTGAAACTAATACAAAATAATATTGAGTGTAAACTTTAATTGAAAAATAATAAAGTTCTTTTTTAAAAAGAGAATTTTCTCTTTTGATACTTGTTTCCTTCTAAATAATATTGAATGTAAACTTTAATTGAAAAATAATAAAGTTCTTTTTTAAAAAGAGAATTTTCTCTTTTGATACTTGTTTCCTTCTAAACTCTATACTTTGCCTATCCATAATCTTCTTGCTTCTGTAAGGTATTTTTGCTTTCACAGTGGTAACTAGACTAGGCTTAGCTAGAGAATGCTGATGTAGAAGCAGATACTGTTTGACTCAAAAGTCTATGGGAAAGGTGAACTGTCCAAACTTAATTGGCCTTTTAATGATGACTTCATGATATGTTCACATTAAATAAAGGGATAAAATCTAAAAGAGCAGAAGACCATTATATAGGCAGGTAATTTGAATGCTAAATGTTTTTATATTAAAATTTTTCTATCTTACAATGTCCTGAAATTTTATTTCTGGAGTTATTTGTCAATTAGCCAATATTTCAGGATAAGTGAGAATAAAAGAATATGTAATCAGTAAATGGTATCTCTTTGTTATGGCAGGAAATTTTTCCTTTAGTAAATAGCATTTTGTTATCTAACTGTGATGTTTTGTAATTGAAAAAAATATTTTTCCTTATACACAGTTGTTAAATTGGATGACAGTATCTGGGGATTTTGATTACCTGGGAGATTTTGAACCATTAGACTTTGAGGAGTGGGATTTTGATATGACCGTACGCCTTCTTCAAGTGGTACTAACCTCATTGGAAAATGATTTAAAATAGAAAGGATATGATTGGGTTGTTACAAGCTCATTTTTAAACTTTACAAAAGGAGGAGAAAGGGTAAAAACAAATAAATTATTAATAGAAAAATTATGACTTCACTACAGAAGGTTTAACAAGTTTATAAACCTTTGCCTGTATCAGAGGCACCTGAAGATGTGCATATAATTATTTTTTAGTTTCTTTTATTCAAGATGTTGTTTATAACCTTATTCAGGTTTCCCTATCTTTAGATGATCGCTCAAGGACGTAATTTAAAAACAAAAGATGTAGTCTGTGTATTGTGCCACATTATATTGAGTCCCTCTTGAATTTTGCGGTCTGACAGTTGAGTAACTTCAGAGCCAAGCACTGGGCTATTCCGGGAGAGACTGTAAGGTGGCATTTCTGACAGTGCTACATGTAGGCTCCTTTTGAAGTTTTTGCTGAATCTAGAGAAAGGTTGACTACTTAGACCGATTCGGGGCCGAAAGGACACTTGAAAGTACCTGCTTGGTCTGGGAAGTTGGATCTGGACATTTGGAGAAAGTCTTAGGTGAGAGATGGAAGGTGGCTTGTCGTTACTTGCAGGACTGTCATGTTTAGAATGACAACATGAGATGGGCTGAGAAATTTAGTAGTTATTAAAATGCTTCACCAGTTTTCCTGATGAGATTCAACTTCAAGTGTTAGTCAACAGTCAGCAATATTGTGGTAAGTTTATAAGGTGACAGATGACGAATAGAATTAGTGGGGTGATCACATTGTAAGGTATTAAAATGTTGAATCATTATATTGTACACCTGAAACTATGCAAACCAATATAAGATTGTATGCCAACTATACTTGATTAAAAATAAATTAAAAAAATAAAGTGCTTATTAAAAAGTACTTTGATGTGAATTCTAAGTTATTGTTTTTACTCTGAACAGTTTATTTTTTATTTTAAAGACTTTATTTATTTTTAGAGAGAGGTGAAGGGAGGGAGAAAGAGAGGGAGAGAAACATCAGTGTGTGGTTGCTTCTTGTGCACCCCCAACTGGGGACCTGGCCCACAACCCAGGCTTGTGCCCTGACTGGGAATCAAACTGGCGACCCTTTGGTTTGCAGGCTGGCCCTCAATCCACTGAGCTACGCCAGCCATTGCTAAACAGCTGGGTTTTTTCTTTGTAAGCAACTTATTTATTTTTTAGAGAGAGGGGAGGGACAGAGAAAGAGAGGGAGAGGAAACATCAACTGGTTGCTTCTTGCACGCCCCCAACTGGGGACCTGGTCCACAGCCCAGGCATGTGCCCTGACTGGGAATGGAACCAGAGACCTTTCAATTCACAGGTATAAGCCCACCAAGCCACACCAGCCAGGGCCTGAATAGTTTTTTAAAAAGTATGTGAGATGGCTGCTCAATGTAATATATGCTGAATGGAAAGGCCACTGATTTTTTTTTTCACATTAATTTGCTACCTAGATTAGGGTCATTTCTTGTCTCTGAGATTTCCCTAGTGTTCTTTTCTATGGATCAGTTTTCATAAAAAATGTGTTTTTTTGGCTAAAAATAGTTGGTAATTCGGAATCATAATAATAAGAAACCATTTTGACTCACTTTTACTCATGTCATTATAAAGTAACCTTGGAGTCATTAGATGATAACACAGATGTACTAAACATTTTCACCTGTCTAGAAGAGTAAATGATGGGGAAGTAAGTTTTCGTTATTTAAAAAATGTTTAAGTTTTATAAATTGTGGTAAAATATACATAACATGAAATTTACAATTACAAAGCATACAGTTCAGTGGCATTAGTACATTCACAGTGTTATGCAATTCTCACGACTATTTGTAAAACTTTTCATCTTCCCAAACTGAAATTCATACCTATTGATAATATTGGGCTAGCCAAAAAGTTCATTTAGTTTTTCCTGTATGATTGCTCTAGTAGTGTTTAGTTGTCTTTAACTTCATTCAAAACAATTTTGTTAGATGGTATTGTGACAGGTGTCATATTAGCATGCATTTAAAAAAAACCAAAATTGGTGAATTTTTGTGCAGCCACTTTAATAATGAAGATTGAAGAAAATATGCAACATTTTTGGTGTATTATGCTTTATTACTTCACAAAAGGTAAAAATGTACCTGAAACATAAAAAAAGATTTGTGCAGTGTGTGGAGGAGGTGCTGTGACTGATGGAATGTATCAAAAGTGGTTTGTGAAATTTCTTGGTACTATTGACATTATGGCCAAACAATTCTTTGCTGTGGGGCTGTGTTATGCACTGGAAGGTGTTTAGAAGCACCCCTGGCCTCTACTGATTAGGAGCCAATAGCAGGAGATAGCCGACATACTCAAAATATCCAAATCAAAAAAGTTACTGGTGAAAATGAATAATGTATCTTTTATTTTATGGAAAAAACCATACAGACTTTTTGGTGGACCTAACTCCTTGTTCTCCTCTCCCTGAGCCCCTGGCAACCACTGCTCTACTTTCTGACTATGAATTTGATTCTCTGGCTACCTCATGCAAGTGGAATCATACAGTATTTGTCCTTTTGTGAGTGGCTTATTTCCTTTAGCATAATGTCCTCACTGGTCATCCATATTGTGGCATGTGTGTCAAAATTTCTTTTTGAGGAAATGCATTAAAAAAAATTTCTATAGCTGATAAAATAAGGGCCACAGAACCCTGTGCACTAGTTCACCTCCCTTGGAAGAGCTCTGTAGGTATCCCGTAGAGCTGTGAGGACCAGGTACCTTTTTCTTAGATGTGGTTCTGACACAGTCATTGGAACAAAAAGACGTGGACGCAGAATATGACAAGAGTGTGGAGGACAGGGAAAGTATAAGAGCAAAGGTTGCAACAGTCTAAGATCTCATTTGGATAGGGATAGAGAGCCTTGTGAGTCTTAGCATACTATCCATCTTACTATATAGTTGATCACTGATGGTCACAGTGTTGGCCTGAGTCAAAGCATTCTATCCAGAACAGTTAACCAAAAAAGTTTGTTCGGAGTTGTAAATAAGCCTTCAGCTATCTAACAGAGATGATTAAATGACTCATTCCCCAGCTGTCACAGTTAGTAGAGGCTTTTCCTTATTTCACTGTCATTTCTGTATTAATGGAAAACTAGTGAGTATTTGAAGAGGCTCAATAGCCCACTAATAATGATAAATGTATAATTAATGCTTTATATTTTAGATTTATTATATTACTTTAGCTCTGTGAAATATAGGTGTCCAGTCATAGATGAGAGAAAGCAGGTTGACAAAATTAAGGATAACGAGTAGAGCAGTTAATTGTTTTGAGAATGGCTAAAGAGGTATAAGTTTTCTTTTATTATTGTTTTCTTTCTTTTTTTCTCCTTAATTTCTAATATCTGTATTAGCATAGTAACCATAGAGTGAGTGAGTTTGCTGAATACTGTATGTTACCAGGGGGAGGCAGACACCTTAAAGCACCTCTTGATCACCCCCTCCCACTTCCTTCTTGACAAGGGTACTTTTGACTATCTTGAAACCCTTAAGGAAGTGACAGGGTTGTGAAGCCTGATTTTGTGTGTGTGTGTGTGTGTGTGTGTGTGTGTGTGTGTGTGCGCGCCTTAAATGACTACTTAGTTCTTAAGAAAATCAGAGCAGTTAGTTGTTTCCTAGAGTTAATAAGTTTTTCTGAAAGTATGTTTGTTAGGCAAGATATTGTCCCCAGGGTATTCGTGAGCACCTTCTTTACAACATTCTGTTCTAACTGTATATTATTATATTCCTGAATTGACAGTTAAATATTTTGAAAAGTCTGGTTTACATACCAGAGACAGTTTGTTAATCTGTAAAATATGAGTTGGAGTTTCTAAGTAAATTGTTAAAAGAGATATCATTTCCTCTAAAAAAAATAAGATAGGTGTTCTTTCCAGTAATATGGTTTCTTTTTGGTTAGTATTCATTTTTATTATTGAGCAAAATGGGCAGAAGTAGGTGGGCTAGTAACTAAAGCTAGAAATTTGAAAAACTTTGGGTGTTTTGTTGTCATTATGTCATTTATCATACCTGAATCTCTTGACCTCTTAACATCATTATTATTTATTATTTTTGTTTTGTTTTTCTTTTAAAGTTGGTTTTTTAGTCCTCAGTCATGAGTTGTATTTGCATTTAAAGTATACATAGTTTTTATTGTTAATACAAGTAACAACGTATACAAGTTGGGAAATAAACTTAGATCTACCCCTAGGCTTACCTGCACCTGGGTTTCCTGAAGGGCACATAGTGGCTCCTAGGCGAACTGAGAGAAGCTTTAAATGACTGTGTTGCCAGACCCCTGTGGTGGTGGTGGTGACAAGGGAAACAGGGCTGGGTGGACTCTTCTGGCCTCCCCTTTTTGAGTGGGTCTCATTTCTCCGCAGTGAGTGCTTGAGGACAGCTTGGTGACTCTTACAGCTAGACCCAGGGTTCTGAAGACCGCCCTCCCCCCACATTGACCTTTATCCTGATTTTTGGCTTCCTATTGACTTTAGGTGAAAAGAGCTCTTTCCAGAACAGCTCTACCAGTGAAATCTTAGGTTTTTGTGCTACATTTTTCCACAGCATCCTGGAGGGGCTTCCCTACTCTCTCTGGCACATCTTTGACCTTCTTGCGACCTCTTTTTTCTCTCAGAGTTTCAGCCCCTTTGGGCCTGGACCCATTGTCTAATCTTTTATTTGTTTCCTGGCCAGTACTCTTTACTCTGGCCCCCTTGTGTTTCTGAGGCTTCTGCTCTGTAGAATACCACCTCTAACCAGTCCAGCCTGTGCCCTCTCTGCTCTTGGATACAGATTACCCCCCATTACTGGTCTCCTCTTGAAGTGGCCCTCAATGGCTCCACAGGGTCCTGTCTTGAGGCAAACCCTTTCTTCTTGCTTTCAGTGACCTTTTCAAACCCTCCCTTGTTTCTCTCTTCACATCTCTTCGTCTACATTCATCTACATTTAGACTTCACCTGGCTCTACTGCTCTCCTGTACCTTTCTGCTGAGCTTCAGATATCTGTGTTCTCTGCTGTCTGGACCTCTCCAGTTTGGGTGCCCCACTGGCCCAAACAGAACCCTTCATTCTGCCCTAAAGCTGCAGTTCCTGTGGGAGGCCTGTCTCCCTGGGTCTCTTTCTTTACATTCCTCCTCAGTGATGGTGTTTGTTTTGTCCCCTGGCAACTTCCCTGTGGAACTCGGAGTCCATGCAGTCCTGACTCCTTGGCTGTCAGATATTTTTTAAAGCTATGCAACTCTTTGTTCAAATGAAATCTTTCTAGGAAGCCCAAAATAAATAAAACTAGAGTTCTCCTGGTGGAAGGGGTGTGAAGGACCTATTCCACCAGGTAGGCCACCTTGGGCTCTATAGCTTCCCCCCTGAGCTCTGTAAATGGAGCTCCCTGGAGTTGCTGGTCTGGAGCGCCCTGAGGGTATTCTGCATGTTTGAAAACTGGTATCTATTCTGCACCCCACCTCTTTTCCATTGGTTCTCTTCAGAAATTTTTATTTTACTGTGACTGATAAACATAAAAGTGGTGCCAGCAATGAATCTTGCCAAAGCAAAGGAAAGCCACTTTGGAAAGTGAAACTAGGTATTAAAAAGAGCCAGCTCTATTAAATGTTTCAAAAGTACTAAAGGGTTCCTTTCAAAATTGATGTGTTTCTGTTGACTTTTTCTTTAATGCTGCATTTCTACAACATGAACATTTTATGTCTTTCACTTACTAGTATAGCAGGTGTATTTAACCCATAATATAACTAAAATGCTATGTATATTTTAGTGTGAAAAAACAGAAACATTGTCCAGTTGCCTTCTGTTGTTCTCCATCTTTCCTTTTTAGTCTACCGAGCACACTGGGACCAGATAGATTTTTCTAAACAAACTTGATTTTGTCACATGAAAAAATCCCACTACTGGGGTAAAGTCCAAACTTCTCAGGAAGACACAGACAATGCTGGAAGAGCTCCTCCCCAGTCACTGTACAGCTGATCTCCCATAACACAAGCTGTCACTCCAGCCACAGAGAGGCCACAGTCTTCTGTAAGCCCTTTCCTGTGGGCGTGACCACCTAGAGTGTCCTTCGACTCCTGCAGCACTCCTGAAGTATCGATCTGGCACGTACCACGTTCATGCTTTTTGCCATATTTGATTACAATTATTTTAATATTTAAAAAATTAACTTTTAAAAATCTGACTTTCTAACCTAAATTTTATAAAGTATTATTACATTTTAAAAATAAAAATAATGATTACACAATGGAATACTACTCAGCTGTAAAAAAAGAACAAGCTCTTTCTCTTTGCAACAGCATGGATGGACCTGGACAGTATTATGCTAAGTGAAATAAGCCAGTCAGAGAAAGACATGTGCCATATGATCTCAGGCATATGTGGAATCTAATGAACAAAATAAACTGACAAATTAGTGACAGATTGGTAGCAGGCTGACAGCTGTGGGGCCTGGCTGGGTGAGGAGGGTGGAGGGATTGAGCTTTTGCTCAAAAAAGAAGGATTTGCAGGAACAAGTGTAAAGGACACATGGACAAAAATAAGCGGGGGGTGGTGAAAACAGGGAGGTGGGGAGGAGGGCTGGGGGGTGGGCTGGGATGGAGGTAGAAGGCAGAAAACTGTACTTGAACAACATTTAAAATAAAAGAAATAAAGCCTGAATTAAAAAAAAAGAACACCCCCCCCAAAAAAAAGTAGAAAGAAAAAACTCATGACATGGACAACAGTATGGTGATTGCTGGGGTTGGGGGCGTGGAGGGAAAGTAGAGGAGAGTATGGGGAGGATAAATGGTGATGGACAGAGACTTGACTTGCAGTGGTGAGCACATAATATGCTGTACAGAGGATGTGTTGTAGATTTGTGCACCTGAAAGCTGTATAATTTTGTTAACTACTGTCACCTCAATAAATTCAATACAAAGGAAAAAATAATGAAATACAAGTAAGAATAAATTTAATCAGTTTAGACAACAAATATTTTGACTCTGACACCAAAAGAAAAAGCAAAAATAAACAAATGGGACTACATCATGATAATGGTGTTGTGATTATATAGGAGAATGCTTTTATTCTTGGGAGATGCAGGTTGAAGAGTTTTAAGGTGAAGTATCATGATATCTTCAACACTTTCAAATGGCTTATAAAGTATGTATGGGGTGGCAAAAAGAAGTTTTACAGTTATAGGTGAAAGTCTATTTTATTATTTATTAATTATTGTATTATATATTTGTATTACACTGTAAACCTACTTTTGCCCACCACTGTATATATGTATGCATATGTAAAGAAAGATAAAGCAAATAAGGAAAATTTTAATAATTTTTGAATCTGGTGGAGAGTATTGGGAATATTTTATTTTTTTTATTGGGAATATTTAAAAAATCTCTGTTTGAAGTTTTGATAGTTTGGTATGTTTTGAAGTTTTGCTGTGTTTGAGGTTCTGACCCCAGCTCACAATGGGTAACTCACATGCATAGAATCACAGACCAACTTTTTTGTTTGTTTTCCTTCTGGAAAGGTTTATTGCGGGCATAAGAAGCTAATTTTAGAACTTATCTTTACTTCTTTTTATAACATTCAAGAAGATAGAGACTCTTAGGAATAAAAAAAGTGGAAGGACAAATTTATGAGGTTTTTTTCCCCCTTAATCCCTTTACCTTTTTCACCCAGCCCTGCAGTACCCCTGCCCTGTGACTCCTGTCAGTCTGTGCTCTATCTGTGAGACAGACCAGTTTGTTAAAGTGACATGTAGACTATTGCATTTCAGTGTTGTGGGAAAACCAGCTAACTGAAGTTCTTAATAAACCTTGTTTAAGCAATACTTGTGAAGTTGCAGTTGGAAGTTTTATATGTTAACTCTTCTTTTTTCCCCATTCCACCTTAATAATCTTACATAAATACTTTAAATAGTCTTTGGTAGCTCCTAAATTTTCTTGTGCCCCATCAGTGGTATTGGCGTTACACATAAAGTAGTGCACTAAGGAAATCCTTGCCTGTCCTGTAAGACTTAGGTCTTCTGTGAAGTCTTCCTTCCTGGACTCCCCCAGGCTGGATTAACTACCCTTTGCCCTGGGTGCTCACAGCATTCTACATATTCCACTCTTATAAATATTATAGTTGTAATGATTTGTTCAGTGTTGCTCATCTCTACCAGCCTGTGAGCTCAAGGTCAGAAACCCTGTTTTATTTCTCATGAGTACTTTGCACATAACTTGTAGAGAACAGACGGTACATAAATGAAGGCACAGAAGCAGTACTATAGCACCACCATGTATAACATTATTTCCACTTGAAAATGTGTTCTAAATGAGAAACTGTTATGTTTAATCACATCCTGTCTTGCTACTCCCATGCTTAAAGCCTGCTAGTGGCTTTCCATAGTAATTAGAATAAAATCCAGACTCCTTATATAGCCTGTAATGCCCTTTGTGATTTGTTCCCTGCCACCTCACTTTTCTGCCCCTTTTCCACAGTCCAGCCATACATTTTTTCTGTCCCTCCAAGTCCACTAATTTATTATACCTACTTCCTTTCATCATAGAGGGTTCAGCTCAATGATGAAGCCTTCCCTACATAGCCCCACCTCCACTCCCCAGGCACTCCTTCCTCATTTACTGTTTGGTTTTCTTCATGGCACTTATCATTGTATGAAATTATCTTACTTTAATATTCATGTTAATATTTTAATATTCATGTTAATATTTTAATATTCATGTTAATATTTTAATTTTCAAATTTTAATTTATTATAAAATGCTTTGAAACCAGGCTGTAGAGAATATTAAAATCTTCTCCAAGGATGCTTTTCCTTATTGATCTTTGTGAGAAAATGATTGTACAGGAATGCATTACTCCTTGTACTTACTGTTGTATACTCCATGAAGACAGGAACCAGGTCTGTCTTTTAATCAGAAGTGGCATCCCTGGTACTGAAGACCGTGCATGGCAAATACACATATGTTAAATGGAGGTGTGAATAAATAACCAACTTGTAAGTGACATGAGAAATATTTTTTTCTAACTCCAAAGGTTTTTGTATATTGTTATAGTTTAGTTCTGAATGTTCAGAAATTTTTATTAGAAATTAGTATTTTGTCATATTTGCTGCATGGAATGTCTATTTTGATTAATATTTTAGTAAAATTCCTTTCCTCAAATTCATTTTCTTTATCATATTAATTTATAATATCACTTTTTCAAAGATAACTGCATACCTTTAGATCTTTGACAAATACATTTCCATTAGTAAAAAACAAGTTGAAGGGCATAGTCATTTGCTTTACTTTTCACAGTAGTAGTTAGAAAGAGGCAGTCAGCAGTCTGGGTCTGTGTGGGGCAACATCACTTCCTTTGCCCTGGTGGGACTGATGATAGCCTGTTATTCGTAGGTGTATGAACCCCATGGTGAGCTTAAGAAAGAAATCCAGTGGATCCACCATTACTGAATCAGTGCTGTTACCATGATGGTACTCGATGAGGACCTGGAGGTTCCTGAGACCAGGGGAGGCATCTAGAGAGGTAGAAGAGGGTTGGATAGGCTTAGGCTTTGCCTACAGTCTCCGCCCTCGCCCCATTCTGAGCCAGTCCTTCTTGGAACTGCAGATTTTTTATAAATTTTAGAGCTGGGGGGTGGGGAAACCCTCTAGTTTTTTACTGAACTGAATTTTAGCTGTGAGAGCTTAGGAAATTTGGACTCTTCAGTAATTCTAAAGTTCTTTGTTTAAAAAGAAAAAGATATATAAAACTTTTCAAAATATGATTAGCATGTAGCATTAGCATGATATGTAATTGAACTTTAGTTGAGGACTTAATATATTTAGATCTTTTTAAAAAAGATTTTATTTATTTATTTTCAGAGAGAGGAGAGGGGAGGGAGAAAGAAGAAGGATAGAAACATCGTTTGGTTGCCCATTGCCTTCCCCCAACCAGGTACCTGGCCCTCAACCCAGGCATGTGTCCTGACTGGGAATCTAACCAGCAACCTTTTGGTTTGCAAAATGATGCTTAACCCACTGAGCTACACCTATATTCAGGTCTTTTAAACTTTGCTTACAACAGAGCAAACATTTAAGGGATTTTTGCATCTTGGTTTGAGAAGCAAGAGTAACTTTCAGCATTGCAGCAAGAAGGACAGTTACTGTGTTTTTGAAAAAGGGTGGAATGGCTCTCTCCATATCCCACTCATCCACCCATGTGTGTTTCACTGAGTTCAAAACAAAGAATTTAGAGATAGTTAAGAAAGATGAGATTGCTTTTAATAGGCTTCACTTTTTCTTCCATTGCTTTATTTTGTCATAATCACAGATTTAGTACTCCTTTAAAAATTTTTTTAAACAGGGATACATGTACATAGTAAAATATTTTTTGAATAATGAAAAAGAGTGTACTCCTTTACTGAGACCTTCAGTCCCACAGTCTCTTCTGTAGACTTAGTTTTTCCTAGTTTCTTTTGGATTTTTCCTGAAAAATTCTATTTGTATACAAACATAGACAGTATTTCTCTGCTGACTTTTTTTTATCCTTGCCTGAGGACATGCTCATTGATTTTAGAGAGAGAAGAAGGGAAAGAGAGAGGAACATCCATTGTGGGAGAGAAACATCAATCAGTTGCCTTCTGCATGCACCCCATCCCGGGACTGAACCCACAATATAGCCATGTGCTTTGACCAGGAATTGACCCTATTACCTTTTAGTTTATAGAACGATGCTCCAGTCAACTGAGCCACACTGGCCAGGGCTCCTCACCCACTCTAAAAAATTAATTGGTATTGTCCTTTTCATTTAAAATATCTTACATATATCCAAGTACAGATAGATCTGCCTCATTCTTTTAATGATTGTCTAATACGGTATGTGTGTGTGTGTGTGTGTGTGTGTGTGTGTATGTGTGTGTGTACCCAAAATTTGTTCATTTGGTTCCTTGGTTCTCTGTATATGATCTGGGTTATTTCCTGTTGTTTTTTTCAGATTTTTTATTTTTTATGCTACAAACAGTATGATGGACTGAATTTGCTTGGATTAAGATGAGCTTTCTAATACTTGAAGTGGGTTTTTTTTTAGTTGGTGTATTTGTAAAGGTACATAATTCTACAACCATTTCCTGCCCCATAAATGCAGAAGAGAAAGGAACTGGGTGTAGTAGAGGAGTTGGAGGTGAAGTCATGCAGAGGCCTTCTACCCCGTCCCCACCATTCTCCCCAGTCCCATGTCACAGAAGAGGTGGCAGAGGCAGGGTCCCCAGCCAAGTCTTGGCATACTGAAGCATGTGAAGATGTCTGTAGACTCCTGAGGTGTGACCACACCTTTAAAGTCCAAGGCCTGAGTGCATGCTGCTTGTTATATATTTAGATAATGTTTTATTTACTTATTTAGTATTTTGGCTTTGAGAAACTTGCAGCAGCATGGATTGGCTAATAAATCATATCAATTTCTGGAAAATTTTCTGTATTTTTTCATCCATGAAAAAATTTTCTGTATTTTTTCATTTCTGCCATATTGGCAGAAATACAGCTAAATTAAAAAAATAGTTGATTTTTATCTGAGCTACTTGGTAAGGAATTTTTAATGTGATACTCTGGTTTCAGTGCAGTATTTCTGAAGACACTGAATTGGAATCTTGAGGCATTCTGTAGTTGAACCCTATGGTGTTATATATCTCAGTAGTCCAAGTTCTTAGATATTAGCCTTTATTGGAAGAACTTCAGAACACTTCTCACAGCATGTATTCATACCTCCATCAGTATCTCCTTTCTGTACTGCCATTGCTTGTAAAATGCTTTCCTCAAAAAATGTGTAATGATTGCCCTGGCTGGTGTGGCTCAGTGGATTGAACATCAGGCTGTGGACTGAAAATTTGCCAGTTCAATTCCCAGTCAGGACATGTGCCTGGGTTGCGGGCCAGGTCCCCAGTTGGGGGCATGCAAGAGGCAACCTATCTGTTTTTCTTCCTTTCTTTCTCCCTCCTTCCCCCTCTCTGTAAAATAAATAAATATATAAAATCTTTTAAAATAATAAAAAATGTGTAGTGATTTATGGTAGCATATTCTTTTATTTATGTGTGTGTGTGTGTGTGTGTGTGTGTGTAGGTACATTCCTAACCCGTAACTTTTTCCTTGCTCAAAGGGTATGCACACTGGGTCCTCTGCTGGGCTTTCCTGAGTCAAGTGTGTTTGCTCTGCAGTAGTCGTCTTTCTGCTCTTTATTTTGTGTTCTAGTGAGGAGTTTTGACCCACAAAAGCAGAAGCAAGGATGCAACTTGTCGAACTGGACTTGTGGCAAAGAAATTGTATCACATTGTAAGTCAAAAAGCAAGTTTTTAATTTTTTTTTAGATTTTTATTTATTTATTTTTAGAGAGAGGGGAAGGGAAGGAGAGAGGGAGACAAACATCAGTGTGTGACTGCCTCTTGTGTGCCCCCCACTGGCAACCCAGCCCGCAACCCAGGCATGTGCCCTGACTGGGCATCGAACCAGTGACCCTTTGGTTTGCAGGCCTGTGCTTAGTCCACTGAGCCACACCAGCCGGGGCCAAGGCTTTATTTTTAATGGTGCTTCCTTCTAAAGCTATTTTGGTGAGGTTCCTGCCAATTCTTCCTCTATGAGAGTAGTAAAGGAAGCAGAGAACCAACTACAGATTTCTGGGCTGCTGTATCTGGAACTGTAGGCAGGCCCACAGGGATCCCTGGAACTGGACTGAGCAGCAGTGAGAATATGAGGATGGAGAGGAAGCTTGTTAACTTGTGGCCATGAGCTTGCAGCCTGGCAGGAATTGCAGTATACATTAAATGGGCCCCCACTTTTTACTTCATACTATCTCTTCAGCTCCCCTATTTGCTCTTTAATTGCCAAGGGAGGTTATTATGCTGAGTGCTTATTATATGTGAGTCATTTGCTATTTCTATTTATGGTTTTTTGTTTTTGTGAATCTTCCCCTTTCAGACAGATTAAGCTTAAACTTTTTTTATTAACTTTTAAAATAAGCTAGTTTTGATAGAGTGGTGGGAAACAAGCGAGAAAATTGAGTTCAGGTTAGCCTACTAGAGAGTTTTGGCGGTGTAGAAGGGTTTAGAAGAAAAGTACCGTTTTATTACAGCTTATTACTTTCCTGTTTATATTTTTAATTTGTAGTTTGAGATGTAAATATTACCTTGGCAATTTGCTTTTTAATGTAATGATCTATATAGTGTTAATGGTCAGAAAGTTATTTCTCTTCAGTTAGTTTTAAACTTTACACTTCCTCAAAAGTGGTAAACTGCATTTGGGGATAGAACTCCTTGAGCTAAAGGACTGCACACATCACTTTTGCCGCCATCCATTTGGGTGACAATCTTAGCTCTTCAGAACACAGCCTAATACCTTGAATAAGCAGGGTTTCCAGGTGCTGACAATAGTTGTTATAGAGCTTCTGTGCCAAAATTGATTGTTTTTTCTCCCTCTTTGGTTCTTACCCAGTTTACCTTTCACTTAGTATGATTCGTAACCACAGTATTTTCCAACCTTCTGTTAATCAGGAACCATGAGCTGGCAGGGAGATGAGTAGAGCAAAGCTCAGTATTACATCTGGGCTGGACACAAGGGTTCTTTCAAGAGGAAAATTTAAACTGTGTTTAAGGTGGGTGGGTGGGCTGGAATGGGAATAAAGGATAGAAACTGTACTGAATAAACTGAAATTTAAAAAAAAAAAAAAAAAAAAAGACTCTCCGTCTTGCCCCGGCCAGGTTGCTCAGTTGGTTAGAGCATTGTTCCATGCCACAGCATTGCAGGCTCTATCCCGGGTTAGGGCACATTCATAGGTCATAGTTCGACAGTTTGAGCCCTGATTGGGAAACATTCAGGAGGCAAGCCGATTGATGTTTTTCTCCCATCGAAATCTCTCTGTTTGTCTTTCTCTCTCTCTCTGGAATTGGTGAACATACCCTCAGGTGAGGATTAAAAAAAATGACTCTTGGTCTTGAGAAACTAAAACTATACTTTAAAATACTTCTGTCAACCGTTAAAATATATGAAGTGGGGACAGCTTTATTTCTGGCCTTTATTAGTTCAAAAATGAAGGTAATGGGACTTCCGTATTCTTTTTAGTTCTAAGATTACTAATTACTCTCTAGGAAATTTACATATGATTTTCCTCTTAGAAATAGAATTAATTAAGGTAATACTCTATCTCTAATTTGATCAGTTAAATAAAAACTGAATTTATAGGTACTTCTATATTTCTATACTGTTTAATATTTTTATAAAAATATAAAAAAATTATAATCCTGGCATGTTATACATTAGTTTTCCCTATGTTGAATATTGCAGAATGTTAATTTACAATTATTATATTTTCTTTGGCTAAAGCCATCATATTTTCATCTGGTAGGAGTTCTGTAGAAATTTCTATTAATGTGAATTCCAGGAATGTTCAGTAACCAGTCCCTGACTTTTTAAGGATCAGTTAGGGGTTCAAAATAAATACCCGAATTTGCTTGGTATCCTCACTGTCATACTTTGGTCCAAACTGTCATCCAATCTCATTTAGATTATTGTAGTGGTCTCCTTACCAATTCCCCCTCTGCTACCCTGCCCCCACCAGTCTGCCCTTGACACAGAGGAATCTTGTTAACAGATAAGTTAGATGATGTTATTCTTCTGTTCAGAATCTACTGCTATAGCTAAAGTCTTGATTGTATCCCACAAGGCTCCTATGGCCTAGCCTCCCCACCTCTCAGCCTTCCTCCCTTACCTGCTCCGGCCACATAGGACCCCTGTAACATGCTGAGGCGCCTCCCTCCTTAGGACCTTTGCACATGTTGTTCCCTCTGCCTGGAAGGCTCTTCCTGTAGATATATGCATGGCTAGCTCCTTCACTTCCTTGGGGTCTTTTCCCAAAAATCACCTCAGTGACCTGTGTGTCTAAAATTTAAACCCTCCTCCAACATTTAGTAACCCTGCCCCTGCTTAATTTTTTTTCTCCTTAGCATTTATTATCTCACACTGTGTATTTTACTTATCGGTCTTGTATATTGTCTCTCTTCTCCACTAGGACTTACATTCTTTGAGGATGAGGATTTTTGTCTGTGCTGTTCACTGTTAAATCACCAGCACCTCAACAGGGTCTGACCTATGGTAGGTGCGCAGTGAAAACAAACAAACAAAAAACAAATTAATGGATGAATAAATATTTTATAGCATACCTTCCTGTCCTGGTCTGTGAATTATAGAAATCCTGAATTTGGTGGGCTCTTCACCAGTCAGTGTCTCATCAGGAAACTACTCCAGGTGCTTTAGGCAAAAGGGGATATAATTCTAGGAATTGGATAAAAAGGAAAGTCTGGAGGAGCTAAGGGGGAAAGTGGTATTACCCAGAGCCCCCAACCCCCATTTTTCACTCTTGCTGCTGGAGTTCACTGACATGACGGAGGAGCTTGTACTCCTTGCTGCCAGAGCCTAATGGGAACACAACTGACAAGGGGTGTTTGGGGATATAGATTTCAGGCCTGATGAGTTAAGGAAAGTGTAGAAGGGTAGGTGTGGGGCAAATACTGACATAAACTATCCAGCACAGCTGGTATGTATTCAGTTCATGTGTGGAGATAAACTTAGATGTAGGACAAACTAAAGTGAGTAGTTTAGAGTGTAATGCCAAATGAATAGCATGGGGTAAGATCTTAGATTTCCAGTGAAACATTAGAAAGCCTAGTCATATCCATGTGTTGAACCACAAAACTGAACTCAGCTCTAGAAATGAGGAAACATATCTTCACTGTGGCCATGATCTCTTTGTGTGATTAAGTGCTCATTTCCGTGACTTCAGTAAATCTGTGTTTAGGCCCAATTGTGCCCCAGATTAGATCTCTCTGTCACCTAAAGAATCATACTGGCCTCCCCTAACCTGATTACAAGTCATCACTCAGAGCCCTGGTGTCATTTGCAGGTCTAAGATGTGACAGGCTTGTGTTTGTGGCACCTCTATGGGCCACTTCCCTTTGCTACTCAAATCAGGCCTTGCTCCCCATTCCCCCAAGATGCACTGCCAGGATCTTGTGCTCCTTTCCTCCCTTTCCTCCTCATCTCACTTTGTAAACAAGGATACCAATGTCTAAATATACTTTCTCGCTAACTATATTCATGTTCAGGGTTCATCAATATTTATGACACGAATCTGGCACTAGTAAGCTTATTTTTATTAGGGGTGGCAACATTTTTAATCTCTCAAGATGTAGTGGGAGAAACTAGTAGAAATGGTAGGAATTGGTAGGATATTCCCCTTGATCTTTTCCCACCTCCCTAGGTCCAAGGACTTAGGTTGACAGTCTGTTTCTTGGAAATGAGGTCTATCATTGATAAACCAAGAAACTACCTCCCCCACCCGCACCCCCCAAAAAGAAAGACAAAATGAAATTCTATGCAGTGATTACATTTGCAGACTCAGAATTCTACCGAAATTTATTTTTTTAAATAAAATTCACATCCTATTTTCTCCTCAAAACCTGGAATTCTAAGAGATTTTATTGTTAAAAATCTTCACAGTAATATATCGTTTTTTTATTGTTGTTCAAGTACAGTTTTCTGCCTTTCCCCCCACCCCTCCCTCTCACCCCAGCCCTCCCCACTTTCCTCCTGTGTTCCCCGCCCCCACCCCCTACTGCCCCCCACCCCCGGTTATTGTCCATGTGTCCTTTATAATTATTACTGCAAACCCTTCACCCTTTTCCCCTGAAATTCCCCCCCTACTCCCCTCTGGTCACTGTCAGCTTGTTTTCAATTTCAGTGTCTTTGGTTATATTTTGCATGTTTGTTTGTTTTATTGATTAGGTTCCTGTTAAAGGTGAGATCATATGGTATTTGTCCTTCACCGTCTGGCTTATTTCACTTAGCATAATGTTCTCTAGTTCCATTCATGCTGTTGCAAGGGGTAGGAGCTCCTTTCTTTCTGTTGCATAGAATTCCATTGTGTGAATGTACCATCGTTTTTTTTATCCATTCATTTACTGATGGGCACTTAGGTTGCTTCCACCACTTGGCTATTGTAAATTGTGCTGCTATGAACATTGGGGTGCATAGGTTCTTTGGGATTGGTGTTTCAGGGTTCTTCAGATATAATCCTAGCAGTGGAATTGCCTGGTCAAAAGGCAGATCCATTTTTAGTTTTCTGAGGAAATTCCATTCTGTTTTCCACAGTGGCTGCTGCACCAGTCTGCAATCCCAGCAACAGTGCACTAGGGTTCCCTTTTCTCCACATCCTCTCCAACACTTGTTTGTTGTTTTGTTTATGATGGCCATTCTGATCGGTGTGAGGTGGTATTTCATTGTGGTTTTAATTTGCATCTCTCCGATAGCTAGTGATATTGAGCATCTTTTCATGTGTTTCTGGATCCTCTACGTGTTCTTGGAGAAATGCCTATTCAAGTCCTTTACCCATTTTTTAATTGGGTTGCTTGTCTTCTTAGAGTCGAGTTTTGAGAGTTCTTTATATATTTTGGAGATTAAACCCTTGTCTGAGGTATCATTGGCAAATATGTTTTCCCATATGGTTGGTTCTCTTTTTATTTTATTTTGATGAGATTCCATTTGTTTATTCTTTCCTTTATGTCCCTTGCTCTAGGGGACATATTAGTGAAAATACTGCTGCGTGAAATATCTGAGATTTTCCTGCCTATGTTTTCCTCTAGGACTTTTATGGTGTCATGACTTATATTTATATCTTTTATCCACCTTGAATTTATTTTTGTGTATGGTGTAAGTTGGTGCTCGAGTTTCATTTTTTGCACGTAGCTGTCCTGCTCTCCCAGCACCATTTATTGAAGAGGCAAATTTTACTCCATTTTATGCTGCTGCCCCCTTTGTCAAAAATTAATTGACTGTAGAGACTTGGGTTTATTTCTGGGCTCTCTGTTCTGTTCCATTGGTCTATCTGCCTGTTTTTATGCCAGTACCAGGCTGTTTTGATTACAGTGGCCTTGTAATACAGTTTGGTATCAATATATCATGTTTTGATGAATTAAACAGTTTATGTTCAAGTACCAGATTATTTAATTCATCAGATAGTTCCGGATTTCTGTAATGCTAATTATTTTTATTTAAGGATGTCCTGTGCTACTGGTAAACATAAATAAATGGATTTTCATGTGCTGGTTTGGATTCATCTTATGTTTATGGATTCACTTGTAGGGATACAATTAGTTTTTAAAAATTGAACCTAGCTGCAATTCCTTAATTTCCTAATAGGTTTTAAAAAATTATTTTCTTCAAGCCAAACTAAAACTGCTGTTATTTTTGTTTTCCTATAGCAAAAGGTATTTCTATAGCAGAAAAGGTAACAACTGCCAGAGTAGCTTAGATTCTTCTGTTCTTTGTGCCACCTAATAATTGAAGGCTTAATATTTGCGTTTTCACAACTGAAAGCCATACCATTTTATTTAATGCTATAAAGAAGGACTCAATGAGAGGAGGGACTGTATTGGGTGGGGATGCTGGCTTCTGGTGTATTTGGACTTTGTCTTCTATAAGTCCCTTTTTGAATTTAAAGTGCCACTTTGAAGAGAAATATCACCTCATCAAAATTGTAGGAGAAAAATGTTCTGTTTGAATTTAAGCAAAAAACATGTATTTTCTTCTGTATGTTTCCATATCTGTATCTTTATTCTGTATCTTTATCCTTTTCAGTGACTTTATTCCTCTCCTGAAGTTGCTGTTTTTGAGCTGTGGTTATTGGAGATGATCATGGAAAGGTGCTGGGACTGCAAGGCTATGACACAGAGCAGGTGGGAGGACAGTCCTGCTTTCCTGCACCCTCCCATGCTCCAGGGAGCTGAGGGCTTATTAAAACACCTTCACAAATTATCAACTAATTTAAATGAAATCTCCAAATGGCAACAGAGTACACTTGAGCCAGGAAAATATCTGTGACTCAGAGATATTTATTTGCTTTTAACATCTTAGAGTCATTTACTTTTATTTATTTAACTCTTTATTATTGGACATTTTAAACATACTCAAATGAAGAAATACTATTGTAGTGTATCCCTATTTGCCAATCACCCAGCATTACCATTTTGCTATTTTAGAGGCATTTTCTAATGAATTTAGGCATAAAACCCTTGTATTTTATATTTTTCTCCTCCAGGCATTATGCTTTTAAGCAGATTTTTCTCCTAATTTACTTTGGTAAATTTAGGTGTGTACTAGGAACTCCCAAGACTAGTAGTAGAGAAGCAATAACTAAATTTGATCTTTCAATAGAAAGCCACTGAGTGTAAAATGAACAGCTTCCTGCTAAAGCCATATTTTACAAATAGGTTAAGTTATATATAGAATATTACTGTTAGGCTCAACTTAACCAACAGGGAACCTCTACTTTCACTTACTGTGTGGAAAAATCTGTATTACAAAACTCTGGTGGAAACCTAGAATCAGATTGGAAGTATTTTCTTTTCTCCCTTCTCTTTTTCCTTTCTCCATTTGTGTTTCATCTTTCTGCCATTCATTCTACAAATATTTATTGACACTGCCTATACATCCTAAAGAAGACAGAAGCTTATATTGTGGTAAAGTAGGGAGATAACGAACCAGTATGAAAATAAGTAAAATCTAGTATTTGTGATAAGTATTTGGCAGGTGGATTGAGTGTTATGTTAGAGAATAAGGTGGACACATGTTCAATAGGGTGAATAGAAAAAGATCTTTACATGCTGGTGATTTAGACGAAGACGTGAAGGGTGAGAAGCAGCTGTGTTAAGAGCACTTTGGGCAAGGCATCAGCACTTGCAAAGTCCCTGCAGCAGGAGATAGTCTGTGGCGAATTAGGAACCTGTTGACCAGGGGTGTCAAACTCATTTTCACCGGGAGCCACATCAGCCTCATAGTTGCCTTCAAAGGGCTGAATATAGTTTCGACTCCTTAACAGTTAAGGAGTAGTTACATTTATACAGTCCTAAAATTATTTTGGCCCTTTGAAGGCAACTGTGAGTCTGATGTGACCCCCAGTGAAAATGAGTTGGATGCCTCTGCTATAGAGGGAGTGTGAATGGAGGAAGGAGGAGTGGTAAGTATAGACCAGATCTTGTAGGACCTTGAAGATCGTGGTAAGGAGTTTGGTGTTTATTATTTAGGAAGTATGGAAAGGCTTTATGTAGAATTGTGACAGGGTCTGCTTTGCCTTTTAAAAAGATATTTATCTGCTCTATGGAGAATGGACTTCCAGGCATAAGAAAGGAAGCCACTGAGATGGTCCAGGTGGATTGGATTAGGATGATGGCACTGAAAATGGAGAGGAGTTGATTTGAAGATATATGGTGTGAGCAAACTGAATAGAATTTGCTAATGGACGGGGTGAAGGTGAGGGAGCTATCAGTGATAGTTCTAAGTTTTTGGCTTGGTTGGTTGTGTAGTACTGAGAAGGGGAGGCCTGGGGATAGTTGGGTTTGAAGCAAATTAGAGTCAGTTTTGGTGGCCTGTGCAACATTAAAGTGGAGATTCCAAATGAGTAGTTGGACATATGTATCTGGATCTCAGGGAGGAAGCCTCATAAAATTGATGTATTATAGTCATGAATTAACAAGACATCAACTAGGAAGAGAATGTGGAATATATAGATAGGAAAAAAAAGAAGAGAATTTAGCATCCAATTCTGAGGAATTCCAAGATTAAGAGTTTGTGTTATTCTAGAGGAGCCAGGAAAGGAGACCTGGGACTGGCTGAGGGGAAGAAGAAAAACCGGCAGAATAGTGTCACAGTAGCTGAGAGGAGAAAATGCTTTGGGGCTGGAAGGCCTGGAAGATCTGAGAGAGAACCATTGGATTTGGTGATTGGAATGTCATTGGTGACCTGGACAAGGGCAATGTCAGTGTTTTGGGATAAACTGTAGCCAGATTGGGGAGGAAGTGGGAAATGGCAAATGTAGATCAGTGTCTGAGATAAGACTTCCTACTGTGAAGGGAGAGCCTAGAAATGGATAAGTTCTTGGAGGGCATAAGGGGGTCAAGAGAAGTTTTCTTTTTTTGTTGAGATTGGCAGCATTAGAGCATGTTTGTATGTTGCTTTGATGGGATGCAGTACAGGAAGAATACCTGAAGGCCCTTTGTTACTGAGTGGGTGAAAGGGGTGAATCCAGAGCATGAGGGAGGGAGGTGTGGGTTTCTTTGTTTGAGAATAGAAGCAGATGCTAGCAGGTGAAAATAAAGGAAGTTCTTGACAATCTCACATTGCTCTGCATAACTTTTTTCTCTCCTAGTTCTTGTAGTCTTTAATTTTCTGAATATTCATAGATATCCAATTTGTATTAAGTAAAGAAGCAGAAGTTTATTTCTACTTATTGTGCATTGAAATGCATTTTTTTAAGGAGAGAAAGAAAGGGGTTTAGAAATAGCCCAAGATGTATATAGATGTTTACATGAAGTCATGATCATTTTGTAATGTTATTATTTTGGAAGATTGCTAATATTTTTTGAAAAGTGAAAAATGTAAACTCCAGGAGAAGGAAAGAGACATGGGATGCTTTATTTCGTGAGGTTCTCTCAGTATGAGTGCTAGAATTTCTCTAAGTTGCTGCAACTCATGTTGCAGTACTGTTATTCTGTTATTTGAGGAAGGTTTTCTTCGTTAAGTGTGTACGACTGGGTTGAAGGGACATGGAAGAGTACTTAGGATCAGTTTAGGCTGTAAGACCCCCCAAGAGGACAGGGTCACCACTTTATCCCCAGAGCATGGAACAGTGTCTGGCAGATAATAGGCACTCAATAAATACCTGTTACATGAATAAGCATCATTGTGTCAGTGGGTCTGGAAAGTAAAGTGACTGCAGCATCCTGAAAATGAAACTTCCTTCTTTTATCTTGAAATCAAATTCTTACATAAAACAGTGTCATATAGTAGAAAGAACAGGGCTGAAACACTCATTAGCCCTGAATGACCCTCCCTGAGTCCTGAGTGGCAAGGGCATTCTCCCACCTGGTTACAGGTGACCTTAACTAGGTCTTCAGACAGAGGATTGTGATCAGAAACAGAACCAATGGCAGAGACATGCCCTTTTAGGTCTGGTCTCATGGCAGACACATGCTCCTTTGTGTCAGGCTGAAATACTCATCAGTCCTGAATGACCCTTTCTGGGTCCTGAGCGGCAAAGGCATTCTCTCCCCAACCGGTTATAGGTGACCTTAACTAGGTCTTCAGATACAGAGGATTTCTGATCAGAGAGAGAACCAAATTGCAATCGCATTCCCGTAAAACCAGAAAATGAGTAGTTGTGGTTTCCTTTCCTCCAGGTTTAAAACTTTCACAACTTTTATACATACTTTTACCCATCCAGATTTAACCATAATTCACTTTTAATCCCTGTTCCTTTCCCACACTGGGAAGGACTATACTTAAACTCAGTATCTGGCAGCCAAAAGTCCCTAGCACTATAGACATCTTCCACTGACAATCCCTAGATTCGCAAGGACATCCTGCAGCTTTCTGAAGCTTAGACCTTGCAAACACCCTATAAATCAGATGGTCACTCTTGGACCGCAGTTCATGACCTTCAGAGCCAGAGCCCTTCCTATCAGAACCAGCTGCACAGAGAACCTGACTGGTGCAGTGCCCACGCTGCCGCAACACACAGCCCATAATCTGAAGAGAACCCTTAGCCCACCACCTTGCCCAGTTCCAAGGTGGCGGAACTCTCAGGTGACCCGTCGTCCAAGATGGTGATGCGCACGCATGACTGGCCCCCCAGGTGGGGCGCTCACGTGGCTCATCCTCCATTTCACCCAGAATGGCGGCGCACCCACATGGCTTGGTGTCCAATCCCCAACAGATGGGCAGGCTCGGCTTACAGAGCTTAGGGATCCCCTTCCTCCCCAAACCTGAGTACAGGTTCCCTTAGTGCCACCTGGGCTCACTGAAACTGTAAGTGAGCAGACAGGGCAGCCTGGAAGCAGCATACTAACCGAACCATTATCCTCAACTCCATTGTTCCAAAGCAGTGCTCAGAAACAAGTTTTTAACCATGCCATTTTACTTCTCTGCTCTGTTCCCTGATCCATTTCCTTTTCACCTTTCTGGGCACGATTAGGCGGTCGATGCCCTCAGGAGGAGTGCAGATTAATTCTCAGAGACTGGGAAAATCCCGAAGTCTCACTCTCCCACTCCTGAGGGAGTCGATCTGCCATGGGCTATTTTCGTCCCATCTGGGTCACCAAAAACTGTAACAGAACAGACTCGTGGTGGGAAACAAAATACTATTACCGAACGGACCCCCCTTCTCTCGGGGCCCCCCTGTACTAGGTTCGCCTTGCCTGCCGCCAGGGAATTATAGCTCTCAATGTCAGAGACTGGTGAAAAGGAAAGGAATTATTTATTCAAAAGTTATACAGGCTTAAGAGTAATGGCTTAATGTCTTCATTAAAATCCCAAAGTCCCTTAGAATACCCACAAATGCACACAGTCCTTCCTTCCCCCCTCTGCCCTAGTCCAGGGTACCATATCTCAGGAAAAGAAATAGAAGTCCGTGGCTCAGACAGCCCCTGGTTCTTCCCAGTAATCCGTGCTTGGCTGGCAGGCCTCCCTCGGTTCCCAGCACCATCAGCTGTGTCGCTGCCAGGATCTCCAGTTCTTAATCCAAACCCACGTGGCACCTTCTCCTGGCCCACCAGCAAGAGTCCTTCCACCCCTTTTCTTCCCTGCAAAGTCTCTCCTGCTTCCTAAGCCAATGACAAAAGACAGCACCCAAAGCCATGTGGTCCTCCCTGCATGGCTGCTGCACCTGGGTTTAAATCCCAGCATCAGTCTTCCTTTGCAACCCCATTTCCAACTCCTCCCACAATTGGCTACACCTGCCAGCATTCCCGTGTTTTTCCAGCTTTTCTCGGGTGCCACAGTAAGTCCTGGCAGGCATGGCCCCCGTGCCATGGAGCCAGTCATCACCAAGCTCTAATACAGGTGCTCTGTAATCAGGGGGAGTTTCCTCCAGTTACATCATGGGTGGAAGTCACTCCTATTCCCTTGGCTCAAAGCATCGCCACAGCTATTTAACATACCCATGAAACCAGTTAAAAGTTATAGATATGTTAAATGATCATGCCTGAGGTTAGTTGCAAAACTTACTATGCAAAACAGCTCTCAATGGCCCTGCTCCATGTGTCACATCCCTCCCTTCAGACTTGGGGTGAGAACACCCTATATATATATTTCTTTTAAAGTATATTTTATTGATTATCCTATTACGGTTTTCCCAATTTTTCCCCCTTTATCCTCCCTCCACTCCTCCAGCATCCCCCCCAGTTCATGTGCATGGGTTGTACATATAAGTTCTTTGAGTTCTCTGTTTCCTATACTATTTTCTACCTCTCCCTATCTATTTAATGCCTACCAATTATGCTGCTTCTTCCCTGTACCTTCCCCCCATTCCTCCCTTCCCCCTCCCCACTGAAAACCCTCCATGTGATATCCATTTCTGATTCTGTTCCTGTTCTAGTTATTTGCTTAGTTTTTGTTTTCATTTCTTTTTTTTTTAGGTTCATTTGTTGATAGTTGTGAGTTTGTTGTCATTTTACTGTTCATATTTCTGATCTTCCTTTTCTTAGATAAATCCCTTTAACATTTCATATAATAAGGGGTTGGTGATGATGAACTCCTTTAACTTGATTTTATCTGAGAAGCACTTTATTTGCCCTTCCATTCTAAATGATAGTTTTGTTGGATAGAGCAATCTTGGATGTAGGTGCGTGCCTTTCATGACTTTCAATACTTTTTTCCAGCCCCTTCTTGCCTGTAAGCTTTCTTTTGAGAAATCAACTGACAGTCTTATGGGCACTCCTTTGTAGGTAACTCTCCTTTCCTCTTACTGCTTTTAAGATTATTTCTTTGTCTTTAATCTTGGGTAACTTAATGATGATGTGCCTTGGTGCATTCCTCTTTGGATCTAACTTCTTTAGGACTCTCTGAGCTTCCTGGACTACCCGGAAGTCTATTTCCTTCGCCAGATTGGGGAAGTTTTCTTTCATTATTTGTTCAAATAAGTTTTCCATTTCTTCCTGTTGTTCTTGGAACATTTCAGGTTGTCTAAGAGGTTCAAAAGTCTCTCTTCATTTTTTTGAATTCTTCTTTCTTCATTCTGTTCCGGTTGGATGTGTATTTCTTCCTTTTGTTCCAAATTGTTGATTTGAGTCCTGGTTTCCTTCCTGTCACTGTTGGTTCCCTGAATATTTTGCTTTATTTCATTTTGGGTGTCTTTCATTTGTTCTTTAATTTTTTGACCAAGCTCAATCAGTTCTGTGAGCATTTTGATTACCAGGGCTTTAAATTCTCCATCAGATAGGTTGGCTGTCTCCTCATTGTTTAGCTCTCTTTCTGAAGTTTTGTTCTGTTCTTTCATTTTGGCCCTATTTCTTTGTCTGGGGTCCCTGTTAAGTTGTAAGTTATAAGTTATAAGGGGGCAGGGCCTTAGGTATTCACCAGGGCTGGGCAGCCCTCCTTGCTGTGCTTGGGTGCTGCTTGTTGGGGAGGGACCAGCGAGGGAACAATGCAGCTCATCTGCTGGCCTGTAACCTCACTTACAATGAATTTTCGAATTCTCATGTGAGACTGGGAGTTTCTGCAGCTGGGGCAACCACAGTGCACTCTGAGCCTCAGTTTCCCTTTAAGTCAGCCTGTCGCTTCACTGCAGCCAGCCCCGCCCCCACGGTTGCTGCCTGGCCAGGGTTTCTCAGCCAGCCCCGCACTGGAGGTCCACCACCTTCCTGCGGTTTCTCCCTGTCTGCCCCCTTACCTGTCTGGTTGTTCTGTTTGACTGTTTCTTTAATTCCATGGTTGTCGGAGTTCCATGAAGTTTGATTTTCTGGCACTTCTGGTTGTTTATTGATTTTAGATTGGTTGTTATCCTCCTTTTGGTTGTGCAAGGAAGCAAAGGGTTTCTCCCTATGCCTCCATCTTGGCTGGAACTTTCGACATCCTGTATTTTTAATATTTCCTGGACACCCTGAGTTCTGGACCCATTACATCTCCCTCTTTTAAGGGGACCCTGGCTGCACCCTGTTACACAACCACTTTGGGAAAGTTGGACATTGTTTTAATAGTCAGATATATCCTCATCCTGACCTCAGCTAGATTGACATGTCTGTGGCCTGAGGCTGGCATTGTGATGATCAGGGCTGTGATTCTGTGATTCTAAGGTTACTAGAGCTGGGATGGGCGAGGGTGGGAGTAGGGCTTGGTGTCTGATACTAAACAAATTGCTTCCGCCTTAGGAATGTAAACTTAAAGTTTTAATACTTTTTTCCCTTTGTTCTTTAATTTATTAATGACTGTTATGGATTTTAGAAAGCCCATACTTTCTTTTCTTTCTTTCTTTTTTAGTTTATTTTATAGCTAACAGTAGGGCGCCAAAAAGACAGCAGTCTAAGTAAAAGGATAAAAAAAATTTATTGTTTTTGGTGAAATAAGTCTTCCCCACTGCATACGTTGTCATTTGAGGCAGAACATGGGAAAACATGCAATTACTGGCTTACTTTTATCTTTTTATTTTTAAAAGAGCTTTATTTAGATATGGTTTACATATCATAAAGTTCACCTACTGAAAGTACAGAATTCAGTGGTTTCTAGTGTATTTACAGAATTGTACAATTATCATCATAATCGTAGAGAACATTTTTATTACTGCAAAGAGAAATTTTGTAGCTATTAGCAGTTATTCCTGATTCCTCTGCCTCCTTAGCCTGAGGCAGCCTCGAATCCATTTTTCTTTCCCTCTAGATTGCTTATTCTGGACATTTTGTATAAAGGATATATGTGATCTTTTGTGATTTGCTTCTTTAAGTTAGTGTAAAGTTTCTTAGGTTTATCCATGTTGTAGCATGTATCAGTGTTTCTTTTTACTGCTAGATAATATTCTACTGTATGGATATCTCACATTTTATTCATTCATTATTTGCTGGACATTTGGGTTATTTCCATGTTTTTAGCTGTTATAAATAATTTTGTTATGTTTTTATTGTACTTTTTTTACATTACCGTTTAGTCCCCTTATATCCCCTTCCCCCCAGCAGTCACTGCACAGCTGTCCATGCATCCTTTATTCTTTGTTCAATCCTTCCACCCCCTAATTTCCCTAATGCTGTTATGGTCATGTACACCTGATTGTGTGTAATATTTTCATTTCTCTTGGCTGCATGTACCTAGGAGTGTAATTGTGGGGTCATATGGTAACTTTATATTTAACTTTTTGGAAAAACTGCCCAACAGTTTTCTAAAATGGTTGCACCCTTTTACAGTCCCACCAGTAATATATGAGGCTTTTAGTCCACATTTTCCACATTTTCTTCTTTTTTTATTTTTCAATTATAGTTGACATTCAGTATCATTTTATTAGTTTCAGGTCAGTTTGTCCACAATTTGCCAAAACTTGTTATTCTATCTCTTATTATTGGCATTCTTGTGGCGTTAATTGAGGAAATAGAAATTAAAACACAGTGAGATTCCATTACAAATTCATCACATATGTAAATATTTATAGGAAGTTAAGTATGTGGAGGTCTATTATTTTTATATGATTCAGAGGTAATTTTGGCTTTTTAAATGAATTGTTGAGGTGAGGTTGATTTGTGTTCTCATTTTAGGGGTCCTCCAGCTTCCTGATTTTTCTCCACTGTATTGGAATTTATGCTAGCTGTGTCCTTATTCACTTACTCCATCAACTCTCATTGAGGGCCTGTCTCTTCTCAAAAGTCCCATCCTGAGAGAGCCTAGGACACTCTTATGTCTTAGCGATTAAGACATCTGATTTTGCGATGTGGGGATAAAGAGCATTATAAAAATAGCTATAAAATTATAAGGTAGACTAGATGTGCTGTTGTTCCCCAGAGCATTTTACAAAGGAATTCCTGTTACCAGTGACAGCTCTCAGATGTATTCCTTAGTTATTGTTAGCCAATTAGCTGGTGGTTTTAAAAACTTTCTACAAACTGGTCTGTCTTATTTCCTGAATTGAGGCTTTAGAATGTACAGTAAAATGTCTAAGAGAAAATAATAGAAGATGAGGATATCCATTTTTGGAAAAGCTTTACATGTAAAGATTTTGTTTTTGAATTGCGACCATGCAGGAAGAACTTATAGTTTGGATTTGGCTGTCACTTACTAGTTGTGTAACCTTGGGCAAGTTAAGTAATTCCTTCAATCCTCATTTCCTGACCTTTAAAATGGGAATATTTCTGCCCTGGCTGGTGTGGCTCAGTGGATTGAGCATGGGCCTGCGAACCAAAAGGTTGCCAGTTCGATTCCCCTTCAGGGTACATACCGGGGTTGTGGGCCAGGTCTCCAGTTTGGGGCATGAGAGAGGCACCAGTTGATGCCCATTGATGTTTCTCTCCCTCTTTCTCCCTCCCTTCTCCCCTCTCTAAAAATAAAAATAAATAAAATCTTTAAAATGTGGTGGAATGGATGGTTATTGTATATTGCAGAATGCCTGACATAAAGAGGTTCCAAGTGTCGCTTCTCTTCCTACCTGACCTCAAAACCTGAAAAAAAAATCTTCGTAAGTTAGCCATGCTTCTCCTAGAAGTAGTTAAAGCTACTAATTAACTGATTCTTATGAGAGCATTTTGGTAAAAGAAAAAAGAGTAAACATAGTAATATACTTAGTTATAATCATTTCCTAGAATGTGATGAAATTGATGCAATTTTAAATCATTCTTGATTTACATGAGTCAGTTTGTAATTTGTTGATTCTAGATTCTTCTGTTACTTCAAGGTATAAGTAATAAAAAATTCTTTAGAAGATTTTTTAGGAGTCCTCATTATATTCTAAAACAAAATGTACTTTTTTGCAACAGTAATTTGTAAGAATGTTTCTGATAAAAGGTGGAGGGAAGTGATCATAAATTCAACATTTTATTTTTCTGTCCTTTTATTGAAAATCAATTAATATAGATTAAAGACCTAAGAAAACTGCTCTTGGCTTCCTACCTCTAGATTTCCTCTCTATTTAATGTGTACAAAGTGACTCTTGTAGTGACTGGCAGAAAGTGTTAATTCCTTCCTCCCTTTTTTCTTACCACCTTTTCTTCACTCTCTGTTCATTTCTCCTTGGGTTTTTCTGGTATGTAGCTGCCTGCACTGTGCCGGTTAGCTTCTGAAGCTCCAGCTCAGTCTGTCCTACATGCTGTCTGACAGTACCCTGGGTTTCAGCTGCTTCTGGGACTCTTCACCTGGGCGGTCCACTCTTAACCCCAGAATCTATGTAAGTCACAATAGAATGCACCTGTCTTTAACACGTCCTCCAATCCCAAAACTCAGTTTTTCTGTACTACTATTTGATAGAATTTAGAGTCATTTCTGATTTTTCTGTTACTTCCTGCATTTCAGTGTCTCTTAGGTTCCATCTTTCCTAACCATTCTGCTGGCTGCTTCTCTGCCTTTCAACCAAGCCCTCAGCCTTTCATCCCTGGGCTAGTCCAGCACCTTCCTGCTAGTTTGCCTGTAGTCCTGATTACCCTATAACTGTGTATGTCAGCTGACAGACAAATTTTAAAATGTAATACTTCTCAAATCCTTCTTGTTTGTTGTCTTTGTGTAGTATGTAACTTTTGCATGTTATACATAGTCTTCTGTGTGGCCTTGTTACCCTGTACGCGAGCAGACTGATCTCTCCTGTCACCTTACATGCAAGTATACCTGCCGCATATACACACACAGCTGATGCCAGCCTTGTTGCCTTTTGCCTGCTCATTGCCCTTCATGGAATGTCTTCCACTCTTTCCTCTACCTTGTCAAAGTTCTGTCTATCCTTCAGGACGAAGTTCATGGTTTGCTTTTGGTGAAGCTCTTTGCAGCTATCTTGACCCACAGTTAATGTTCCCTTCTCTTCCTTGCTTTTCAAAAATTCCCACATTGTCTCTGTTCCAAAACCCTTTAGGGTGAGACTGAGCTCTGCATCACACTCCGCATCCCTAGGGTAGTACCAGAAACAAAGGATGTGCTCACTAGTGGTTGGAGGTAAATGGGAAGAATGGTCAAGAAAACATTGTGAACTTGTGGGTTTCCAATTGTGTTGGTAAATATTGCAAGATAGTGCTAAAGATATAAAATAGATGTTTATAAGGTTTGTGGTCTTTCCCTAGGGTGGTTTTATCTTTTACCTAGTGTTGCTTGGGGAAGCTCTGAGCAAATTACCTTACTTAAACATCTTGTTTTATAAAGTTAAGTTCTAGATATAGATAGGCTCATTTGTCACTTTCTCAGATTGCTACTATAAAACAAATACTATGCTATAAATAAAATGTCATCACATATACTATATTTTTGGTTGTACTAATTTAGCGAATGTCATTTTACTTTGAAACATGGCTCTACTTGTCCTCTTGTGCATTTTCCCATCTACATTATGTAAAGAAAATTTCCTGTATAATTTCCTTTCCCAAAGCATCTCTGGAGTGGAAAGGGCTTCCCACCTCAACAAAGGGTTAAATCAGGACCCAGGAACTACTACTTTTCCCTGGCTGGACAGCAGTGTCCAGTCACTGCCCAGCTGCTCATTCTTGATATCTGTCTCCCTTTGCACCCCCCTGGGCTAGGCCAGTACAGGCTGGCTGTACTCCTGCATGCCAGGGTGTAGGAGCAACTAAGCTAGACTAGTTTTCCTATTCTGCCTTTACCTATATGTGCCTTGTTTGGTGAGAAAGAGAGACTTTCTTCACTGTTTGAGTTCAAAGGTTTCTTTTGTCTCTCTCCTCTTGTACTTAAGACAATCTAATATCTTGTTCCTTGCTTTTGTCTCTTTTCCTACTAGTTTGAGGAAAGGGTAATGTTTTATCTTTGTAACTCCTACATAGGAAAACACAGTATAGGAACCAAGTAAATATTTGTTGAATGTGTAAGTGGCTCATGTATTTGAAAGCCAAACTTTTTTCCCTGTAGTCTCTCAAATTCTCAGCAGATTAACAACTTTATTGTTCAAAACCAGAGGTTCTTAAGCTTTTTGGTATATAGGTACCCCTTTGGTAAACTAGTGAATCTGGTGGACCTCTTTTCAGATTAATGGTTTTAAATAAATAAAATACATAAGGTTAAAAAAGGAATCAGTTACATATGTGTGGTATCATCTGTAATGTGATATGAAAATATGTGTTCTTTGGTGACAGAGTTATTGCTTATGTTGTTGTGATTTGTTGCCTACACTCACTTTTGAAGGAAGTCTTAAATTTCAACTTGAGGTTAGCAAAAAACAAATGTAAGAACTTTCATCAAATTCACAGATCCCAGAGTTCTCTTCATGATCCCTAAGACTCCAGGTCAAGAACCTTGTTTTAAACAGCAGGAATACAATGAACTGCTTATGGTAGGAAGACATTTTGAGGAATTTGTCTTATTTAGCACTGGTGCTGGTTTTTAGTAAACAACTTCGGGATAGAGTGGATAAGATCATTATAAATTGCTGAGGATGCCAGTGGACAAAGATTTAGGGGTTAAATGATTTCCGTTTTACATTGATAATGTTTTGGCAACTGTGCAAGTGTATAGCATACAGAAAAACCTTTTAAACATATATGTGGTGTCTTTCTTCCTCATGAAAAGCAGGGACCTACAGCCAAGATTATTCTACCCAGCAAAGCTATCATTTAGAATCAAAGGGCAGATAAAGTGCTTCCCAGACAAGAAAAACTAAAGGACTTCGTCATCACCAAAACCATTATTATATGAAGTGTTAAAGGGACTTATTTAAGAAAAAGAAGATCAAAACCATGATCAATTAAATGGCTATGATAATGGCTCCCATAATACATACACACACACACACACACACACACACACACACACAATGTTTTCTTTATTTTTTCATCCCTTGATGTGTACTTAGGTTGTTTTTATGTCTTGGCTATTGTAAATAATGCTGTAATTAACTTGGAGGTGCTATGATACCTTTCGAGGTAGTGATTTTGTTTTTTTTGTTTTTGAAAAATGGTTCAAAGTGGAATTGCTGGATCATATGATAGTTCTCTTTTTATTTTTTTGAGGCTCCTCCATACTATTTTCCATAGGGGCTGCACCAATTTACATTCCCACCAACAGTGCAGAATGGTTCCCTTTCCCCACATCCTCACCAGCACTTGTTATGTCTCGTATTTTTTAAAATAATCGTTCTAACATTTTTAAGGTATATCTCATTGTGGTATTGATTTGCATTTCCCTGATGATTAGTACTGTTGAGCACCTTTTCATGTTGAGCATCAGTTGGCTATTTGTATGTTTTCTTTGGAAAAATGTCCGTTTAGGTTTGTGATTGGTAAAATTTAAAGATACATATTGGAAAAGGAACAGTTCTTTGTTCCATCAAGTCTGATTACCAAGATCTTAGAGTCACAGTCTAATTAACTGAGCAAAGTTAGCTTTGAAATACTTTGCCTGGTGCCATAAGTAGTAGACAGTGTGAAGTTAAATAAAAATCACTTTAAGGTTTTAATGTATTTTTCTGTGTTCTGCTGAAATACGGGTACATTTAAATGCATTTCTGAGGAAGATTAGCATGGCGAGGAAACTCAGGACCTGTCTCAGCTGTATGACAGGTTCTTGTGTGCGTGAAGGCACAGACAGTTCTGAGTGGGCAGCCGGATGCACAGAGCCATCCTGACTTGGGGATGTTTAAGGACAGACTTTGAGGTAGAGCTGCTTAGAAATAGGATAGATTGTCCAGGAAGGTATTCATGAGAGTTCTCTGTCACTGTGTTGTTGATGGTGTTTGAATGCAGAATGGACAGCTTCCTCTGCAGGAATGGTGGGGAAGAACTTGATAGAGAAGCACCATCGGTTAATGGAGCGATGTTATTTGTGGAAATTTTGGGGCATGAGGACGGTGTATAACCAAAAAACTGTGAGGATCATTGGACTAGATGTGAAGTGTTGAAGTTCCTTCTGACTTTTGGATTCATTGATCTCAGTTATTCAGTGAAACAAAGAAATATTTTTAAAAAGTCATCCAGGCAGTGGAAGTCGACTTAAGGTATTTAAAGTACAGGGCTAGTTGTAATTCCTGATGGCACTAAACAAATGTTTGAAAATGAGACAGTGATGTGAGTATAAAGTATTTAAGTATCTAGGAGGAAAATGAGCAAAAAGAAGAATGTTTATATTTTGAACTTCATCACTCATCATTTGAGTAAAGTGGAAAAATTATTTTAATTCTCTTATACTTATCCTACTCCATCGATATCACCCCAAAATTGCAAGGTTGGCTGGACAACCCACAATAGTAATGTTTGTTTATTGGGTTTATTTACTTGCTTTACAAAGTGCACTAATGTCTGAATTCCCAAGGCCAAAATTATATGATGTAAAAGGTCTCATCACAGTATTTGTGAAAGCTGGGAACACTTTCCTCCCCTTTTTCCTGGAGAAGACTTTCTCATTAAGGTGGCTCTTTGAAGTCTTAACTGGCAATCTGAATTTGACATTTTGTTAAAGATTCAGTTAAGAGTAGTACTGGGTGTTTAAATAGCTTATTGATTTTTTTCTTAAAAGGTTCCTTTGAGAGGAATCTGAAGTAAGCTTATGACTTTTTCATAGCTGGGTTTGACATTAAGCCTCTTCAGGCGTTGGATTTTGGTTTGCAAGTCAGCTGTAGGTGTGCTGTCATCTGACTGTAGGCCCTGGGGTTCCAAACTTCATGTGGTGAAGCTTGTGATAATCTTCAGATTGTCATTTTGGAGGAATTTAATGTGAATTTAAACAACTGAACCAAGTTCTCTTTCGTACTTTACTAGGGGATAATACAGTATGGTCTCACATCCTTTGAGAAGATACTGAGGAAAAACATATTGATGTAGAGTTTGTGCTTTGAGTTATCTTTATGATGAGGTTTTTCCTGAGTGAGTGTCTGTGTTTGGACCAGTTAGCTCATTTATTTATTTTTTGAACGGCTTAAATGCAATTAAAATAACCTTGTTTTCTCTAAGTCCCCCACCCCTATCCTAAAAAACGACTAGCCTTTGGGACAGAAGGCAGAACAGTTTTCATAGATGGTGCTGGACATTTTTTTCCCTCTGAGACATTAATAATCAGCTACTTGCCTCAAGCCTTTTTTTTGTTAATTTGCAAATAACAAAGCTTTGAATTCTTGTCAACTTGTTTTGATGACTTCAGGCACAGGTCTCTATTTCAATTATAGTTTTGTCCAAGACTGAAAGATGATTTATATTTTGTAAAAATGATTTTTAAAATAAAACATGAAAATTAGTGTAGCATAGTCAGTATTATTAAGGATTGAAAATTACATGCTAGAAAGTGGGATTGGCAAGTGCTGATCTTAGAAAACTGATAACCTTTGTAGTATTGTATTTAAATTTACTGAAATAATTAATGGTAAGAAAAAGTTTTTAGGGAAAGAATAGAAAAGGGGAAGAGGCATTGAGGGTTTTTTTGTTTAAAAAGTGTAGAGATTTAACCAAGAATTTATGTACATTTAAGATAGGCACTTCTGGTTTTCAGAGGATGTTTAATTTATAGATTAATAAATGTGGGTACTGACATTTATGAAAGCAAATAATAAGCTGCAACTAAGTTCTAATATTGATCGAACAAAAGGCTGCCAGGCACCCTGCTGAGCTCTAGCCTAACAGGTTAAGTACTTTGTTGTTCTGCCAATTATGGTTTTGGTTTTACAGCTTGCATATGGGTTTAATTAGATTCCTAATTAGCATAATTTAGGCTTTTTTTTCTTATACCTATTTAACTTTTGCTCTGAATTATTTACAGATTTAACATGTGTTGCAGCATGTCTCTGGTAATAACCAGAGGTTTACTCCTTTTCTGGAAGCTCTTACTTAAAAACCTACTGAAGAGTTGTTTTTTCTAAATAGCTTATACTTGTTCCTCACATCATTATTATTACATGTTCAGCATATTTTGTAGGTTGTGGACATGACACGATGGCCTGGTGTTTTGCAGCAGACTGTCGCTGTCATGCTGTCTCCCCAGCGATGGCCCAGGGGCAGCAGCACTGCACTGGAGTTGAGAGGCATTGAGGGACTGGTTTTTATCTGAGCATGCCGAATAGGTGCATGTAGTGATTTTTGAGTGGTAGAAGCCTATCCAGAGTTCCTTGGCATTCACAACTAATAATCTGCTTACTTTAGGGCCTTAAATTCTTTTAAAAATGCCAGTGAATTATTGTATAGCACATGTGATTATAGTTCAGGAGTCTTTCAAGTCTGACATAAAGCTTTTAAAATTATCTGTGTACTTAATGTAACATAACAAAGCAGCAGAACCCCACAGCATCCTGCCTGAAGATCACCCCCTTTGTTGAAGGCTTAGAGGAGGAAGAGAGAGAGGTAAAGTTTTGTGAATGAGTGAACAAGAGGCAGCATCCCAGGGGTCTGGACACATTAATCACTATGGCTTTCCCTCCACTCTCTTCTCTTCATCCTTGGGGTGAAGAGAAACCTCTTCTCCTTTGATGCAAAAAGGCTTTGTTTAAATGCTTTCCTTCAGATGCTCAGATTTTTTTTTTTGATGATAGTTGTTTATCACACTGATTCTTTTAGCCTTTTGATTGTTATGTGAACTCATGTCATTCCATTCCATCAAAGAATTAAGAAATGTACTTTAATTTTTAAAAATGTGTACTGTATGACATGCTAGGAAGGGTTAAAAGGATATTTGGTAAGAAAAATCAAGAGTATTTCAACTGCTTATGGGGCTAGGAATCATCTTTGCAACAATAATCCTTATTCTAGTAAGAGGCTGGTTAGAACAATAATTGAGACTATTCTTTGAGGGCTTACTGTGCTGTAAAGTTTTACATGCATTAGTTGATCGAACAATCAAAGTAACTTTATGAGATAGGTGCAGTTGTTAACAATCTCCATTTTACAGATGAGGACACTGAGTCATGTTGGTTACATGTCTTGTGCAAAGCTGCACAGGAAGCAGGCCATGCCCCTGGGGCTCAAACCTAGCATTCTGGCTCCTGAAGCCACATGCTTCCTTACCAGGACTGCCCAGTTACTTTTGATATGGTGCTGAGGATTCATATACCTTGATTTTACCCCCTTTAGGGTACTAAGTTAACCACTTAAATATTTTATTAAACTTCCTGTACTTTTGAAAGTTGTAATGTAGGGTTCAGTAGCCTCTAAAATTCATGACCCCTAACTTCCTTAGCTGAGAGGACATGGTTATATGGAAACATGAGGCTTGAGACATATTTCTAATATTCTTTTTTTAAAGATTTTATTTATTTTATTTTTTTAGAGAGGGGAAGGGAGGGAGACAGAGAGGGAGAGAAACATCAATGTGTGGTTGCTTCTCGAGCACCCCCTGCTGGGGACCTGGCCCACAACCCAGGCCTGTGCCCTGACTGGGAATTGTACCGAAGACCCTTTGGTTCGCAGTCCAGCACTCAATCCCCTGAGCCGCACTGGCCAGGGCTCTAATATTCTAATGTATGTGATTTATTAGTATCTGTTTTGTGTGGTGCTGTATTTTATGTAAATTATCATTTAATCTTCACAAAAATTCTTCAACATGTGTAAATTTTCTATTTAACAGATGAGGAAGCTCAGCTAGTAAGTGCTAGACTAGGGAATTTAAATGGTTCTTACTTTTATGGTTAGTTTAGTCCATTTTTCCTATTCCCCAGCATGTGAGTTTTGTTGTTTTTCACTCTTTGGAGAAACATTTGCCCAACTGATGAAGACAAAGGCACAAAATTGAAGACCTGAGTTCTATTCTGGGGACTTCTGTTTACAAATTTCAACTCATTATTCAGCTTCAGTTGATTTTTCATTCTCTTCAAGAGCAGTCTGCTTTTTTTTTTAACTTTTAAAAATTCTTGTTCAAGTACCGTTGTCTCCATTTTACCCCCAGTACTCACCCCCACCCCAGCCATCCCCACTTCCCACCCTTGATCCTACTCCCCTTTGGTTTTGTCCATGTGTCCTTTATAGATTTTCCTGAGAACCCTTCCCCTTTCCCCCCCCATTATCCCCTCCCACCTCCCTTCTGGTTACTGTCAGTTTGTTCTTTATTTCCATGTCTTTCATTCTATATTGCTCATTTGTTTTGTTGATTAGGTTCCACTTATAGGTGAGATCATATGGTATTTGTCTTTCACCACCTGGATTACTTCTCTTAGCATAATGCTCTCCAGTTCCATCCATGCTTTTAATGAAGTACCTTTTATAAGTACCTTTATTTTGTTGCAGCTTTATCAAGATATATTTCATATATCATAAAATTCAGTGGTTCCTATTCAGCATTCTACAGTTATCATGACAGTCTAATTTTAGAGTGTTTAAACACCCCCAAAAGAAACCCTGTAATATATTGGTAGCTATTCTCTCCACTCACTCTTGGCAGTTACACTAATCTACCTTTGTGTCTCTATAAATTTGCCCGTTCTGCACATTTCACATACAAAGCAGCATACAATATGTGACATTTTGTATTTGACTTCTTTCACTTGGCACAATATTTTTAAGGTTATGTAAGTTCCAGCATGTATCAGTACTTCATTTCTTTTTATGACTGAATAATACTCCATTGTATTAGATACATCACATTTTATTTACCCATTAATTGATTGATGGGCATTGGGGTTATTTCTACCTTTTGGCTATTAAGAATAATGCTGCTATGAGCATTCATGTGGACATATGTTTTCATTTCTCTTTGGTACATAACAAAGAGTGGAATTGCTGGGTCATATGGTAACTCTATGTTAAACATTTTGAGGAACTGCCAGATTGTTTTCCAAAATAATTGCACCATTTTACATTCCTACCAACATTGCCTTTATGTTTTATCACCCCTAAAGGAGTAGGGTTACCTGCTCCTGTATTACAGCTCATTAAGGGCTGTGGTGTGGGACACTCACAAAGGGGAGTCACAGCAGGGCACGCAGTGTGAGGATGGTATTTCTTCTTGCTTCATCTACTACTACTCTAACTTCTGTACTTGCTTACGTGGCCTTTCCTACCCAGGCCTCCTTGTTATTCTTAGAACACACCTCACATGATCTTACTTTAGGGCCTTTGTGCTAGCTTTTCCCTCTGCCTGGCATGCTTTTTCATTACACATCTCTTTCAGGTCTTTGTTAAAATGTTACCTGCTCAGTGAAGCCTCCCGCCCCATCTTGTTTAACTTTGAACCCATGCCATCACCCTTGCCCAGCTCTCTCATGACCACATTTAGAAGAAGTACAATGCTTTTTCTCCTTCCCACTAAAGTGTAAGCTTCACAAGGGTGGAGATTTTGGCCAGTTTTGTTAAGTGATACATATCTCTAATATTTTGGTGGGGCCTGACACATAGTAGGTTTCTGCTAAATATTTGTTGAGAAAAAATAAATAACTTTTCATGTCAATGAATGCCTTTTGTTTTTCTTAAAATGAAAATTTAAATCATAGAAGTACATATATATACATTGTCATCATAGAATGTTTTTCCAAAGCAGATAAAGCAAAACTTTCTTTTTCTCTGAGTCTCCCTTTCCTGGACTAACCACTGGTAGTGATTGGACATATTCTCCCAGACTACTTTAAAATGTATCTGCACAAATTATGTATATTTGAAATATGTAGTTTTGCATATGTTTGAGTATATTTTATCTATATATACACACACACATAAACTATTTGTACACAAACCTATTCATCATGTCCAGTATAAACTCTGTACCCATTCATTAAACTATTTCATTAATTTTAACTCTCTGTCTTATAGATGTGCCCTAATTTATTGCTTGATATAGAGGTTTTTGATTTTTCCCTGGTATAGACACTGTTCAAGCATACATTTAGGCTCTTGGACTTTGTATACACGGGTTTTTTTCTCTGTGTATGCCTTGAAAGTGAGAACAATTTTGTTATGTTACTTATTTCTTTATTTTCTTTGGTTAATTTTCTGAAACAGATAGTGGGAATGGAACTGCTGGGTTGTAGAGAATGCAAGTAAAATCTTGTGATGGAATAAAGTTTCTCTCTAAAAGGGCTGTATCCATTTGTGCTCTTTACCTGGTAATGACAGAATCCATTTCTCCATATCTTCTCCCAAATTGGATGTTACTAATCTTTTATTTTCCCCTATCTGATTGAAAAGTAACTCTTTGTAGTTACTTACATTGAACATATTATCATATAATTATTGATCATTTACGTTTCTTCTGTAAAATTCCTATCCATACCTTTTTTTTCCTATTACATTAGGTATTTGTTTCTTTATAGATTTATAGGTGCTTTCTGTGATTATGATTATTAGTCCTTTGTTTGTTAGATATCCTGGAAATATTTTCTTTTAGTCTGTAGCTTGGTTTTTTAAGTTGTTTGCCGTTCAGAAGTTTTAAATGTTTATGTAGTCAAATGTATCTATTTTATGGCTTCCTTAAGGAAGTCTACGCTATCCCAAGGTTATGCTTATAACTACTATTTCTCTTATGTTTTCTTTTGTTAGCAGTCTTGTTCTTCATGTTTTTCTCTTTTAATTCACTTGGACTGTTTTTTAATGTGGCAGCAAGGATCTAATTATTTCCTCCCAGGATGCATAGTTAGCTCCTACACACTGTCTTGTATATTCATCCTTTCACAACTGATATGTGATGCCATTTTATTACAAACTGTAGTCTTATATAAATGGATCTATTTCTTAAACTTGTTCTACTTTATCAGTATATTTGTCTTTTCCTGTACTAATACCCACTATTTTCATATTTTGATAGAAGGAACTAGTTTCATACCAGCTTGTACAAAATGTAGCTGGATTGTATATTTTCTCTTTTAGATGCATTTTAGAATTAGCTCGTCAAAATGAATAAAATACTTTGTGGGATTTTGATTGGGAAGAAAAACATTTCTCAAGTTTTAATGTCCATGTGATACTTACATTGTATACTTGTGTCATGTTTTACTTAGAAATTTCTCATTTTTAATATAAAATAACCCTTTTAAAATATTTCCTTGAGACTTCTGGCCAAGATGGAGGCATAGGTAGATGCACTGTGCCTCCTCACAAAACCAAGATAGGGACAACAACAATTTAGAAACAGAATAACAACCACAACTGACAGAAAATTGAACTGTACTGAAGTCACACACCTAGGGAGTTAAATTGGACAAGTTCATCCAGACCAGTAGGAGGGGTGGAGTTGGGCAGACAGGCGCAGGTCGCAGAGCAGAGAACAGAGAGCATTGGGACCAGACTTGTAAGGCAACCGGGACACATAAGGCAACAAGGGCAGCATGCAAGACTGCAGCGGGCAGACCCTGGGTGCACAAGCAGCGGCTGGTGGGCCCTGGCCAGGGGGTGGCAACTGGCAGACGCGGTGAGGTGGCAATTGTGAAGCAAGGCACCTTGCACAACTCAGGGTTCCAGCACTGGGAAATAGAGCCTTGGGGCACTGATTGAAAAGGAAGGTCCCTCAGGGTGCACAGGCCCACCCACACAGGAAGTGGCACCAGAGGGGCCCAGTTTGCTCGGGGAAAGTGGCTGAAGGGACTGAGATCCGACAGAGAGCAGAGCAAGTGCCTTTGTTCCTTCTCGGACCTCACCCTCACAGACAGCGTCACATCCCAGCGACTGGGGTGCCCCGCCCTAGTGAACACCTAAGGCTCCGCCCCTCATACATAACAGGCTTGACAATACTAAAAAAACAAAAAACAAAAAACAAAGAAATGGCTCAAACAGAAGATCAATTGAAAGCCCCAGAACCCATCCTTTTAAGTGACCAAGAGATAGCCAACCTACCAGATGCACAGTTCAAAGCACTGGTGATCAGGAAGCTCACAGAATTGGTTGATTTTGGTTGCAAAC
>CM052544.1:42086540-42114309 GCA_028533065.1 Trachops cirrhosus | reverse complement strand
ATCAAGTGCTTCTCAGATAAGGTCAAGTTAAAGAAATTCATCATCACCAAGCCCTTATTTTATGAACTGTTAAAGGGACTTATCTAAGAAAAAGAAGATAAAAAACATGTATAGTAAAATGACAGCAAACTCACAATTATGAACAACCACACCTGAAACAAAAACAAGAAGAAAGGAAGTAAACAAATAGAACAGGAACAGAACCACAGAAATGGAGAACACATAGAGGGTTAGCAACAGGGGAGTGGGAGGGGGAGAGAGGGGGAAAGGTACAGAGAATAAGTACCATAGATAGTAGACAGAAAATAGACAGGGGGAGGGCAAGAATAGTATGGGAAATGTAGAAGCTAAAGAACTTATGACACATAGTCATGAACTAAAGGGGGGAATGTGGGTGGGAGAGGGTGTTCAGGGTGGAGGGGAATGAAGGGGGGTAATGGGACAGCTGTAATAGCATAATCAATAAAATAATTAAAAAAATAAATAAAATATTTCCTCATAATTTGGCTTTTTAAAAATTGAGATGTAAGAACCTATGTACCCCAATGTTCATAGCACATTTTACAATAGCCAAGTGTTGGAAACAACCTAGGTGCTCATCAGTAAATGAATGGATCAAAAAACTGTGGTACATTTACACAATGGAATCCTATGCAGCAGAAAGAAAGAAGGAGCTCCTACCCTTTGCAACAGCATGGATGGAACTGGAAAGCATTATGCTAAGCGAAATAAGCCAGATGGTGAAAGACAAATACCATATGATCTCACCTTTAACAGGAACCTAATCAACAAAACAAACAAACAAGCGAAATATAGCCAAAGACACTGAAATAGAGAACAGGTAGTCAGTGACTAGAGGGGAAAGGGGAGGGAATTTCAGGGGAAAAGGGGAAGGGTTTACAGGGAAAGTATAAAGGACACATGGACAAAAACTAGGGGCGGATGGAAGTGGGAGGGAGGTGGGGAGGGCTGGGTGGGTGGGCTGGGATGGGCGTAAAAGATAGAAAATTGTACTTGAACAATTAAAATAAAATTTTTTAAAAATGAGATGTAATTGACATATAACATTGTATTAGTTCAAGGTGTACAACATAATGATTCGACACATATTCATATTGCAAAACGATTACCACAGTAAGTTTATTTAACATCTGTCACCACACATAGTTATAAATTTTTTTCTTATGATGAGAACTTTTAAGATTTATTCTCTTAGCAGCTTTTAAATATACAGTACAGTATTGTTAATTATGGTTAACTGTGCTGTACATTACATCTCAGGACATGTACATTCTGACCCCTACGCCCATTTCACCCATCCCTCATCCCTGCCTCTGGCAACCACTAATCTGTCCTCTGTATGTATGAGTTTGGGTTTTTTGTTTTGTTTTGTTTTGTTTTGTTTTTCTTTTCCTTTTTTTTTAGATTCCACATGTAAGTGAGATCATATGGCTTTTGTCTTACTCTGACTTATTTCATTCACTTAGCATAATACCTTCAAGATCCATTCATGTTGTGAAAAATAACAGGATTTCCTTTTATAAGGTAGATTAATATTCCATTGTGTGTGTGTGTACCACATTTTCTTTATCCATTTATCCATTGGTGGACACTTAAAGAGTTGTTTTCATGTCTTAGGTATTGTAAATAATGCTACAATGAACATGGGGGTGTAGATATCTTTTTGAATTAGTGTTTTCATTTCCTTTGGATAAACACCCAGAAATGGAATTGCTGGCTTATATGGTAGTTTTATTTTTAGTTTTTGAGGACCCTCTGTACTGAATTTCCTAGTGGCTGCACCAATTTACATTCCCACCAATAGTGCGCAACAATTCCCTTTTTTCCACATCCTTGATAACATTTGTTATTTCTGTGTTTTTTTATAATAGCCATTCTAACACATGTAAGTTGATACCTCATTGTGGTTTTGATTTACATTTCTCTGATAATTAATGATGTTGAGCACCTTTAAAAAATTAGGGTATTCTTGAGTTCTGGGTTTCATTTAAGCTTTATTAGTTTTATAAATTCATTAGTGCTGATTTGTTGAACTGAGTTAGATATGCCCTGTGTTGGATTACACAATCAGGAAAAAGTTAATTAAGTTAGGATCAAGGGTCAGAATGAATTTAGATCAGCAATTTTCAACCACTGTGCCATAAGAATTTTTAAAACACATAATACATGACCATTTAGTCAGGGCACTGACCTGATTTCTCTTATAATTGTCAAAAAAAAAATAAAAGAAAGAAAACAGCCAGCAAAATAATAATTGTCTGGTGTGAATGTATCAAAATTATATCTTTTTTTTTTGATCAGATGGGCAAAAAGTGTATTTTTTTGGTGTGCCTCAGTTTTTAGTAATTAGTTTATGTGTGCCAGGAGATGAAAAAGGTTGAAAGTTGCTGATTTAGATGATATGAATGGCTAAGATTTGTCAATCGGTGCCTAAGATTGATTGGCCTAATGAGATTTATTTTTCATCTCCCTAGTTAAATATGTAGCAGTAGGTTGAGAACAACAGCAACAACTAATGAAACAACAGATTTCTACTGCTAGTAGTTATTTGGCATTTTACAGATGAAAGCACAACATTTAATTTTGATAGTCTGTCAAATAGGACATGTACAAGGTCAAGGAGTGATGATTGACTTGTGGAGAGTGAAAAGCCACCAGAAATCTACACCTATTGGGAACAGGAAATATAGTAACTCTACCATTAGCATCTCCTGCAAGGGCAGGGTTAACTTTGCAAATTTGCCAAAAATATAGCATCCGATTTGCTGAATGTTTGCGCTTTACCAAATTTAATAGCACACTTGAAATTATTGGACTTTCATCTGTTGAATAGAGGGGCAGGAATGTAAATTCTGAAATTTCAGTGGGAATTTTTCTTTTAACTGTAAGGTAAATGTTTATTGAATTAAAGAATTTTGTTGCAACCACCAACATACTAGATATATATCAGGTCTGTCTAGAAAGTATCCATCCATGCAGTATGAAAAATAGAGATATTTATTGAAAAAGATACAAGAAACATTGTACATAGGGCCATGACACCTCAGTCCCCTTCAAAGTAGACACATTGGGACCTTACACAGTTCTCCCAGTTGCCATCAGCTCCCCTGTTGTATTTTCCTGAATCTCATCAATGGTCTAAAATTTCTTCTCCTTCAAAGGTGATTTTAGTTTTGGGAAAATCCAGAAGTCACAGGGTACCAAATCTGGGCTGTAAGGGGACTGGTTCACCTGGGTGATTTGATGTTTTGCCAAAAAACTCTGCACGAGTTGTGATGCATGAGCAGGTGCATTGTCATGATGAAGCCGCCAGCCCCAGTAGCCCATAGCTGCTGCGTTCTGAATCATCTGTATAGTTTCCATGGGGGAATGTTCAAGCTTAATGCAAAATTTGATGCAGATTTGTTGCTGTACTCACTCAGTCATTTTGAATGCAATGGCCACACAGCACACGTGCTCACTCAGTGGCTTCTACTGCCCCCACTGACTGGTACAGCGAGGTCATCATTGTTCTCACATGCATATTCCGGTCCACTCTCTTTGGCTGCCAGGTTCCATTGATGTTGTGCAAACCATTCTCGTTATATTAATAATGATTGGACTTCTGGACAGACCTTCATATACTTTAGAGCCACACTGAGTTCCTGTCCTTCCTAAGTGCTTTAAGAGTTATTCATATTGGATATGTCAAATCTTTTGACTGAGGAATACATCCTACAGAAGTATCTCTTGCAATATTGTAACTTTTCACATATTTTTACTTGTCTCATTTTAGCCTTGGAAACAAAGTTCATTAACATGAAGCCAAGTAGTATAGGCTTAGAGTGTGGATTGCATGTGTAGATTAAAAACAAGGTGAAAGGGAAAAGCATCATGTAGCTGTTGGTTGTTCAGATGACTTTTAGATGTTTTAAAAGATTTGTTAAAAGATAATTATTCCATGGTGATTTTTTTAAATGTATCACTAAAAATGAAGAATGAATTCAGTTAGATTTTATTCTGCCTGAGTTTTATTTGTGTGTGTGTGTGTGTGATAGCAAAGTTTGTTTTCTGCACTTAGCTTTGCTTTTTAAATTTTTATTTATATTTCTTAGAAGTGTTTTAAATTTTAGTATGGCTTATTCTGGATTCATGTCTTATTTGAAATCCCTATAAATGTCTAGGAACCTGTTTAATTTACTGAGATATTCTAAATAACATGAGCAAGGTCTAAATCAGTTCATGAACACTTGTTTAAAATAACTCTTGATGTATTCTGGTCACCACAAGAGGAATTATAATAACAAAATCAATGATAAAGATAGTAAAACAATTCAGTATGAATAGGAAGTAAGTAAGAGGAAATAAATGAAAGGTGAATTAAATTTCCATATTCTCAGCTGGCTATCTTACAGGGTTTTTTTGGGTGGGGTGTTGCTGAGTAAGAAGACAGCAGACTAGCAATAAAGAGAGATCTAACAGATGTTCTACAGCAGAAGGCTTCATGAGTTTATTTTCCGTGATCCTATTATCATGAGAGCATATTGTTCATTGGTTAAAATCTAAATTATGTAAGATTGAAAAAGAATAATCGGTACTTCCGGTCAAGATGGAGGTGTAGATAGATACACTTTGCCTCTTTGCACAACCAAAAGAAGAACAACAAGAAATTTAAAAACAAAAATAACCAGAACTGCCAGAAAATCAAACTGTACGGAAGTCCAACAACCAAGGAGTTAAAGAAGAAATATTCATTCAGACTGATAGGAGGGGTAGTGATGGGCAGCTGGCACGAAGAGAACATGGGGCAAGGCAGCAGCTGGAGGACCTGGAGGGCACGGTGGTGGCTGGCAAACCAGGCAGTCCCACATTTGCATGGGGATAAATCAGGAGGAACAAATTGGGAGCCGGACAGACTGCACAACCCAGGGTTCCAGCGTAGGAAATAAAGCCTCAAAACCTCTGACTGTAAAAACCTGTGGGAGTTGAGGTGGCAGGAGAAGCTCCCAGCCTCACAGGAGAGTTCGTTGGAGAGACCCCCAGGGTCCTAGAACGCACACAAACTCACCCACCCGGGAATCAATACCAGAAGGGCCCAATTTGCTTGCGGGTAGTGGGGGATGTGAATGAGAGCTGGCTGACAGCCAAGCAAGTGCCATTGTTCCCTCTTGGATCCTCCCCCACATACAGTGCCACAGTGGAGTGATGTGGGTTGCCCTACCCTGTTGAATAACTAAGTCTCCACCCCTTACTATGTAACAGGTACTCAGAGACAAAAAACTACGGCCCAAATGAAAGAACAGATCAAAGGTCCAAAAATAGAACTAAGTGATGAAGAGATAGCCAGCCTTTTAGATGGAGAGTTCAAAACACTAGTAATCAGGATGCTCACAGAAATGATTTGAGTATGGTCTCAAAATAGAAGAAAAAATGAAGGCTGTGCAAAGTGAAATAAAGAAAAATACACAGGGAACCAACATTGAACGGAAGGAAACTGGGACTGAAATAAATGATTTAGAACAGAAGGAAGAAATAAACATTCAACCAGAACAGAGTGAAGAAACAAGACTTCAGAAAAATGAGAAGAGGCTTAGGAACCTCTGGTACAACTTTAAACATTCCAACATCCAAATCATAGGGGTGCCAGAAGGAGAAGAGGAAGAGCAAGAAATTGAAAACTTATTTGAAAACATAATAAGGAGAACTTCCCTAATATGGCAAAGGAAATAGACTTCCAGGAAGTCCAGGAAGCTCAGAGAGTCCCAAAGAAGTTGGACCCAAGGAAGCACACACCAAGGCACATCATAATTACATTACCCAAGATTAAAGATAAGGAGAGAATCTTAAAAGCAGCAAAAGGGGACAGTTACCTACAAAGGAGTTGAGAAAATCAGCTGATTTCTCAAAGGAAACCTTATAGGTAGGAAGGGGCTAGAAAGTAGTATTCCAAGTCATGAAAGGCAAGGACCTACATCCAAGATTGCTCTATCCAGCAAAGCTTTCATTTAGAATGGAAGGGCAGATAAAGTGCTTCTCAGATAAGGTCAAGTTAAAGGAGTTTATCATCACCAAGCCCTTATTATATGAAACGTTAAAAGGACCTATCTAAGAAAAAGAAGATGTTCAAAAATATGAATAGTACAATAACAACAGATTTATAACTATCAACAACTGAAACTAAAAAAGCCAAAACCAAAAACAAACTAAGCAAACAAGTAGGACAGGAACAGAATCACAAAATGGAGATCGCATGGAGGGTTATCATCAAGGAGGGGGAGGGGGAGAATGGGCAAAAAGGTACAGGGAATAAGGAGCATAAATGTTAGGTACAAAACAGACGGGGAGGTTAATGATAGTATAGGAAATGGAGAAGCCAAAGAAACTTTATATGTATGACCCATGGACATGAACTAAGGTGGGGGAATGCTGGTGGGAGAAGGGGTGCAGGGCAGAGGGGAATAAAGGAGAGGAAAAAAAACCCGGGACAACTGTAATAGCATAATCAATAAAATATATTTTAAAAAGTCACAGTGTTAGCTTTTCAGCTACATAAGACTTGCATTTCTCCCAACTCATATCTTTTTTGGCTTTGAAGCTTAATTTTTATTATTATTATTTTATTATTTTTATTTTGTACTATATATCTCTCTGCACAAAATATGCTGGCATATGTGAAGAGTTTATTAGTTTTGGGTAACATCTTCAAAGCATAGTGAACCTACAGATACTTATTTAGCACTGACTTTGTTACATCAAACCCATAATGAAGTGTCAAGACTATATGTACAGATGATATACTAAGTTAGTGCCATAGGAACTTGAATAGTTAATGTTAACTTAACTCGGTGTTTACTGTGTAGCCAGCTCTATGCTAAATGCTCTTCAGTCTTGTAAGGTAGGTATAGTACTATTATCCCCCTTTTACAAATGATGCCATTGGAACAAGTAAGTCTTTGTTGAAAGACACATAGCCGAGTAAACAATGAACACAGAACTTATATTTTTAATCATTTTTAATTTTTCAATTATAGTTGACATTGATACAATAGTACATTAATTTTAGGTGGACACCCCAGTGATTAGACATTACATAACTTACTAAGTGATCACCCCAGTAAATCTCATACCCATCTGACACCATACATAGTTATTAGAATATTATTGACCCTTCTCCCCAGTCTGTACTTTACATCCCCATGGCTATTCTGTAACAGCCAATTTGTAATTATTAATCCCTTCACCTTTTTCACCCACCCCCCAACACTTCTTCCATTTGGCAATCATCAAAATGCTCTTTGTATCTGTAAGTCTTTCTCTTCTGCTTGCTAGTTTGTTTTGTTTCTTATATTCACTTGTTGATAGATATGTATTGTCATTTTATTCATATTTTAAATCTTTTTTTCTTCTTAAAAAAAACCCTTTAACATTTCATTTGTTAACATTAACTTTGGTGGTTTAGTTATGATGTGTCTTGGTGTGGGCCTTTTGGGTCCATCCTGTTTGGGACTCTCTGTGCTTCCTGGACTTGTATGTCTATTCCTTCACCAAGTTGGGTGGTATAGGGACTCAGGGAATCAGCAGGGTGAGGCAAACAGTGTGAGCCAGGTTGATGGAGACTAAGATAGTGCACCTACCTTCTGGCTCTGTTGGGGAAGGGCTCATCAAAGGAACAGTGGCCTCTGCCAGCACTTTTGTCTGGGAGAAAGCTGCCCTCCTAGCTCTTGCCCTGATTCCAGACAACAATTCAGTTCCTCCCTTTCTGTCTTTGTTTTTTTCAAGGTGCTTCCCCAGTGCTAAACCTCAGAAGAAGTGAATCCGAGTAAGTCCATATTGGGCCTTTAAGAGGAACTGGCTGGGACTCCATCAGCCTATTGTGTCACTCAGCCTCAATTTCCACTTGTTTTTACATTCAGAAGTTATGGGGACTTCTCTTCCTGGTGCTGGAACCCTAATCTTGAAGGCCTGATGTGGGTCTGGGAACCTTCACTCCTTGGGCGGACCTCTACAGCCAAGGTATCCCTCCTGATTTTAATCTAACCCTTGTAGGTGTAGGACTAGGCTATTACTCATCTCTGCCCCTCCCACCAGTCACGATGTAGCTTCTTCTTTAATCCCCTAGTTAGTAGGACTTCCATTCAGCCAGATTTCAAGTGGTTCTGAGTGATGGTTGTTCTGTAGTTAGTTGTCATTTTGATGTGGTTGTGGAAGAATGCAAATACCATGTTTACCTATGCCGACATGTGGACTGAAAGTCTGAGAATGAATACAGGACTTTTATTTTTTTAATCCTCCCCTGAGGACATGCTAATTTATTCTAAAGAGAGTGGAAGGGAGTGAGAGAGGCAAAGAAGCATTGATGTGAGAGAAGCCTTGATTGGTTACGTCTCATACGTGCCCCTACCAGGAGCCAAATCCACAACCTAGGTGTGTGCCCTGACCAGGAGTTGAACCCGCAGCCTTGTGGTTTACTGAACAATGCTCCAATTAATGGAGCCACACTGTCCAGGGCTGAACACAGGACTTTTAAAAGTTAATGTAAATAATGTTCTTCACTTGCTTTTTTTCACTCAGCCATATAGACAACATTCCCGTGTGTTTTTATGGATCTACCTAAGTTCTTCTAATGATTGTAGGACGTTTCCTAGTGTAGTGTATCATAACGTGTGCGGCCATTTCATTCTCACTTGACGGACACGTACGTTGTCTTGTCTCTACTTTTTCACTATTATAGATAGTTCTGTGGCAAATATCATTGGTTATGAAGCCTTCCACACGTGTGTTTTGTATGACAGATTCTTAATAGTAGAATTATTGCTCTAAGAGTTTGTCTTTTAAATCTTATAGGTTAAGTTATTTATCATTAAATTCCTCTCCAAAGAGGTGTTACCATTCTATACCCCAAGTTCTCCCATTTATTTACTGTTTTTGCCAAAACCAAATACTTTCTGTTCAAAATTTTTACCAACTTGAAAGTTGAAAAAGTAATATGTAGTTAAAAATTCTTATTTTCCTTAATACCAGTAAGATTGAACACATTTTTATAAATATTATCTGATTTTTAAAATGTGGGTTAATTATATATTTTGCCCATTTTTCTTTCCTTGTTGAATTATGTGAGCTTGTATATGGAAATTAATCCATTATTTTATATTTTGCTAATATTTTCAGTCATCTCTTTTATTTATTCATTTTTATTAAAGTTTAATTGCCATATAACACATTAGTTTCAGGTACAACATAATGATTTGATATTTGTGAATGATCACTTCAATAAGTCTAGTTGACATCTGTCACCATACATAGTTACAAAAAAGTTTTTTTTTTTTGGAGAACTTTCAAAGTCTACTCTCTTATCTTTGAATTTTATTAGTGGTGTCTGTTGCCATGTTGAAATTTTATAGTTTTATATTGTCTTTGCTGTCACTCTGTTATGATTTCTTAAAAAACAAACATTTGATCATTTATTTACTTTCCCTGCTTAAAAAACCCTCAGTAACTTCCGTTGGGAGGCAGTGTTTGAGGACATGGAATATAGACATTCTGTTGTGTTTGAAACCTAGTTCTGTTACTTGCTACCTTTGGGACCCTGAGTAGGTCAAGAACCTGGCCTGTGCCTGTTGCCTCATGACAGTGCTCACCATGGAGTTGTTGGGAGTATTAAATGGGTTAATATGTTTAAATGTCTAGGACAGTGCTGAGCATATAGTGTATCCTGAGTGAATATTAGCTGCTGTTGTTCCTTCTTTTACTGTTTAGTTTTATTGTGCCACTTACTGTTTGGTTCCTATGCTCCCGCAACAGAGGCCTCCTCTCAGTGCCTTCCTACCTTAGAGCCTTTGCATTGAGTTGGCCAAAAAGTCTGTTATGTTTTTTTCTGTGTGATGGCTATAGTAGTGCTTATTAGTTGTCTTTAACTTTATTCATAAAAGTTTTGTTAGATGGTATTGTGACAGGTGTCATATCAGCATGCATTTAAAAAAGACTTTAAAATTGGTGAATTTTTGTGCAGCCATTTTAATATTGAAGATGGAAGAGAATATGCAACATTTTTGGCATATTATGCTTTATTATTTCAAGAAAGGTAAAAAAAACGCAACTGAAACACAAGAAAAGATTTGTGCCGTGTATACAGGAGGTGCTGTGATGGAGTGAACGTGTCCAAGGTGGTGTGTGAAGTTTCTTGGTACTATGGACATTTTGGCCAAATAATTCTTTATTGTGGGGCTATCTTATGTATTAGAAGATGTTTAGCAGCACCTCTGGCCTCTACCCATGGAAGCCAATAGCGGAAGATAGCTGACATACTCAAAATATCCAAATCAATAAAGTTATTGGTAAAAATGGAAAATGTGTCTCTTTTTTTATGGGGAAAAAACATCCGGACATCTTGGCCAACCCAGTATGTCCTGTTCCCTATGCCTGGAGTGTTCTTTCCCTTTTTTCCCTTTTGCCTGACTGCTATTTCCCATTTAGTTTCAGCTTCAATACCGTTTTGTTTAAGGATGCTGTCAGTGGCCTCTTAGTTTATGTCAGGTCTGCCATTATGTTTTATCTCAGCACCCACTGCTTTTTCTTTATAGCATTTCAAATAATTATTTTAAATAGTTGGTTTAATCTGTCTACCCCCTGTTGAAAACAAGCTTTATGAAAGCAGGAACCATGTCTCACTTTATCCTTATCCTGTAGAACAGTGAATGGTCATGAGCTGGTGTTTGCTAAATAAATGAATTAATAGGTGGAGTGGTAAAGTTTAATTGGTTTGAGCTCAGCTAGAAAAGTAAACAGAGAAGAGAGCATATTTAGAGGCTTTAAATTTTACTGCCAGTATCTGAGAGTGTGGGTTTCAGTGCTTACGTCATATGATATGATTGTGAGTTAACTAGCAGTTGTCACAAATGGGATATTTGTTATTTTTATTTTATTTTTTTTTTAAGATTTTATTTATTTATCTTCAGATGGGAAGGGAAGGAGAGAGGGAGAGAAATATCAATGTATGGTTGCTTCCTGTGCATTCCCTGCTGGGAACTGGCCTGCAACCCAGGCATGTGCCCTGACTGGGAATCGAACCGTGATCTCTTGGTTCACAGACCCGTGCTTAATCCACTAAGCTACACCAGCCAGGGCGATATTTGTTATTTTAATAGTTAAGATGTTCTGTATGTTCATTATGAAATGTAATCTTGAATTTGGAAAAGATGTTATACCCATTTCACAGATTGAAAATTCACATAATATGGTCTGTATAAGATTGATAGTGATTAATAGAGCTTGAACTAGAACCTAGGTATCCCTCTTATTCACCTGAAGCTGTTGTACTTCAGGTACCTTATACCTTTTCAGCAGGTATATTAAAATGTTTCTTAGTGTTTCAAGCCCTTTCATGAGAATTGATTACTTGTTGATTATTTGGGGCCTCTAAAACACACTCAAAATCTTTTTGAAATTGTATTTAAACAACAATTAAAATAAAATTTAAAGATCCAAAAAAATCTTTTTGAGATTGTATAGTTCCTTGACCCTGTATCACCCACTACAACTTGTGTCTTGTTGAGTGCTTATCCCACTCAGTTTTTTGTGTTGTTGCCCCTATGGTTGGTTAGTTACATCATTCTTTCCTGTAGCCACTCCTTTTCCTCCTTTCATTTACTTTTTATAACCTATTATGCATATACAAAGGCAATATCTTAGATTGTTTTACATGTATGTAAAGCAAGATTAAATAGATTCATCCATGCTGCAACAGGGATGAACATAAGAAACACAAGAAGTGAAAGAAGCCAGAGGCAAGAGACCATATATTATATGATTGCATTTATGTGAAATGTCCAGCAAACTCAAACTCTCTAGAGAGAGAAAGCAGATTAATGGTTGCCTGAAGCTAGGGATAGAATGGAGAGGAACTGGAAATTGGAGTGAAGTTTCTTCTCAGGAAAATAGGAATATGCTAAAATTGGATTAGAGTGGTGGTTATACAACTCTGCATATTTACTAAAAATTCTTGAATTGTATACTTAAAATGGTAAATTTTGGTATGTGAATTATATCCCAGTAAAGCTGTTGTAAAAAAGAATAAGTGGGTTCAGAGCTTATTTTGGAAAGGTTCTCTCTTTTTTAAAAAGTATTTTCTTTTTATTTATTTATTTTTAGAGGGGAGGGGAGAGGAGAAGGAAGAGAAACATCAGTGTGTGGTTGCCTCTCCCTTGGCCCACCCTGGGGACCTGGCCCACAACCCAGGCATGTGCCCTGACTGGGACTTGAACCAGCGACCCTTTGGTTCACAGCCCACATTCAACCCACTGAGCTATACCAGCCAGGGCTGGAGAGGTTCTTTTTTATAAGTGTAATTGTAGATTTATATAGTTGATACTTTTTGGTTCTGCATAATATTTTAGATAAATGGAATGGAAAACTAAGTTAATATACTATAACCTCAATATTATTCATTAGGTAAGGCAGAGCACTGAAAGGTAACTTGCCCCCACAACCCAGGAATTCATTACGAATTAGAGTTTTTGTGGATAGGAATCATGATGCTAAGTATTGAGTTGGCCAAAAAGTTTGTTTAGCTTTTTCCATACGATGGCTCTAGTAACGCTTAGTTGTCTTTAACTCCATTCATAAAAAATTGTTAGATTGTATTATGACAGTTGTCATATCAGCATGCATTTAAGAAACACTTATCAAAATTGGTGAATAATTTTGTACAGCCACTTTAATATTGAAGATGGAAGAAAATATGCACCATTTTTGGTATATTAAGCTTTGTTATTTTAAGACAGGTAAAAACACAACTAAAATGCAAAAAAAGATTGTGCAGTGTGTGAAGGTGCTGTGACTGATGGAATATGTCAAAGATGGTTTGTGAAGTCTCTTGATACTGTGGACATTTTGGCCAAATAATTCTTTGCTGTCGGGCTGTGTTACACATTGGAAGAAGTTTAGCAACACCCCTGGCCTCTACCCACTAGGAGCCAATAGCAGGAGATAGCTGACATACTGAAAATATCCAAATCAATAAAATTATCCGTGAAAATGAAAAATGTGTCTTTTATTTTATAGAAAAAACTAAATGGACTTTTTGTCCAACCCATATTATAATCTAAGTTTAAAGGGTAATGATTCATTTATACATTAATTTCTTGTGATGTTTAGGTATCAAGATCTTGATAGAGCTCTCTCTCCACATACACAGAGTCTTAAAAATTAGAAGAGGAGTCAAGTTTTTCTCTAATCTCATCTATCCTGCCAATGCCTTTTTGTTTTATCTATCCTCGACTCACTGGAGTGCCCTGTCTTATGAATGAGTAAACACCCTTGGGCTTCAGGCTATTCATGTGTTCTTTTAATTTTTTTATTTTTTAGCACTTTCATTTGGATCCTTGGATGCCCATTGATGGTTGCTTGAGACCTGCAAGTAATCTTCAGATCGTAGCAGAATTGTAAGGCCTGTTCTTTTGGGAGGAGATAGTCTGTGTGCTGTGGAAATGAACGGGGAGCAGCAGCTTGATGCAGGTATTGGTTTTGGTGAGCAGAACTTAATTCTTCAGAGTGCAGAATTACATTACTTTTCTGTGTTACATTGTCTGACTTGTCTTCCTAACACTGAACAGAAAAGCTCATTGAAGATATGAATTGTATATCCCTGTGCCTGGCAGAGAACCTGGAACTAGGGGGTGCTCATAATGTTTGCTGAAAGAGTAAATAATTTTATGAACAGACTTATTTTTTAAAAGTTTTTATTTATTTATTTTTAGAGAGAGGGGAAAGGAAAGAGAAAGAGAGGGAGAGAAACGTCAGTGTGTGCTTGCCTCTTGCATGACCCCTACTGGGGCCCTGGCTTGCAGCCCAGGCATGTGCCCTGACTGGGGATCAAACTGGTGGCCCTTTGGTTCGCAGGCCAGTGCTCAATCCACTGAGCCACACCAGCCAGGGTCAGACTTCTTTTTTAAAAACAAAATTTTAATTTTGATAGTTACTTTTGAATTATTTTGAAATAATTATATACTCACATGAAGTTGCAAAGAAAGGTTCCATGTACCCTCCACCAGTTTCTGCCATTAGCTACTGCTCATTTAAGTATAGTGCAAAAGCCAGGCAAATGACATGTATGAAGTGTATGTAGTTCTGAATCATTTTATCACATGTGTAAATTCTTGTGACTACCACTTCAGTCAAGATACAGAATTATTCCATCACCACAAAGAGCTCCTCTGTTCTATCCATTCATACTCACACCTCCCCTTTCTCCCCCAGCCTTCCCTAACCCCAGGCAACCATTAATCTGTTCTCTGTATTTATGATTTTGGCATTTCGGGAATGGTACATACATGGAACCACATAGCATGTGCCTTTTTGAGGTTGGCTTTTTTCACTTAAAATAATGCCCTTGGTATCCATCCAAATTCTTGCATATATCAATAGTTCCCTTTTATTGCTGAGTAGTATTCCATGGATAATACTACAATTTGGTTAACTATTCATCCGTTGTACATTTTGGTTGCTTCCAGTTTTTGGCTATTACAAATACAGTTTCTATGAGCAATAGTATATATAAAATTTCATTTTTCTGAGTTAAATATCTATGAGCACAATTGCTGGATCATATGTTTAGTAAAAAAAACTGCCACACTACTTTTCATAGTGGTTGTACCATTTTACATTCTCACCAGCAGTATGCGAGAGATCTGGTTTCTTCGCATCCTCACTGCCATTTGGTATTGTAACTTTTTTATTTAAGTCATTATGATAGGTATGTAATAATGATAGCTTATCCTGGCCTTAATTTGCATTTTCCTAATGGCTAGTGGTATTGAACATGTCCTTATTTGCCATCCTATATCCTCTTCAATATAGTGTCTTCATTTCTTTGGGTCATTTATTGTTTGTCTGCTTTTTAATTAATAATGATTTTTTTAAACTATTGAGATTTTAAAAAACTGTTGAGATATTTTTCTTTTTTTAAGATATAATTCACATACTATAAAACTCACCCTTATAGAGTGTACAAATCAGTGGTTTTCAGCATATTCATACAGTTGTGTGACCATCACTACTATTTCTAAAACATTTCATTACTCCCAAAAGAAACCATTAGCAGTTATTTCTTGCTCCATTCAGCCTCTGGCAATCACCATTAATCTACTTTCTGTCTCTGTGAATTTGCCTATTCCTGTTTTCTTTTGATTAATGTTTATAAGGTATCTCTTTTTCATTTTTGTACTTTCAACCTGCCTATAGCATATGTGAAGTAAGTTTCTTTTAACAGCATATAGTCATGTTTTAAAAATTTCAGTATTATAATTGGTGTACTTACACCTTTTACATTTAATGTAATTATTGATACGTTAGGCCTCAAGTCTGCTATTTTTGTTCCTTTGTTTTCTCTGTTCCTTGTTCTCCATCCCCCAACATCCTCTGGGCTACTTGAACATTTTTTTAGAATCCGTTTTAGATTTGTCTGTAGTGTTTTTGAGTGTCTCTTTGTATAGCTTTTAAGTGGTTGCTCTAGGTATTAACATTATATGTATATAAGTTATCACAGTCTGCTGGTATCATTATTTTATTAGTGCAGAAACTTTACCTACTTTTATATGTCTTTACCATCTCTTATTTATAATAAAATTGTCATAAATATTTCCTCTACATATTTTGAGAACCATATCAGATATTAAAATTTTCATTTCAATTTTCAAACATAATTTAAAAAACTCAAGAAGAAAAGGAAAATATATTTTAAAATATTTTTACTCTTTTCATTGTCCTTTATTCCTTCCTGATTTTCCAAGATTCAAGATTCCCTTCTGACATTTCATTTCTATTTATAGAATTTCCTTTAGCTGTTTTTTTTTAAGAGCAGGTCTACTGGTGGTAAAATTCCTTAGTTTCCCTTCATCTCGACAATGTCTTGATTTCCCCATTTATTATTTGGATATTTTTGATGGATATAGAAAAAGTTCTTTTCTTTTGTGTGTTGAAAAATATTGTACCGTGCGGCTTCCATGGTTTCTGATGCAAAATCTACTTGCATTGGAATCTCCTCTCCCCTCCCTCACTTAAGATAAGTATTATTTCTCTTGATGCTTTCAAGATATTTCTGTTGTCTTTAGTTTTCAGAAGTTTGACTGCAGTGTATAGTTGCGCAAATTCCTTTTGGTTTATCTTGTTTGGGATTTTCTTAGCTTCTTGCCAGATTTGGAAAATTTTCAACTATTATTTCTTCAAATACTTTTTCAGCTCTCTTCTCTTTCTCTTCTGGGATTCTGATGACACTAATGTTAGATCTTTTGTTGTCTCACAACTTCACAAGGCTCTTTTCATTTTTTTTTTTCAATTTTTTGTTTCTGTTGTTTAGATTGGGAATTTTTTCTTGCTCTGTCTTTAATTTTAGTGGTTTTTTTTTTCTTCTGTCTTCCCTATTCTGTGGGGCTTGTTCATGGACATTTCCTTTGATTATTAACATTTTCGGTTCAGAATTTACATTTTGAGGTGAGGACCGATGAAGGATGGGAATAACCCCAACCCAAAACGCTGCAACTCCACTGTTCTAACTCTAGTTCAGTAGCTTATCTTAAAGAGATGCTTTTCAGCTTGTTCTGTGACTTCAGTTAATTTCAGGACTTTGAAATGGTTGATTTTCATTATTTAGTCAGTGTTTTTGCTGCTTTTCTGGGAGATGGGTTCCCTGAAGTACCCACTCTGCCATTTAGCAAGTTGATTTTTCTTGTTATAGATGTTATTAATTGATGAAATATATATATATTTCTATCACATTGGTTGCTGTGTTCTTTTGATGTGCTATATCTTTGATAGTTCTAGTCCTAGCTTTATGGCATAGTAAGATTCCCAGGTACCTAAATTTACAATATGCCATTTTTCTAAAGAGCTGCTTTTTCTTCTTTTTTTTTTTTTAAAGTAAATATGATATGTAGAGACCACAGTCTAGTGCTAGGTTGCTCATTGATACTAGGTTGTCATTTCTTCTAGGCCTTATCCCTTAGGTAGCTAGAAAATATACATCTTTTGAAGAGAGAAAAATCAGATGCCTTCATCTGATATTTACAATTTTAATTTAAAATTACAGGGTTTTTATCATTTGATTTTTATGTTTGTGTCTCTTCTTTTGGAAATGTGTTGTTTCATAATAATGTTAATATCATTACTTACTTGTTTTTACCTTATACTATTTCTATAGTTTTTTCAAGATAACAATATCAACATTCCAAATATCAATAAGTTAACAGTGTAGTTTAACATTTTTAATGGCTTTTGTCTTTAAATATATTCTACTGGGGTTTGCAGTCACAATATTGTATTTTAATATGACTTAACAGGAATCTTGTTTTCTTTTCTCTTCTCTTTTTTTCTTTTCTCTTCTCTTTTTTTCTTTTCTTCTTTCCCACCAACAGTTAGGCATATTTGTTTCAGATCATTTTCAGTTATTAGAAATTTTTTGATTTAAATGTTTCTGAATTGTACAAAGTATCTTCATAGTTATTAAGTGAAAATTTTATAACAACATTCCCACTTTCAACCTGACAATATTCATGCTTTTTATACTTATCCATATACTAGTTTCATTAATTATTTCTCCTGTTCATTTAAAAATATAAACAAATATATGTGAGTATATGTATACATTCATTTTCATACCTCTCTCACTTTATACAAAAGTAGAGATACAATAAAAACTGCTTTGTAGTTTGCAGTTTCACTTATTTATATACTGGAGATTATCCCACATCAGTATATAGAAATTGTTCTCATTCCTTTTTACAACTGTACAGTACTAGATGTATAAGCCATGGATTATTTAGCCAGTTCCTTGTTAATGGACATTGGGTTGTTTCCAGTCTTGGTATTAGTAGTGCCACAATGAATGGCATTGTACATATGTCTTTTTGTATTTTTGCCAGCATATCTTTGGAATAGATTCCTAGAAGTGGGATTGCTTTATCAAAAGGTAAATACATGTATCATTTTGCAAGATATTGCCAAGTTTTCTTTCAACAGGGTTGTGTCATTGTACTTTACCTGCTTAACTAAAGCCTCATCCTAGATATTGTTGTCACACTTTGGAACTTTTTCCAATGTGATATTTCAGTGTAGTTTTAATTTTCATTTCTCTTAAAATGAGTAAATTTGCATATCTTTCTATATGTCTAAGGACCTTTTCATTTCTTTTTGACAAATTCTCTTTTCTCCTGTATTTTGCTCATTTTTCTATCAGATTATTAATCTTGTTTCTTCTCAGTTTTTTTAGTAGTTTTTAATATATGAGAGAGTTTAGTTCCTTAGTTCATTATTTTTATTGTTGTTGTCTATTTTTTAAATTAGCATGCTGTTTCAGGGACTAGGGTCCTTGCTAAGGACCATGAATGTGCAGCCCTATTATATTTTAGGGAATTGACTTTCTACTGGCCCATACTTCCAGGACGTTTCCAATGTCATCTCTGTTGGCTTGTTATATTTCTTACGAAGAATTTCAAGTATATAAAAGTGAATGGGAAACAATATAAGAACACCCACATAGCTACCATGAAGAATTAATAAATGTTAATGTTGTCTACTATTTGTTTCCATTCTTTATTATGGTAAAATCCCAATATCCATTATACACAGTTTACCATTTTAACCATTTTCTTAAAAAGTGTACTATTCAGTGGTGTTAAGTGTATTCATATTATTGTGCAAGCATTACCATAGTGCATCCCCAGAACGTTTTTCATTTTCTCAAACTGAAGATCTAAACCTGTAAGACACTACTATCTCCCCATTCTTCTCTCCCCATAGTTCTTGGAAACCACCATTCTTCTTTCTGTCTCTATGAATTTGACTACTCTAGCTACCTCATATAAGTGGAATCATACAGTATCTGTCTTTTTGCAAGTCTTATTTTACTTAGCATTAAGTCCTCCAGGTTCATTCATGTTGTATTATGTGCCAGAATTTCCTTCCTTTTTTTTTTAAGTCTGATAATACTCCATTGGGTGGATGTATTATATTTTGTTTAATTTATTCACCTGTCAATGGACACCTGGGTTGCTTCCAGCTTTTGGCTATTGTGAATATTGTGGCTGTGAACATCCATGCACAAATAATCTGTTTGAGGCTCTGCTTTCAGATCTTTTGGGTGTAGTATACCTGAAAGTGGAATTGGTGGGTCATATGGTAATTATATTTCTAATTGTTTGAGAAACTACCATATAGTTTTCCCCTGTGGCTATACCATTTTACATTCCCAGACCAGCAGTGCACAAACATTCCAGTTTCTCAGATCCTTGCCAACATTTATTTTCTACTTTTTTGATTATAGTCATCCTATGTGTATGAGGTGGTATCTTGTTGTGGTTTTGATTTGCATTTCCCTAATTGTAAGGTTTTCTTAGGCTCCGCCGAGGAAAAAATGCCAATCAGCCACAAAATCAGGCAGTATAGAGCTTTATTGGGGTTTGTGCACCCGGGCGAGATTCTCCGGTCCACAGAGTGGGGCCGGAGAAGTTGCGCCAAACAAAGAGCATGGCAGGGTTTTATACCCCAAGTCTGGGTGGTTCTCTTCACTGGAGCTGGGGTTTGGTTCCTCTAGGACAAAGTGGCTACATGTCATTGGTAGTCTTCCTTAGGCTCTGGTTGCTATGGCAAAGTCCACCGTTTCGGCTCTCTGGCCTTACATCAGCCATCTTTTCCGGGTTGTAGTTCAGCTGCCATTGTGTCCTACCACGCCCACCCTGACACTAATGATTTCAAACATGTTTTCATTCTTAAAAAGAAGTAAAACACAACACAGTTTATGCCTCTTTTGTACTTCTTTTCTAATCCTGTTTTCTCCTCTATACACCCAAAGGTAGCACTGTTTTAATTGATGTATTTTCTTCCTATTCTTTGTTTTTATACTCTAATATGCATGTATTCATAAACATTATACTGCAAATTTCTGTTTTGAAGCCTAAATTGTATCTTGTGTTTTTCATTCTGCCATTTTTACCTGATGTGGTTTTTTATTTTTTGAGATTTACCTATGTCAATATTAATTCATTCATTTTAACTGCTATGTAGTAGTACTCCATTGTAGGATTGCCATAGTTTATCTCTTCTCCTACTGATTGCCTCTGTCTGTTGCTGTTACAAACAGTGCTGTGGTGAGCTTCTTGTATTTACCTTCTTGTGTTTGTGTGAAGCACAGGCTCTCCTAGAATGTATTCATCCAGCAAATGTTTGTTGCAAGCTTGCTAGTGCCAGGCATTGTTTTGGGCAGTAGGGATGCATCAGTGAACAACTCTGCTCTGAAGGAGCTTATGTGAATTGTGATTATTGGATTATGGAATGTTTGAATCTTTGCTCACTCAACAAAAATTTATTGAGTCTCTGCTGTGTCAGAGATGTAGGAATGACCAAAACAAAGATTCTGTCTTCGTAAAGTTTATTATCTAATGGGAAGATAAAAAGACATGGTATACTGTCAGACAGGAATGAATACCTTGAAGACAAGAAAGCAGAGCCTGGGGGTTTTCTGCTGTGGGTACTGATGGAAGGGGAAGGCCTTTTTGAAGAGATGACAGTTGAGTAGAGTCTTAAATGCAATGAAGATGTGAATGACACGAGAAAATCAGTCTTTGAGCTGAGGAAATAGCAAATGTAGAGGCTTTGAGGAAAGAACACGATTAGAGAAGAATGAGAATAAACTCAGTGTGTCACTTGAGTGCAGTGAGCAAACAAGAGGCTGGTTAGGAATGATGTGGCAGGGTAGGTTGCAAGAGGGCCTTTGCAGTTGCTCACGGAGATTTTAGATTTTATCATAAATATGACTTAAAAGGTGAATGATGTCATGGTTAGGCCTTGGACTAGAAAGAGAGCAATAGGAATGGTGGGAAGTGATTAGATTTGGAATATATTTCCAAGGTGGTACCCAGAGAATTTTCTGGTGGTTTGGATGTAAGATGTGAAAGAAAGGGATTAAAGTTAAGGACAAGCTCATGTTCTTTTGGACTGAGCCAAAATATTGACTAGTTTTACTTAGCTGGAGAATACTAAGGAAGAAATCAGATTGAAAATTCAAGTTTGAAATGCCTACCTATAAGTATCTCAAATATTTGGCAATCCAAATACAATCCAAAGTGGTTGTAATAGTTACACTCTCACTAGGTTTATGTGATCCATTTGAGTGAATCCCAGATGGATCCTAACAGGAGAGACAGCCTGTCACACTTCTGTGCTGTTGAGATTCATTGACAATCATTGCTCTAAGGGAACCTACCATAAAACCAATTAACTTGTTATGAAGTAAATTGTAACTTAGGTTTATTACTAAGTTTATGTGTTTGTACTTTGAGTTTTCTCTTACTGGGGTTCACATGTTTTTATTTCATTTTATTTTTTTTTAATTCCAGATGCTGGATCTGGTGTGGAAGAAGTGGAATTAAGCTGGGAAGACTATCTAGAAGAGACAGGGTCCACAGCAGTGCCCTATGGATCTTTTAAACATGTAAGCAGTAACTGTGTTGCTTTACTGTTTGTATCTGTTTCCTTTGACTTACTGTGCTGTCATTAGAGAGTTTGGAGTTATTTTAAGTTGGGGCACTTGAACTTGAGTGCTTTTTCCTTTTCCTTCCCCTGCTACCCTCATTAAGAAAGCTTGACATACTTTTAAAATTATTTTTGGTTTTGTGTGTTTTTTCCCCCTTAATGCAGGAATATCTTTCTGACTGGTCATGAATATTCCTTTATTTTTGTCAGAAAACCTTCTTATAAATTGGAGAAAATGGTTTATTTTCTTGCATATTACTTTATAACATTTTATGACTATTGGTTTGCTCATTGAAAGTAATCCTAATAACATTGTTTGCTTCCTGTCACATTGAGCAGAAGAGTAAAGAGTGGCGTACAGTGAGTCGCGTTTGTGGCCTGTGCGGCATGGTTTCATGCCTTAACGGCCCAGTTTAATGCTTTGCCAGTGGACAACATATTTGCTTATGTAATGCCTTATGTAAGAAAATACTCCACGTCTTATTAATAATTTATATTTAGACCTAGTTTTTTAAACCTGTTCATCCTTCACTCTTTCTTAAAGGACATAAAACTGTTCATTCTAAGACTACTTATTTCGTTTGTCTTAGTCTGTTCAGGAGGCCATAACAAAATAACAGATTGGGTGGGTTAAACAACAGAAGTTTATTTTCTTATAATTCTGCAGATTGCAAGTCTGAGATTAGGGTGCCAGCACGGTCTGTTTCTGGTGAGGACTCTTCCTGGGTCGCAGAGAGCACGTCTTCATTGTGTCCTCACATGGTGGGAAGTGAGAGCAGGCTCTCTGGTGTCTCTTATAACAACACTAATCCCGTTGGGTCACAACTCCATTCTTAAGGCCTCATTTAATCTTTACTGCCTTCATAAAGGTTCTATCTCTAAATATAGATACATTGGGAGCAAGCATTTAAACATACAAATTTGGGGGGGAAGCAATTCAGTCTACAGCAATATTCAACAACATGTAGTTTCTCTGTTCTAGGATTTGCAAAGATACTCAGAATTGTCTGTTTTCTGGAGTTGGACTGTATTCTTTTAGGTGTCTGTATAAGCTAAATAAAGAGTGTTGCTGTTTTCAGTTTCTTCTCATATAAAAACTCAGTTATAGTAGTTGTCCTTTTGATTATTTCTTAGTTCATTTTGTCTCTCTTAAATTGAAGTGAGAATTATATATTTTAGGTAAGGATTTTGTTTTGTATTGCATTGGCTAATCTTTTGTAATTTTTTAAATATTGTTTTAACATAGTTTATTAATGATTTTATAATATCTTTGAATTCTTGTTTTTAATGTTATTACTAATCTGATATGTATTTACACAAACTTATTTATTTATACTAAAATGCATATGAAGGGGAAATTCCCTGATCAAAATTCTTGTCTAAAAAAAGTCACTTTAAGGAGACAGATTCCACCTTCTCTTTGAATGACAAAGCAAAAAGAAAAATAAATCCATACATATTTTCTCACTGTCAAATTAAGGAAATATATGTAAACCTGAATCAGTATTTGGTGAAGGGCTGCCAGATATACTGAAAATCAAGCGTGGATGTAGGTAGATGCTGAAAAGTGATGCCTTTGGCTAGCAGATCACAGACAAAGCAGACACAGCTCAGATATCCAGAATAATGGAGGTGGATGTGGCAAAGAGTTTTATAGGACCCAGCTTAGGAAGGAAAACAGGGCTTAAGAAGGAATTAGAGGTTAACCATGTTTGCAAGGAGGAAGGGTCTTAGGTAAAAAGTAAAAAGCCTTTCTCAAGGTACTTGTCCGGTGAACAGAATAGCACCCGATATGTGAAAGACACTAAGGTTTACCTGGGTCTTCTAGACCAAAAGCTTCAAGCTGCTAGGGGACGATGAAGGTCCTTTGTAGCCTGGAGCTAGAACAGAAGGAATAAAAGGGACAAAATGTCTGAGAAGTTCACGCCCCCAGGACCCAGGGACACAAAACCTGACTAAGATTGAAGCTTAATCTCAAAGTCCCCTCTTGTGCCTGTTCCTAACTACTAGTTAGAAAATGCTGGTCAGCAAAGGTTTATTTGTGGGGGAGAGGGGAGGAAAAAGTAGAGAGAGAAACAGTCTGTGAGATAAAGTCACAAAGAGAAGACTTAAATCTGAGGTGGAGCAGCAAATATCAAGGGGGAAAAATCCTCTGGCAAATAAGCCTCCACCTTAAATAATAGAAAATGCTAGTGGAATTGGAATCAGGTGGTGCGCTGTGAATAATCAGAGCAACAACAAAACCCAAACCCAGCTCCACTCCTAACTAGATTGACTTAACCTTCTCCCTCAGACTTCAGGCATAAGAAGAAACATGCCCATTCCCAGGTATAAATACTTTTTGCCTCAGTCTTGATTGCTTTACACAGAATATCTGGCTTTCAGCCAAAAATTACGGGACACTTAAAGAAGCAAGGGAAAAACATCACACTGTCAAGAGACAAAGCAACCAACAAAACCAGACTTGTATGATCCATATGTTAGAACTATCAGAGAATTTTAAATAAGTGTAATCAGTATGTTAAAGGATCTAGCAGAATAGGTGGACAACATGCATGAACAGAGAGGGATTATCACAGAGATGGAAACTATTAGAAAGAATCTAATGAAAATCAGAAATGAAAAACAGGGTAAAGGAAATGATGAATGTCTTTGATAGGACTATCAGTAGACTTGACACAGATGTGGAAAGAATCAGCATACTTGAAGATAAGTCTGTAGTAGAAATGCCCAGAGTGAAATGCAGAGAGAAAGAAGATCAGGGAGTGGGGAAAAACAAGACCAGAACACCAAACATCTGTGGACAATATAAAAAGGTCTAATGTATGTATAATTGGAATTTCAGAAGGAGATAGTTTGGAAGGGGTATTTGAAGAGATAATGACAGACAATTTTCCAAAGGAAAGACAGATTTCACACCACAGACTAAAGAAGCTCAGGGAATGCAAAACAGGATAAATAATAGACAACAAACAAAACCCATCCAGGCACATTATTTTCAGACTGTTGAAAACCAGAGAGAAGAAAACATCTTGCGAGTAACCAGAGAAAAAAAAGATACATTATATAGAGAGGAACAATTGTAAAAATTACAGAATTTTTTTCCAGAAACTACTAAAACCAGAAGGCAATAGAGTAAGATCTTTATTTTTATTTTTTAAAGATTTTATTTATTTATTTTTAGAGAGAGGGGAAGGGAAGGAGAAAGAGAAGGAGAGAAACATCAATGTGTGGTTGCTTCACATGCGCTCCTACTGGGGACCTGGCCCGCAACCCAGGCATGTGCCCCGACTGGGAAATGAACCAGTGACCCTTTGGTTCGTAGGCTGGCACTCAATCCCCTGAGCCACATCAGCCAGGGCAATGGAGTAAGATCTTTAAAGTTTTAAAGAAATAAACCTGTCAGTCCAGAATTCTGTACCCAGCAGAAACTTAATCTACAAGTAAAGGAGAAATAATGACTTTTTCAGGAAAACAAAAATTAAGAGAATTCATTACTTGTAAAAAAATACTAAAGGAGGTTTTTAAGGCAGAAGGAATTTGATATAAGGTAGACACTTTAATCTACACAAAGAAAGGACAGTAGAAATGGCATAAATGTAAGTTAGATATAAATATTATTTCTTATTCTTAATATGTCTAAAAGATAACTGTTTAAAACAAAAATGGTAGCACTATATTATGTACCTATAGCATATATAACACAGGTGGCAAACACAAGGCCCATGGGCCGAATACGGCCCTCCACCTTGTTTTATCTGGCCTGGCATCTTGTTTCTACCCAGCAGCAGCACCAAGTACTTGCTTAACTGTTAAGGAGCAGTTATGTTCACACAGTCCTAAAATTACATTTGGCCCCTTGAAGGCAACTGTGAGGCTGATGTGGCTCCTGGTAAAATGAGTTCGACACGCCTGATATATAACTACAATAACGCAAATGATGGGAGGGAAGATTTGCAAGTATATGGTTGTAAGATCTTTGTACAACACATGAACTTGTGTAATATTACTTATAAGTAGACCTCAGTTAATTAAAGATGCCTATTGAAAACATTTAAGTAACCACTAAATTAAAAATATAATTATTGTGTTAAAATATACATAAAACTTACCATTTAACAATTCAGTGGCATTAAGTACTTCTTCGGTGTTATACAACCACTGCCACTATCCATTGCGAGAGCTTTTTCATCATCTCAAACAGAAACCCTGTATCCTTTAAACAGTAACTCCCCATTTTCTCCTTTCCCTAGCTCCCAGTAACCTCTATTATACTCTGTCTTTATGAATGGCGGTATTTTGCCATGTATAATGCGCTTCTGTGTATAATGGGTACCCATGTTTTTTGCCCAGATTTTCAGAAAAAAAAACTTTCCTTTTAATTTTTTAATTCAATTTTTTTATTTACTTATATTTAGATACTTGTTTTTGTATTATAGGGGAATTTTACCATTTATTTTTGAACATATGGTATAAGAAATTTTATGTGACATAATTACAAAACACAAGAACAGATTCAAGGTATTTCAGGTACTACCCATGTATAATGTGCACCCATATTTTTCCCTCAAAAATTTGGGCAAAAATGTGTGCTTTATACATGGCAAAATATGATGACCTCCGTAACTTAAGTGGAATCATACAATACTTGTCCCTTTTATGTTTGGCATACCATTATACTGTTGATTTTTGAACAATGCAGGGATTAGAAGCACTGACCCTCTGCACAGTTGAAAATCCACATACAGCTTTTGACTCCCTAAAAACTTAACTACTAACAGCCTACTGTTGAACAGAAACTTTACAGATAACATATATATTTAACACATATTGTACATTGTATGTATCGTATATTGTATTCTTATAATAAAATAATCTAGAGAAAAGAAAATGCTATTAAGAAAATCATAAGGAAGAGAAAATACATTTACAGTATTTATTGAAAAAAAATCTATGTATAAGTGGACCCCATGCTGTTCCAACCTGTGTTATTCAGGAGTCAATTATTCTTTTTTAGTGATTGCCCTTGAGTTTGCTGTATACATTTACAGCTAATCTAAGTCCTCTTTCAAATAACACTGCACCACTTCATGGGTTGTGGCAGTCCCTCAGAGTGTTCACAGTCACTCCCTCCTGTTCCTTATAACATTACTGTTGTTCGTTTCTCTTATGGATAAGCTGTAACCACCAAATACTTTACTGCTATTATTATTTTGAACAAACTGTTGTCTATTGGATTAATTAAGAATAAGAAAAATTAGATTTTATTTTATCTTCATTTATTCCTTTTGTAATACCCTTTCTTTATTATATCTGAGTTTCTGACCTATAATTTCTGAATAATTTATTTTAGAATTTTATGTAAGGCAGGCCTGGCAACAAAATCTCTCAGTCTTTATTTGTCTGATAAAGTCTTTATTGATTTTGCTAGATGCAAAATTTTAGGTTGGTGGCTTTTTTCTTTCAGTAATTTAAATATTTTACTCCTTTCTCTTCTTGGTACCATGGTTTCTGAAGAGAAGTCTGATATGATTTTTATCCTTGCTTTCCTATAGGTAGTGTTTTCTCCCTCTGCCTTTCAATATTTCTTTTTTCTTTGTTTTTCTGCTATTTGAAAATGATATGTGTAAATTATAGGTATTTTTGTTTTTTTAAATGTATTTTATTGATTATGCTATTACAGTTGTCCTATTACCCCCCCTTCATTCCCCTTCACCCTGAACACCCTCTCCCACCCACATTCCCCCCCTTTAATTCATGTCCATGTGTCATAAGTTCTTTAGCTTCTACATTTCCCATACTATTCTTGCCCTCTCCCTGTCTATTTTCTATCTACCTTCATTGCTACTTATTCTTTGTACCTTCCCCCCTACCTTCCCACTCCCCTGTTGCTAACCCTCCATGTGTTCTCCATTTCTGTGGTTCTGTTCCTGTTCTAGTTGTTTGCTTAGTTTCTTCCTGTTTTTCTTCCAGGTGTGGTTGTTAATAACTGTGAGTTTGCTGTCATTTTACTACACCTGTTTTTTATCTTCTTTTTCTTAGAAAAGTCCCTTTAACATTTCATAAAATAAGGGCTTGGTGATGATGAACTCCTTTAACTTGACCTTATCTGAGAAGCACTTTATCTGCCCTTCCATTCTGAATGAAAGCTTTGCTGGATAGAGCAATCTTGGATGTAGGTCCTTGCCTTTCATGACTTGGAATACTTCTTTCCAGCCCCTTCTTGCCTGCAAGGTTTCTTTTGAGAAGT
>CM052544.1:42070901-42086040 GCA_028533065.1 Trachops cirrhosus | reverse complement strand
GATTCTCTCCTTCATTTTTACTTTGGCCAATGTAATTATGATGTGCCTTGGTATGTTCCTCCTGGGGTCCAACTTCTTTGGGACTCTCTGAGCTTCCTGGACTTCCTGGAATTCTATTTCCTTTGCCAGATTGGGGAAGTTCTCCTTTATTATTTGTTCAGATATCTTTTCCACTTGTTTTTCCTCTTCTCCTTCTGGTACCCCTATAATTCGGATTTTGGAATGTCTAAAGATGTCCTGGAGGTTCCTAAGCCTCTCCTCATTTTTTGAATTCTTATTTCTTCATTCTTTTCTGGTTGTATATTTATTTTCTTCCTTCTGCTCCACTCCATTGATGTGAGACCCATCTTTCATTCCATCACTATTGTTTCCCTGTGCATTTTTCTTTATTTCATTTATTGTAGCCTGCATTTTTTCATCTAGTTTGAGACCAAAATCAACCAATTCTGTGAGCTTCCTGATCACCAGTGCTTTGAACTGTGCATCTGGTAGGTTGGCTATCTTTTGGTCACTTAAAAGGATGGGTTCTGGAACTTTCAACTGATCTTCTGTTTGAGCCATCTCTTTGCTGTTTTTTTTTTTGGTCTTGTCGAGCTCCTGTAGTGAGGGGTGGGGCCTTAGGTGTTCACCAGGGCTGGGCACCCCAGTCGCAGGGTTGTGAGGCTATATGTGGGGGTGGGGTCCGAGAAGGAACAATGGCGCTTGCTCCTCTCCGTAGGACCTCAAACCCCTCCGCCGCCTTCTGCGAGCCAACTGGGCCCGTCTGGCACCAATTCTGGTGTGGGTGGGCCTGTGCACCTGGCGTGACCTTCCTCCTCAGTCAGTGCCCCAAAGCTCTATTTCCTGGCGCTGGAACTTTGAATTGGGCACAGTGCCTTGCTTCACAATGGCCGCCTCAGTGGGTCTGCCAGTCACCACCCACCCCGCTGGGGCCCTGCCAGCCACTGCTGCTTGTGCGCCTTGGGTCTTCCCGCTGCAGTCCTGCGCGCCAACCTGCCCTGGTTGCTCTGCTCTCCACTCTGCGTCCCTTGTCCGGCCCGACTCCAGCCTGACTCCAGCCCCACTCCGCCCCTCCTACCGGTCTGGATGAACGTGTGTATTTTTAAATCCTTGGGTGTCCGACTTCCATACACTTCAATTTTGTGTCAGTTCTAGTTGATATTCTGTTTCTAAATTGTTGTTGTCCCTATCTTGGTTGTGCGAGGAGGCACAGTGCATCTACCTATGCCTCCATCTTGGCCGGAAGCATCCGTAGTTTTGGTTTTTATCCTCCTTGTACTCTGGGCTTCTTGGATCTGTGGTTTGGTATCTGTCATTGATTTTGGAAAATCTCAGTGATTATCACTTCAGATATTTCTTCTATTCCTTTCTCTCTTCTCCTTCTAGTATTCCCATTACATATGTTACACTTGTAATTGTTCCACAGCTCTTTGATATGGTTTTATCCTTTTCAGACATTTTTTTCTAGCTCACTGATTGTTTCCTTGGCTGAGCCCAGTCTCTTGATGAACCCAGAAAAGACAGTCTTAATTTCTGTTGCACTGTCTCTGGTTTCTAGCATTTCCTTTTTATTCTTTCTTAGAGTTTCTGCCTCTGTTTACATTATCCATCTGTTCTTGCATATTGTCCTCCTTCCATTTGAGATTTGCTTTTTTAATGTGTTCATTTAGCTGTAATTTCCCTCTTAGCATTTTCACTGCCTCTGATAAATTTTGCTATGTTGTATTTTTGTTATTAGTCTTAAGGTATTTTCTGATTTCCCTTGTGATTTCTTCTTGAATCATCAGTTTTTCCTTATCTGCAGTTTCACTTGCCACAGTTTTAGTTACCTGCAGTCAACAATAGTCCAGAAACGTTAAATTGAAAATTCCAGCAACAAGCAATTCATGTTTTATTTATTTTTATTTTATCATTATTTTTTCCTAACTTCTAACTCCCATGCCACTCTGCGAAGCACGACAAAATTTTTTGTCATCCTGTGCCATTCCACTCCGTCCCACCGTGGACGTGAATCATCCTTTTCTCTAGCTGTGTATTATCCCTGCCTGTTAGTCCCTCGCAGCCATCTTGGCTGTCAGATCGACAGTCACAGTATTGCAGTGCTTGTGTTCAAGTAAGCCTTATTTTACTGAATAGTGCCACCATTCATGTAACTTTTATAGTATATTGTTATAATTGTTTTATTTTGTTATTGTTCTTAATCTCTTCCTACATCTAATTTATAAATTAACATAGGTGTGTATATATAAGAAAACATAGTGTATATATGGGGTTTGGTACTCTCCACAGGTCAGGCATCCGCTGTGGGTCTTGGGGTGTATCCTTCATGGATGAGGGGGGTAGCTGCTGTATTGTTTAAGAATGTGTTTAATCTCCACATAATTGTGAATTTCCTAGTTTTTCTTCTGTTATTGCATTCCAGTTTTATTCCATTGTGATCAGAAAAGATACTTTGAATAATTTCAGTCGTTTCAAATTTGAAACTTGTTTTGTGGCCTAACATTATGGCCTGTCCTAGAGAATATTCCATGTGCACTTGAGAGGATTATGTAGTCTGCTGTTGTTGAGTGGAGTGTTCTGTTAACATCTGTTTTCATTGGTTAATAGTCTTGTTTAAAAGTCCTCTGTCTCCTTTCTGTCTGGTTGTTCTATCCATCGTTGATTGTGGGGTACCAGTTTGTTCATAGGTCAGCATAACCTTGATATCAAACTGAACACAAATATTTTAGGAAAGGACAATTACAGAGTGGTGTCACTGATGAAGACTGATGCATAGATATCTGCATACAAAATAATAGCAAACCAAATGTAGCTGAATTTAGAAAGGATAATACATTAATAACAGGTTGATTTTTCTAGGAATGCAAGATGGTTTAACATTTGAAAATCAACCAGCATGATAACAATAGCATAATAAAGGAGAAAAAAACACATTATCATCTCAATATATAAAGGAAAATTACTGATAAAATTCCGTACCCACCATGATAAAACTTTTAGCAAACTATAGATGGGAATTTAGTTAACCCAATATCTAACAGATCTACAGAAATGTTACAGGAAATTGTATTAATTGTAGTAAAGATGTATGCTTTCTTTTTAATAAGGAGCAAGGCAAAGATACTGGTTAACATGACTTCTGTTTAATATTGTTCTAGATGTTCTAGCCAATATAGTTAAGTAAGAAAAATAATAAGATGTATAAGGATTAGGAGGGAAGGAAAAAATGTCATTACTTGCCGATAAATAAAATAATTTGCAGATACATTAATTTCAGCAAGATTATTAGATCCAAGGTAGCATAAAAAAATCTATTATTTCTATATACCAGAAATAAACAAAAGTGACAACTGAAAGATGTGATTTATTGTATAGTAACACTTAAGAAGTCAAGTGGCTAGGAATAAGTATAACAAAAATTTGCAAAGAAACTCCAAGCCATTATTGATATAAGTTAAAATGAAGGAATATACTTTGTTTATGTAATGGAAGAATCACTAATGTAAAGATGTCAGTCCTCTTGAAATAGATCTGTAGATTTACTGTAACCAAAGTCAAATACTTCCCTCCCCCCTCAAAAAAAAAATCTAGGTAGAAATTGACAAGCTGATTCTAAAGTTCAGAACATAAGGAGCAAGGGTGGCCAGACACAGCTAAAGAATAAGATGAGAAGACTTGCTGTACTAGATATCAAAGTTAATTAAGGCAGTATAGTTTTGCTCTAAGGAAAAACAAATCAGAAACATCTACTTTTGTAGGGACACTTGATTGCAGAGGGGGCAATTTACAATGATAAGGAAAGATGGTAGGTCAATTATATATGCATTTTCAAACAAATAAAGCCTGATACCTACTAAATATCATACACAGAGATTAATTCAAGGTGGATATTAGTCCTAAATATGAAAGGCTTCTAGGAAATAATATAGTATATCTTCATGACCTCTAGAAATAGGGAAAAATTTTGTTTCAAAATATAGAAAGAACACTAGCTTTTTAAAGGAGAAACACTGATAAATCAAACTGAATTAAAATTATGAACTTCTGTCCCTCAAACAACAATGCCAGGAAAGTGAGAAAATGTTTGTAACACAAGTAACTGACCAAGAACTGAAACCCAAAATATAGACTCAATAAAAATTGACAGGAAACTTAGGCATTTCCCAAAAGAACTATAAATAGCTAGTAAATATAAAAGTTCTCAACTTTATTATTAGAAAAATGAAAATTAAATTAATAATGAGATATACTACACATTTTCCAAAATGGTTAAAATGAAGAAGACAGAAAACAAAGATATTGGTTAGAATGTTGGAACAAAAGGATTTTTGCTACTGGGAAAGTAAATTGGTACAACCACTTTGTAAAAAACAGTTTGACCCTCTGTTATAGAAATCCATTTGTGTATGTAATGCGGACTCTGGCCAGCAGTGTCCACGGTGTTGTGGATGAGACGAGACAGATTCACACAAAATAACCAAAGTCCTGTGGAGGAAAAGGGACGGCACAGCCACTCTCTCAAGGGGAGAGCATCTCAGCCGTTTTCTCAGGGGGAGAACGCCTTGACCCTTGCCTTGACTAGCTTTTATTGGCTTTCTAATAGCATACATCAAAGAAGGTTCTCATTCAATATGCTTAGGTTTGCTTTAGGTAATTACTTTTTACAGATAGCAAAGGAAAGGATGTTACTGATTACTTCTCACAGATTAACAAGGAAAAAATGTTGTAAATGCAAGGGAACAATTAAGAGTAATTGGTCTAGTTATACTTCAGTCCTTAGGAGAATTAGCACAGACTTCAGGAAGTTACTTTAAAGACATGCAGTAAGCTTTTGCTGCTTCAATTCAGGATGAAGGAGTTTTAGCAAGAGCAAGTCTTAAAGCATATAATGCAGGTATAATGCAGGCCTGGTCTCCCCCAGGAGAACCGATTCGTGGGTTTGGCGTCCTGTGTGCCGCCATGCGCCTGTGGGCTTTCCAGTAGGGCTGGGCTACATTTGCCATTGCCGAGCAGATCGGTTGCCTGTATGTATGTACTAACAGACATACAAAAATATTCATATAATCAAGGCAGTATTCTTTATAGTCTTCCCAAACTGGGAATCACTGAAAATGTCTACTCTTAGTAGCGTTCAAAAGGATAAATTGTTCCGGGGCTGGTGTGGCTCAGTGGATTGAGTGCTGGCCTGTGAACCAAAGGGTTGCTGGTTTGATTCCCAGTCAGGGCCCATGCCTGGGTTGCTGGCCAGGTCCCCAGTAGGCGGGGCATGCCAGAGGCAATCACACATTGATGTTTCTCTTCCTTTCTTTCTCCCTCCCCCTCTGTAAAAAGAAATAAGTTAAATCTTTTAAAAAAGGAAAGGATAAATGTGGCACATTTGTAAAAATGGAATAGTATAGAGCAGTGAAAATAAATAAACTGTGATGCAGCAGTATTTATGAGTTTTATAAGCAACGTTGGGAAAGAGAAACCCCACACAGAAAAACATTCATACTGCACTATTAAACTGTAGTGTTATAATTCAGGATAGTGATTACCTTTCAGGAATACAACAGGGTTGTGATTAGAAGGGGGAGGAATTTTTACACAGCATGTGGGACTTTTCAGCTCTGGCTCTCCCCTTTTCATATTCTCCTTAACTTTCCAGTGGTTGTTGTGACCACATTGCATCTAGTGCTCAGGTCTCCATCGTTTCCCCCAGTGTATGGCAGTTCCTCATTCTTTCTTTGTCTTCCATGGTTTTGATACTTTGAAGAGCATAGTACTTAGTTATTTTATAGAGTATACCTCAATTTAGGTTTGGTTTTTCTCTTGGTTAACTCAAGTTTATGCAGATTTGACAAAAATGTCATAAAAGTGGTTTTGTGTTTTCCTTGTTATGATATCAAAGGCATATGACATTGATGTTTTCAGAGTGGTGATGTTAATGTTGATCAGTTAGTTAGGGTGATTTCTGCCAGATTTCTTCATTGTAATGTTACTGTTTTCCCTTTGCAGTTAATATGAATCTTGCAGGGAGAACCTTTGAGATTATATAAATATCATATTCATCCTAATTATTTTAGCATTGACCCATGATTCTTGCCTGCAGTGATTCTGTGGTGTTTATCTAAAGGTGATTTTCTATTTCCATTATTTTTCTCTATTTTTATTAATTGGTTTTCTACTCTAAGGAAAATCTGTCCCCTTTTCTCTGTTAATCATTTTTAACAGTATGAACACATGGGTATCTATATAAATCTATGGGTTATAATCCATTACTCTCATTATTTATTTTATTGCTCAAATTGTCCTATATGGAACCATTGGAAGATATTTCTCGTGTGTTCCCATGTCCTTTCCAAATGTCCCCATCATTTTTGGAGCATTTCCCTACTTTCTGTTATCACCAGATATTCTAGGCTCCTATTCTGTTTTCTCAACCCCAGAAATGGAGTCAGTTATTTCTTCATGGAGCCCTTATTCTTTTTTATTGGAGGATGGTGTTTAGAAATCAAGATTTGGAAACTAAACTTGATACAGCTGAGTATCATTACTTCTAGTTTCTGTCGATTCATAGAGCTAGGAGATATATGTATATTAACATATACGTACATACGCACACATTACTTTTTTAAAAAACCTCTTTCTATTTGTCTCTCTGTGCATCTGCAGTCATCACCGCATTCTGATACCTTGATTCCAATTCAGCACCACAGTTTCATTCTCTTCTTCCCCCTTCCTTATTTTTACTTCTTTCTCCCACAGTGAGAAACCTGTCTCTCATCATCCACAATATATTGATTTATTTATTCTTAGTATACACACACAGTAGTCCCAGAATTGCTAATCTATACCTTTGTGACCATACAATTTATCATCTAAATTAAGGCACTTTTGAGAGAGGAAAGGGGCATTATTAATTATTTTTCAAGGACAACAGGTATAAACATACAATGTGTCAGGGAAATTGGGAGGTTATGGCTCCCTACGTATTATACTAATTTTTTATTATTATAGCTTATTTTTGCCCCTTCTCTTTTCTAGAGTCATAAATTTTCTTTTGAATGATCTAGAAATTGCTCTTGAAAACTTACTGTGTCAAAAGCTGTTAAAATGGTAAACACAGTGATTTATATACTTAATAGAAAACATTCTCTGTGATCATAATAGGCTGCTATGGTAAAAATATTGAGTTCTTTTAAGATGGAACCAAGCAGCATTGCTATTCCCTGTTTTGTTTGGATCACTTCTGTGAGTTAGAATTAGAATTTCTCAGGTTTCCCTTGAGGAGATTTTATTGCATTTAGTGCTTCAGAATTGTAAGTCTTAAAAAAGAATGTTGGCCAAAGAAATACTCATTTGAGGTACTTGTCTGGTGGTTAATAGCATTTCTCTGTTCAGGTGGACACACGCTTGCAAAATGGATTTGCTCCTGGGATGAAACTGGAGGTGATTGTGAAAACAGATCCTGAAACTTACTGGGTTGCCACCATCATTACCACCTGTGAGCAGCTGCTCCTCCTCCGCTACGATGGCTACGGGGAGGACCGGAGAGCAGACTTCTGGTGTGACATCAGGAAGGCTGACCTGTACCCCATTGGGTGGTGTCAGCAGAATAAGAAGACCCTCGAAGCCCCAGAAGGTAAGAAAATACTTTCTGTCATGATGTAAAATGATGCTGCTATAGGAAATCTTGTCCATAATCTTGAGGTTCCAAGCAAATAGGTCTTTCTCACTTTTTTGGATTAGCATTTTGAAGGAAAATATAAGAAATAATGCATATTTTCTCATGTTTTAAAATTATTTTCTGTGTTCCATAAAGCCTCAGGTTTTTGTGACACTCTCTAGAGCATCATTTACTTATTCTATAAGACTGTGAGGCACTCTGAGTTTGAGAATTGTAGCACTGGTTGTCTTTAGGTACATTGGGCTAGATCGATTCTCTTTTCTGACTTTATTGTCCTCTCTCCTACAAGTGATCTGGGATTTAGGATCTTTAAAATGAATCAACTGAAGCTTTCTTCCAGAAAAGAGCCCTACTGGGCGTAGAATCCAAATCCAGCAAGGCAGAGACAATAGGACAAAAGAAAGAGAAGGGTCATTCATATAAAGGTGGAGAAAGGAAAGAGACTGAAGATTTAAGAAAATACCAGACCTTACATGTTTTTCTTTCACCTTCTTATTTTGATGTAATTTTGGATTTATAGAAAAGTTGTGAAAATAGTATAGAAAATTCTTGGAGACTTTGCTCTGTTTCCTAAATGATGACATTTTACCAAATTTACCTTACCCTTCTCCCTTTGTCCCTTCCTCCCTCCCTCTCTTTTACTCTCTCTTCCAAATCACAAACATACCTGTATGCATGTGCATGCTTTTTAAAAGAACCATTAGAGTCCATTGTAGACATCATGCCTTTTACTCCTGAGTACTTTAATGTTCTCCTAAAAACAAGGCAATTCATGAACATAGTAAAATAGCAAAATCAGGAAATCAACTTTGGTATATACTATTATTTAATCTATATACCATATTCAGTTTTTACCAATAATATTTTTGTTCTAGATCATGTGTTGCATTCAGTTGTCATGTCTCATGAGATTTCTTTCATCTGGAGCAGCTCTTCAAGCTTTCTTTGTCTTTCATGACTTTGACATTTTTGAAAGGTACAGGCCTATATTCCCAGTAATGTTCATTATGCATAGAGCCAATAGTACTCATTATGCCCCATTTCTTTTCCTGGTCCAGGATTCAGTCCAGGGTTGTACATTGCATTTGGTTGTCATGTCTTTTTAATTTACTTAACCTTTCTTTGTCTTTCTTGGTGTTGATTTTTGAAGAATATAGGTCAGTTATTTTTTTAGACTGTTCCACAGTTTGGGTTTGTCTGATGTTTCCTTAGATTCAGATCATGCACTTTTCTTAGGAAAAATGCAGAAGTGATGCTGTGTCCTTGGAATATCTTATCAGGAGACACATGCTGTTGGTTTGTCCTATAACTGGTGGTGCTTTCATTGTTTGATTAAGTTGGTATACAGCAGGTTTTTCTACCATAAAATTGCTTTTACCCTTTTAAATTAACAAGTGTCTTGTGGGAAGATACTTTGAGATTATATAAATATCCCATTTCTCTTCAAACTTCTCACCCACTATTTTAGCATCCATTGATAATTTTTATCTGAAACAATTATCACTCCAATGATTACCAAGTGGTTTTTTCCTAATTTTTCTACATTTTATAATTGGCTTTATACTATAGAAAGAGCTTTCCCTTTTCTTCCATATACACACATACAATGTAAGTACTTTTACAATGTATGTGTGTATTTACATTTTTATGAGGTCTGTCTGGAAAAAATCTAGTCATTGTTTATATAAGGAGAATGGTTTGCCCCACATCAATGTAACCTGGCAGCCAAGGAGAGTGGACTGAAATGTGCATGCGTGAACAACAACAACTTCTCTGTACTAGTCAGTGGGGGCGGTAGATGCTGTTGAGTGAACATGTGTACTGTGTGGCCATTGCATTCAAAATGACTGAGCAAGTAGAGCAACGAATCTGCATCAAATTTTGTGTGAAGCTTGAACATTCCTCCATGGAAACTATTCAGATGATTCAGAAGGCCAGAGCTATGGGCAACTGGTGATTGGCAGCTTCGTCACGACAACGTGCCTGCTCATGGTTCATGTCTTGTGCAGAGTTTTCTGGTGAAAGAGCAAATCATCCAGGTGACTCGTGACTCAGCCCTCCACAGTACAGATTTGGCACACCTTGTGACTTCTGGATTTTCCCAAAGCTAAAATGACCTTTGAACAGGAAGAGATTTCAGTCTGTTGATGAGATTCAGGAGAATATGACAGGGCAGCTGATGGTGATTGGGAGAACTATGTGAGGTCCCAAGGTACCTACTTTGAAGGGGGCTGAGATGTCATTGTCCTGTGTACAAGGTTTCTTGTATCTTGTATCTTCTACAGTAAATGTCTCTATTGTTCACATTACATGTCTGGATACCTTCTGGACAGATCTCACATGTCAGTGTGACTCATGATTATTTTATTTAATGGGTTATAATCCTTTGCTATCTTATTTATTTTGATACTCAGATTGTTCTAGATTTGGCCAGTGCGTACTTCTTCAAATTGGCTAATGTGTCCTTTATGTTCCTATATTCTTCAAGTAGTTTTATCCCTGAAGTTAGCCATTTTTTTCCCAAGAAATCGTGGTTCCTTTTGGTGAAGAATGGTATTTAGAAATGAGGATCTGGGTGTTAGTATTCTGGGATGTCAGTGAGCTTCTGTTCGACCATATTTATAACATTTTGTGAAAATACAGTGTAAGGAAGATTGAGGTATGAAACTATCTGGCCCAGCATCTCATTTTAAGAGTACTATAGGAAAATTCATCTCATTTTAATTTGAACAAGAGACCATGATTTCAGCTGAATCTCATAAAAGATTATTAAGAAAAGGGTAGAATAAAATTCTTCCAGAGAAATAGAACTACAAAAGAGATGAACGCTGTGTCAGATAAAAAAAATCAGCACTGACTGGTGTGGCTCAGTGTATTGGGCACTGTCCCACAAACCAGAAGGTCGCTGATTTGGCTCCCAGTCAGGGCACCTGCCTGGGTTGTGGGCTGGGTCCCAGGTTGGGGGCCTTTGAGAGGCAACCAATGAATGTTTCTCTCTCTATTCCCCTCCCTCTAAAAAATAAAGAAAACTTTAAAGAAAAAAATTTAAAACAAGCCAAAAGAAAGTAATAGCCCTTTTTGTGCTACCCAGAGAGAGTCCCATGCAGCATTGTTTTCAGTTCCTACATCTTTTTTAAAAGGTGATTTATTTATTTATCTTTAGACAGAGGGGAAGGGAGGGAGAAAGGGAGAGAAACATCAATGTGTGGTTGCCTCTCATGTGCCTCCCACTGGGGACCTGACCCACAACCCAGGCAGATGGATGCCCTGACTGGGAATCGAACCAGTGATCCTTTGGTTCTTAGGATGGCACTGAATCCACTGAGCCACACCAGCCAGGGTAGGTCCCTACATATCTTAAAGGGATACTTTCATAATGTCCAGAGCTCTTGATGTTCTGCAAATGAAGGAGGAGGTTTTCCTCAAATTCCTTGTAGCAGGAACCCACTTAGGTGGCACCAATCTTGATTTCCAAAAGGAACAGTACAGCTACACAAGGAAGAGTGATGGTATCTATACCATAGATTTGAAAAGAACCTGGGAGAAGCTTTGCTCGCAGATCATGCCATTGTGGGCATTGAAAACATGCTGTTATCAGTGTCATATTGTCCAAGAATACTGGCCAGTGAGCTGTGCTGAAGTTTGCTGCTGCCACTGGAGCCAATGCTATTGCTGTCACTTCACTCCTGGAACCCTCACTAACCAGATCCACGTTACCTTCTTGGAGCTGAGACTTCCGGTAGTTACTGTTCCCAGGGCTGACCACCAGCTTCTCATAGAGGCACCTTATGTTAACCTGCCTAGCACTGCTCTGTGTAACACAGACTCTCCTCTTGCTGTGTGAACGTTGCCATCCTTTGTAACAACGAGGGGGCTTACTCAGTGGGTCTGATGTACTGGGTGCTGGCCCTGGAAGTTCTGTGCCTGTGCAGCACCATCTCCCATGAACACCCCTGGGAATCATGCTTGATCTCTAAATCTACAGAGATTCTGAAGAGACTGAAAAGTAAGAGCAGGCTGCGTTGAAGACACTTGCACCAAGGAGGCATTTCAGTGTGCATGGACTGCTCCAGCTCCTGAGCTCACTGCTGTGCAACCTGAGGTTGCAGACTAGTCTGAAGGCACGCAGGTGCCCTCTGTGCCTGTCCAGCAATTTCCTTCTGAAGACTGAGTGCTCAGCTGACACTGAAGATTGGTCTGCAGCCCCCACTGCGCAGGCCACTTAATGGGTAGGGGCAACGACTTCGTGGTCTTAGGCTATTTTTCCATTAGTTCTTAAAAAAATGGAAATAAGGTTGATGAAAAATAAACAGTTAATGGAAAATAAGCAGTTTTTTTTAAAGTAACAATGATAGAAGCAGTGGGAAACAGCATGAGTAAAATTTATTAAAATTCAGAAATGAGATGATTGGAGAAAAGGAAGATTTAAAAATAGAAAAAGTAGAAGTTAGCACAGAACTGGAAATTAAAAAATATTAGAAATGAAGACTAAGGTAAAGTGAACACAGGAATGAATCAATCATGGATAGTATCTGAAAAGGAATGAGATGCGAAAGAGAAAAAGTTAAAATAAAAAAGAAATGAAGAAAGAAATATAAAGGACTTGGGAAAATAATATAGATAGGCAAAAAATAGAATTCCCTGAAGAAGAAAACCAAAGCAATGAAACAGTAAAATATTTTAAACTGTAATTTAAGAAAACTTTACTAAAATAAAATAGGACTTGAAATACTTATAGAAAGGGCTCAATGTGTCCATGGGAGAATCAGACAAGAACGGCAACATCAAGAGGTGTTCTAATGAAATTATTGAACTTTAAAGCAAAAAGTAATTTCTTGGTTATTTAGATTAATTGATAACAATGCTTTATGCCAAAAGACAGTAGGGTAATATATTTTAAAAATTCATTGGAAGAAAAGAATTCAAATTCATGTGAAGCAAGGATTTTACATCTAGCTTAACTGAACTTCAGGCATAAAAACCATATGCAAACTGTTATATGATGTAAAGATTCAAGGAATATTGTTCCCATGAACCCTCCCTAAGAAATCCACTAGAGAATGAGCTTCAGAAAACCAAATGACTGAAGAAACATTAGCATAAGAACTGTTATGAAACATTAAGTATATGTTTAGCTGTAGAACTTAGAACTAAATGATGATTATAAGGGAGATGGTATAGTTTGTAATGGCTACATGTTCTGACAATATAAATAGAATATAACTATAAGAAATATGGGACAACAGTGGGGAGAGCATGTCATATGCATGGTATAAGCTCACTCATTGCCTTTTTAAAAAATTAGCTTTATTGCTGAATAGTTCAACTAATTGCCTTCTAAGTGTTAACTGGAAGTAAAAGCCTATTACTTGAAATGAGATGCTAAAGAAGAGGAGAAGAAAGGGTATAGCTAACTTGAGTATTGTTTATAGAACAAAGAAAGAGAAAGTAGTCCAAAAATAGAGACAACTGAAGTGTTTAATAAAGGTAACCAGAAGAATAAAACACAAACCTTTCTAAATACTGAAGATAGATTTAAAAAAAAGAAAAAGTATATGTTCAAATAAAATAGATCACATTGTGAAAGACTGTAATACACAACAATTTATATAATATTTAACAATAAGAATTGAGGCCACATGTATTAATAATATCAATAAATATTAATGGGCTTTTACTCTTATATTAAAAGTAAAAAACAATTTAACTTGGCTTACAAAGCAAAACTTAATTCTGTGTCATACACAGGAAACATACCTAAATGGACAGATTCTGAAAGGATCTAAGTATAGACAAACATACATAGACAAATGCAAATAGAAAAGAAAGTAGGAATCTCAGTCTTATGTCTGACATAGGTGGACTTCAGATCAGAAAACATTACAAGAGACCAAGAAGAATACTTTATAGTGGTAAGCTGCAGTTAGTGGTAAAAGGAGACATGGACTCTCTATATACAGCCAAGGAGTGTTCTCTAGCATATCTTATTTTATGGAAAAAGAAAAATGTGTACAGATTGGAGGAGGAGGAGAACATACATGAATGTGTATATGAACATGTTGTCGTTTGCTAACTACTCCAGATCTAGTTGGAAAGATTCCCCTGGCTGGTGTGAGTCAGTGGGTTGAGCACTACTGGCCTGTGAACAGAAAGGTCACTGGTTTGATTACTGATCAGGGCACATGCCTGGGTTGCGGGCCAGGTCCCCAGCATGTGAGAGGCAGCTAATTAAGTTTCTCTCTTTCTCTTTCTCTCTTCCTTTCTCTCTCTCTTAAAAAAATTTAAAAAAATCTTTAAAAAGTGAAAAGATTGGCTATGAAGTGATAGTTGTTGAATGTCTGTATAAGAGGATTCATTAAAGTGTTTTCTCTGCTTTTATATGTATTTGAAAATCTCCATAATAAAAAATAAACTGGGTAACTTTTGGATAAATTACATTAACAGGGACTTGGAACTATTCCCCTTGTTTTGCATACAACTCTTATTAAACTAACCAGAAAGTAGCTCTATCTAGGAGGATTTTTGTCTCAAGCTCTCAAAGAAACTGTTGCCAGACTCTTAGATATTAAAATGATCTACACACCTGTAAACCATTTTCACCGGTTTAATTTGTGTGTATTCTGTTTAGTTTCTCTGTGTTCTGTGGCTGACATTATGAGTAAAGCACTCATTTTATTCTCTTATCTAGGCATCCGAGATAAGGTTTCTGACTGGGATGAGTTCCTGCGACAGACTCTGACGGGAGCATGTAGTCCTCCTATTCCACTGCTAGAGGGCGTGAGTATTATTGCTTGCAGAATCAGTGTGGAAAACCCTCCCAATCTTTAGTGATATTTATTCTCCCTCCGAGGAATCTTAAAATTGGTTGCTCGTTTACTACCCCAAGGCAAATAAGCATTTTTACTACAGACGTAGGCAAGGGTATTGGGAGGTTTGAACTTAACCCCGAAAGGTTACAAAATGTTAGCTTGCTCAGTGCCTGAACTGCAGAGGTGTCCAACCTTTTGGTGTCTGTGTGCCACACTGGAAGAAGAAGAGTTGTTTTGGGCCACACATTAAATACATTGTGACACATAATCACAAAAAAGCCTGTTTTAAGTAAATTTACAATTTATGTTGGTCCACATTCACAATTGTCCTGGGCTGTGTGCAGTGTTACACACCCCTAGTCACCATTCTGAATTAGTTGCTAACACATAAAAATCTAGTTTTCCAGATTATTTTATACATCTGGAAAATGTGGCATTTTTGGGCTGCCACTCATAACTGAGTAGGGGTTGATTCTACTTTGAGGATGGGCATTCATAACTCTCACAACGTGTGACATGCGACTCCCATTCATTATTCCACCACTCAGGAGACAGTACGTCTGTAGTACTCCTATCACCTCCCTACTTTCAGCAGTCCTTTTAAGTTATGTAGATTTTGAGCTCGTTAGTGATTATAGATTTCTTGTTTTTTTTTTTTTTA
>CM052544.1:41907229-42070801 GCA_028533065.1 Trachops cirrhosus | reverse complement strand
AAAGATTTTATTTATTTATCTTCAGAGGGGAAGGGAAGGAGAGAGGGAGAGAAATATCAATGTATGGTTGCTTCCTGTGCATTCCCTGCTGGGAACTGGCCTGCAACCCAGGCATGTGCCCTGACTGGGAATCGAACCGTGATCTCTTGGTTCACAGGCCCGCGCTTAATCCACTAAGCTACACCAGCCAGGGCAGATTTCTTGTTTTTATGAAATCAGTTTGTTGGTTACAACATTTCTAAGTTGTTTTGTTACTTTCTGTCAGACTAGTATTATTTTTTGAGGCATATGTGAAGGTTCCAATTTCTCTACATCCTTGACAACATTTGTTATTCTCTTTTTGGTTAAAGCTATGCTAGTGAGTGTGACGTAGTATCTTATTTTGATTTAGGGAAATCACTTTTCCCTAATGACTAATGATGTTGAAGATTTTTCTTATGTACTTATTTGCAATTTGTGTATTTTTTTTAAACTGTCTTTGCTCATTTTAAGAATTCCTTATAAATTCTGGTTGCAAGTCCTATCAGATTTCCAGAAATTATCTCCAATTATTTGGATTATCTTTTCACTTTCTTGATATCATTTTTTATTTTGATATAGTCCAATTTATCTGTTTTTCTTTTTTCTTTTTTTTTTTGCTTATGCTTTTGATGTCATATCTGAGAAGGATTTGCTTGACCCAAGGTCATGAAATTTTACCTCTCATGTTTTCTTGTAAGGTTTTTGTAATAGTTTTAGCTCGTATGTTTACTTCTATGGTCAACTTACATTCCTCTGTAAAACTTGGTGAACATTCTCTTTCAAGCTAATCTTTATATTGTATACTCATTTCAATTACGTTTAAGCAAGGGCTTGGCATATACTAAACATTCAGCAAAATTTGAATTAATGGGTGAACAAATGAGTTAATAAAATCCTATACTACATTGACCTTGAATCTGCCATTCTGATCTTTAGCTGTTAATGGGTTTTTCCATTTGTTCATATGTTCTTTTGCCTAATAAGAATATGTGTAAAAAAAAAAAAGAATATGTAAATGTCACAGAATGGTTCTTATTAGAAAAAAAATGTAAGTTTGAATACTAAGAAATGGTTATGTGATTATGATGTATTAAGTAACAAGCACAAATTGAAAAGCAGTATAAGGTGCTCCCTTTTAAAAAAAATCAGTGTTAAAAAGAAAATAAAAATGAGAGAGTGAGAGATACAGACTTGTGTGCAGAAAACCCAGTCTCAAAGAATTTGTGCCAAAGTGTTCATTGTGTTTTTTTCTTGAAAGTGGGGTTGTGGGGGATTTTGACTTATGTTTTTTGATTTTTTTCTTTGATGATCATATTTGCTTTTACAGTTAGAGACTAATAATGATGGTATTTTTAAAATCCTTACTAGATGAAACTATATAACATAGTTCTAGAAGTAGAGATCTGTTAGAATGGTTTTGTTGCATTACAGGTAGATCTTTTTTAAGATGAACATTTTTATATCACCTACAAATAACATTACAGGGTCTTGTATGGTATTAGACACTTCAATATCACTGGCCTTAAATGGGTAAAAATATAAAGGCTAGTTTGAGGTTATTTAAAACTCAATTTTTAAAAATTTTACGTTAACTTCTCTTATTTAATCATTTCACCTTTTTTTTGCTTATAGCTTCGTAATGGGAGAAATCCTTTAGATCTCATTGCTCCAGGTTCCAGGCTAGAATGTCAAGCATTCCAGGACTCTTTAAGCGCTTGGATTGTTACTGTAGTAGAAAACATTGGGGGAAGGCTGAAGCTACATTATGAAGGCCTTGAAAGTTCTGACAATTTTGAACATTGGTTGTATTACTTGGATCCATTTCTTCATCACGTTGGTTGGGCAGCTCAACAGGGATATGAACTTCAGCCGCCATTAGGTACGGAGTAATATAACATTATTTAAACTGTTACACTGTTGTTATATTATATTTTTATTAGTATTTATGAGACTGAGAAATTTATTATTCTGCATATTACAAAAGCCTTTGTTACCTTGCATGATAGAAATATTACAAAAAATAGTATATGGAGTTACTAAATTAAACACCTCTTTTTCTTATAGTTTTATTGCTTTTGTAATTTTCCACAGATACTGATGTAGATACCTCATAGACTTCTGCCCCACCTCAGAGTGACCTCTTACCCAAAATTAAAGAAAAATTCCCTAGGTAGCATTCATATAGGTATAGGAGTGGGACAGATCTTGGGTTCAAAGCACATAATTGATTAAGAGATTATAACTGGAGTTACTGTTTAAATCAACTTGCATTTGATATTATGTGCCCCAGTTTGGCTGCTGTATTATATTATTTGTGGGCTACAGTAGTCCTTATTGCTGTCACTATAGGCATTTCACCATACTTAACTATCTGGGCTCTGAACAGAGGAGGCAAGGCACTGAAGTGAAAGTGCAAGTTCTTTGAGTGAAGATTATATTAAGTGGGCTTGAACCCTTTTTTTTCCCCCAGTGGAAATTGACTTTTTTATTTATGTGAATGCTTTCAGAATAGTTATTAAGTGTGTAAGTTCTGTCATTATTTAAAATTACCTGTCTTGTTTTACTAAAGCCATCAGACATCTGAAAAACGAAACTGAGTGGCAAATGATTTTGGCTAAAGTGAAAGAGGAGGAAGAGGAGCCATTACCATCTTACTTATTTAAGGTAAATGCAAAAACAAGTAGAGTAAAGCAATTTGAAGGAGGTGCAAAGCATCAAATAACTCTTGGAGCCAGTGAGAGTGCCGCGGCATAAGAAGGAGGGAAGAGATTTGAAGGCTGGAGTGATGGTCGTCCTTTTCTTCTAGGTTATCTGTGGAAGTTCTCTTAAATCATTTTGAGACTTCTCTGCTCTTTAAAAATTAAAAAAAAAATTTAGATAATAGCTGACACACTATTATTCTGGTTTCAGGTGTAGAGCATAGTGGTTAGCCACTTATGTAACTTACAAAGTGATCACCCTGATAAGTCTAGTACATACCTGGCACCGTACATAGTTATTGCAGTATTATTGACTGTATTCCCTTATGCTTTACTTCACATACCTGTGACTGTTTTGTAATTGGCAATTTGTACTTCTTACTACTTCTTTTCTACTATTAACTGCATAGCCTTGACTTATTATTAAATAAACTTATTTTTTCTTCAGGTAGCCTTTATGTTCCAAATGTGGAGAGTAGGAGTGCCTCCTGTGGTTTTACTCCTGAATAATTATTTTTTTAGGGAAGAAAGTTATAGGATTAGATGATTTTCCAAAAGCTAGACAGTTTCACTATTTTAATTAGGAGTAGTATTCAGCTATCTATAAGTATAAAATTAATGTGAGAATACTCTATTTTTATTCCCTCTTGGTGTTTGCATTTCAGGACAAACAAGTGATTGGTACACATTCATTCTCTGTAAATATGAAATTAGAAGCTGTGGATCCTTGGTCTCCTTTTAGGATCTCCCCTGCTACAGTTGTTAAGGTAAAATGGGGGCAACTTTCTTGGTAAGAATTCCTGTCGAGGTGACTGGTTTAGGAAGTTGGTAGTATTTTGATTTCAGGGTTTCCTAATTCAACCATTATTTTTTCTAAGCTGTGAAACTAGAATTACTTCAGTACACATTTTGTATTTGTACTGTCCAGTTCTTTGTGGCCCATTCCTTCTTTTGAACTTGGTTGCCCCAGCCAACCAAAGCCTGAGCACCAGAGTTAGAGGGGCATGTTTTTTGAGGGGCAGGCTTAGCTGTAACTGGGAGGCCATGGTACCTGAAGAGTATAGAGGTGGGCAGGGTCATCAGTGTCCAACTTGGTGCAGGGCTCCTTGAGCTGAGGCGATGTGTGGGGAGCAGGTGACTAGTGTCACAAGATCTGCCAGTTGGATTGCTCCAGCCATGAGTTCAGGTTCAGACTTTAATCTTTTGAAAGACCGACAAAAGTAAGGCTCTTACTAGGAGTAAACACAAGAACTGGGCAGGTTGTCAAGGCGCAGTTACTCAGTTACTAGAACTGAAGCATAAAGGAGAGGATTTCAGTTAAAAACTCATTTACTGAAAGTAGAACCAACAGTCAAGTACGACTAGAGGAATAGTTGCTTTGATGCTGAGTCATCCAGTCTGTTAAGATTTAAAGTTCCCTTGCCTTGGAAGAAGATTATTCTTAGAACCGGGAGGGATTCTGAACCTTCAGTGGAGTCAGAAGGCCCTAACTAGAGGCTGAGCACTGTGGGATTGGAGGGAGCCAGAGGTTCATGAAACCTCTTTGGCACTTGAATCTAGGCTAGGATCTGAAAATCTAATATACCTGTGTACTTGACTCCTCACTAATCCTAAACTAAATTTTGTTTCGGGCCATAATAGTTTGATTTGAATCTAGGTTCTGCTTGTTTCTGGCTGTGTAACATGGGGCAAGTTATTTAACCTCTTTTTAAACTTAGTCTCTTTATCTGAATAATGAGGTTGATAATGGTGCCTGCCTTGTTAGATGTTAGGAAGATTAAAATGGAATTAATACATGAAAAGCATTAAATTAAAATAGTGCCTGACACAGATAACATTTATTGAGTATGTAGTAGTAGTATTACTATCCAGTGTAGCTATGAACTTTTTTTGTAACATGTTCAGCTGTGCCAAGGAAATGACATGTGTGTGTACACACATGCACATAAAACCATTCATCTATTTTATCAATTAAATTGTATGTACAGGTTTTTGATGAGAAGTACTTTCTGGTGGAAATGGATGATTTGCGACCGGAGAATCATACAAGGCGATCATTTGTGTGTCATGTCGATAGCCCTGGTATTTTCCCTGTGCAGTGGAGTCTGAAGAATGGTTTACACATTAGCCCCCCTCCTGGTATGCATTCATTCTTTTTTGAATTGTTTATCAGGAACTTTCCCTGGAAATGAGATTTGTCATCAGATGGAATTACCTTTATCTTTTGTCCCTCTCTCTCTTTATGCCCCAGCCTATCTATCCTTAACATTTTGGGAGCCCAAGACAAGTATAAATGAAGGCCTAGGTTTTATATATTTATGAATTTGAAAGTTATAAATTAAGTTGAACTATTTAATGAAGTATGTTCCATCCTCTGCCTTGACAAATGCATGTTCATGACGACTTGGGATCCCACGATAGTTCCTTCTGTCATGATTCTGTTGGGAGGTCACACAGGAGTGGGAGTAGAGACGGTAGAGCCAGAGCTAGGAGGTAGATTATTGGTGATTTTTGGGTTTCTGGGCCTCATCTTAGAGGGAGACTCTTGAGATTCGAGAAGAAGGTTTATAGTCAAGAGTAGGATGTGGAGAGCCTGTAGATAGGAAAGTAGCAGCTCATTTTCTGGTGTTTGCAACTTGCAAAATAGAGTCTTTGACCTTTTAATCAAGGCTCATAAATATGACTTAGTTGACCTTGAATGAAATTTTTTAAAATTCTCACCCAAAGGTATGTTTATTGATTTTAGACAGAGAAAGAGGAAGGGGGAGAAAGAGATGGGTTGCTTCCCATATGCACCCTGACTAGGGACTGAAACTACCACCTAGGTATGTGCCCTGCCCAGGATCAAACCCACAACCTTTTGGTGTAGGAGGCAGCGCTCCAACCAACTGAACCACCTGGCTGGGGCTTGAATGAAATTTTCAGTATTTTATAACTTGGAGTATCAGGAAGTTTCAGATGTTTATCTGATTTTTATGTCAACAAACCAGATTTTTTTGGCAGTCTATTTATCCTTTTTAAGTAGGCTTTTGATAAAGCATGGCTTTACTCTCTCAATGTTGACTGCTGGAACATGTGGCTGAAGTGCTCTGTGTGTTAACAGGAGTCACAAACCCAGAACCTTTGCCTTCCATTCAGCTTTGGATTCATCCTACATTCATTTGTGGGATGTTTGCTATGAACCAGGCATTGGGCTTATCACTGGGGAGACAGAAGTGAGTATAACACATTTCCTTCAAGGAGCAAATGAGGAAAAACAGTAACACAGAGCCTCCCAGGTTCTCTTTCATCAGTGAACAGAGAGTGGGAATGCCTGCCTGGTGGTGATGGGGTGAGGGGCACATCTACAAGAAGAAGTTCTATTTTGCAGGAAGGCTCGGGACATCCCAAGTTCTTTATCCTGCCTGCTACCTTTATGTGGAAAGAAAATCCAATTATTAAAGCTATTGGAGCTTTCAGCATTGTTAAAGACAACTCAACTGTCTTTGTAAATAGAAAGAAAGTAGTGGAATATGTAATTGAAAATAGCAGGTAATTTGTGTGAGGAATTGAGGTGAATGCAGGTGGAGAACAGGATACCAATCTCAGTTAGGCAAAATAGGTGATTGCAGGGGCTGGTTTGGTTGGAGGATGGCATAGTCTTGAGTAGCCTGCCTTGTGCCTGTGAGATGATAAGCTCTGGAGAGCAGAGAGCAGCTTAGACACAGCAGGCCCAGTCCAGCTCCTGGCACACAGATGCAGAGACTTCTTCTGGAAACCTTAGTAAACTTAAGTGGAGAGTTAAGCTCAACTTTTTTTCTTAAGTGAATTCATGATTCAGGTTATAAGACCATTGAGATTCTGTAAGGCATGAATCTGAAAACCAGTGTCAAAAATATTGAATCTGTAGGAGATATGCTAAGATATGTTTAAGGAAATAGCTTTATGAAAGAAAAAAAGTCTTTACTGATTAACAGTACTGGTGTCTCTTTTCGTTTAGAACCTAAGTCATAATAGAATTGCTAGTAAGTTTAGATTTGTTGGTACAAATCAAATCCAGTAATAACAGTCTTAAATTTTTTTGTAAATTGCCAGTAACTAATCATAAAATACTGTTCAAAATAAATACCTAGTTTGAAACATAAAAGGTTTAAAATTTATCCAAAGAATTGTATTGTATGTAGTTTGACTACATTTGCTCTATTTTATAAAATTAACAATGCTTTAGATTTGTGTTTCCCCCCTCTCTAAAATGATCAGAGTCCCAAATTAGCAAAATTAAAAGCTTTGAGTGAACACTGGGCAGAGTGTAAAGCCAGGAAGCCTTTTGTGTCACGAGTCATTGTTCTTCTGTCTCTATCTAGGCTATTCAGGCCAGGACTTTGATTGGGCTGACTACCTCAAACAGTGTGGTGCTGAAGCTGCCCCCCAGAGGTGCTTCCCTCAGGTGAGAAGCCCAACTCCGCATGGCCACTGCTTTGGGACTGCTTCCTGTGCTTTTTATGATTATCACTCTGAAGTCAGTCCTCTCACTCAACCCAAATAATCATCTTGTTGATTGTAATACAGTGGTGCAAGGAAAAATCCATTCACTACAGAAGTTAATTTGTTTATTTAATTAGTATTTAAAGTTTATCAGTTTTATTTTTTATTAGCTAAAGTATAAATTTAGAATTTTAGTTCATAATTATTTTTGATGATTTAATACTATGAAAAAATATTAAGTGGAGAAAAATTGTTAAGCTTATTTACTAATGCTATTATTGATATTAATATAATAATAATTTATCAAAATAAAACCATGCACATGGTTTACAAAGCTGAATAACAATAAAAAGCTTAGAACATAAAACAAAGCAGTTCTCTGTTCTGTCCCTTTCCACAGTCTCCCTTCCCATGAGTACTCACTGCCTGTTCTTACTATTACTCTGATATGTTTCTCATTTTCAAAATAGTATGCTGCAGTCTTTTGAATCATTAATTTTAAACATGTCTATTGGTTCCACATTATGGTAAATAAGCATTTAGCTATTTTACAATACCTTTCTCCTCTGCCTTACCCCTACCACAAACTCTTCTTTCTATTAGAGTTACATTATAATTTTTGGTTAAATCTGAATTGAGTATTTACATTATCCTGTGCATTCAGATATTATTCACAGCTGAGCACTACAGTATTTTATCATTGTTTCCTTTTTAAATTTGTCCTTGTTTTTCATAGCTTAATTTTCTTTGTTCTATTGCTAGTTTACCACACCATCTAGTAGCCTTCGTAACTATTTCCACAAAGGCAGTCACGTTAGGAAATCTGTAATTCCCCTCCTTTATGAAATAATGTATTTGAGAGATGGGAGAGACATGGATAATATATGCAGAAGTTCGCTTATCTGACTCTATCAGACAGATAATTAGTGGGTTAATTGAAAGTCAGATGAATCAGGGAATCATCTTTCTGATGAAAGAGTCTATTTTAATTTACAATGTATAAATATGCATTTATTTGTTAATCTTTTGGGTAAGGCTTTTCCTTAGAGTATAGATTGTCAACTAGAGCTTTTTCTTATATAAACTGCACCTAACATAAACCCTGTGATTTTTCAGTAGTAGAATGACAACTTTGATACTTTGAAACAATATGAACACAAAATTTTTAAGCAGCCAACCATTTCTGCAGGTGTCTGAAGTTCCTCCATGAGCACATGTTGCTTTGTCTCCATCCACCTGGGAAGTGGACCCCGAGTGAGATGATTGTGCAGAACACAAGCACCTTTGCCCCTGTGCCTGAGTCATAGTCCCATGTTTGCAGCCAAATACTCAAGCAGCTGCCCTTCAGCATTTCCCAGAAGTCTTTGGTTCAGCTAGACCTGTGTATTTTCTTTCTAGTCAAAGGGTTTTGTTGTTGTTTTAGGGTAGATGGGTTAAAGTACAGTATGTTCTCTAGGCATGTTTTCTTTTTCTTACATCCATGGCCTCTCTGATACCCTGATGTTGGAAATCTGTCATTTCTAGTATTTTCTTAGAGATTCCTCTTAGCAACCTCCATTTTCTCTGCTTTCTAGGCTTGCAGTATAGTTTTAATTCTGGGAATTAAAACTGCCTTCCAGTGCGACCCAAGGAATTGACTCTCCCCTTTCTGTTTTGTGTATTTTATGGCCTCCTCTTTCTTTCTTGGTTTACTGCCTTGTTTTGATGGAGCCCATCTCTTAGTAGCATCCTGAAATGGAATGCAAGGGAGGTAAACTTTTGTAGGCTTTGCATGTTTGAAAATGTCTTCATTCTACTAACTTGAATGATTGTTTGGCTCAATGTGGAATTTTAGGTCAGAAGTTATTTTACTTGAGAGTTGAAAACATTACTCAGTAGTTCTCTACCTTGCAGTGTTACTGTTTCTACCTTCCAGAGAAGTTGAAAGCCATTCTTATTTTTGATCTTTTGTAGACAACCTGCCTCTTGCTTCTTCCCTGGAAGGTCATAGAATCTCTGTCACCATGTTTCACAGTGATGAGCTGTGGTGTGGCCTGTCTTCATCCACATGCTGGGGTTCCAGTGAGCATGTTCTTTCTGGACATTTCGTATCTTTCTATGCTGGCAGGTTCTCTTGAATTTCTTCCTGAATTTCCTTCCATTTCTCTCTTCTCTTTTTCTACAATTTTTAAAAAATTTCTGTTGGGCTTCTGAATGAAGCCTTTACTTTTCTTCTCCTATTTTCTGTTTCTTAGTCTTTTTGCTTTGCCTGTTTGGTGATTGCCTAAATTTTATCTTTCAGCCCTTCTTTTGAGGTTTTAATTTTTAATATCACATTTTTGATATCCAGAATTATTTTTGTTCTGAATATTTGGTTTAAATACCATATTATTCTTGTTTTAAGGATGTGGTAGTGTTTTTTTTTAATCACTTAGAGATGTTAATTATCCCTGCCTTTGGGAAGTTGTCTTCTTGCATAACCTGTTTTTTCCAAATTGCTTGCTTTGTCTGTTTTGATCTCTAGCTTTCATATATTTAGATGTCATGCAATTCTGGGTTGTTTGCTTATATTTAAGAATGGAGTACTAGCTCAGTGGATTGAATGTGGGCTGCGAACCAAAGGGTTACTGGTTTGACTCCCAGTCAGGGCACATGCCTGGGTTGCAGGCCAGGTGCCCAGTGTGAGGCGCATGAGAGGCAACCACACAGTGATATTTTTCTCCCTTTCTTTCTCCTTCTCTTCCCCTCTCTCTAAAAATGAATAAATAAAATCTTTAAAAAAAAAAAAAAGAATGGAGGACTAAAAGAAAAAGCTGATTGAAAGTTCTAAGTTGATTATGTTGGTGGGGCTTGTCAATCTTGAACTTCCCTGTAGGGTGGGATCTGACTGCTCATTTGTTGGGGTCACATAATCCATATTTTTGTGTGTTTCTTCTTGGGTTTATCATATTACCACAAGAAGTCTCTTTTAGTCCCTTGCCTAAACAGTAGAGGTAAGGGCTGGATCTCTCACATTCCCTATGCAAACCCCTGTTGTGGGCACTGCATGCATCCCTCAGCAGTTCCTTTGTCTTCCTGCCTGGGGATTTTGTGTGTTACTCTGGGGGATAAATCTTATCTTCTGTAGGTCGCCCTGAGGTGTGGAGTGGAGGAGCTGATGGCATGTCCTAAATTTCAACAAATCTTTTTGTTTTAACTCTTTAACTTCTCCCTGTAGTTGCCTTGTAACTGGTGCTTCCAGTTCTTAGCTTTCTTCACTGTCAGCTTAGATTTACCTTTCTTTAATCTGCTAAGTTAGGTCTAGACACTATTCTAAATTTTAGCTTATGAAATGTTGTTTCCTCCTCTTTATCCTAGTAGGTTTATGTCTTTTAAAAAACACTTTAATTTTTGTGAATTGTTAGAAGGAGGAGAGAACAAATACAGAGAATCAGTTCTTTATTTTGATGTAGAACTTGCGAATTTTTAAAACATTTTAAATGACCCTTTCTCCTTATTCATAAGCATTACTTATCCTGACTGCCTTTTATGATACACATAGCAGTAGGAACCAGGTGGTTTATTATATGATAGGGCCTTTCATGGGAGGGACAGTGAACCAACAGTGGTGAAAAGCCATTTGGTTCAGGGCACAGAGCCTTAGGTACCTTATTTTATTAAAACCTCACAATGACTCAGTGGGACAGGTATTTTCAATGTCATCTGACATATGAGGAATCTGAGGCAGAAAGAGCTTGCATAGCTTGAGCAGTGTGACACAGGTAGCAGTAATGCAGGTATGTTCTGACTTCAGAGTCTGCATATAACACCGAGAGAACAGACATTTTTTCTTTGCTTCATTAAGAAACAGAAAAAAGTAAATTCATAGCCTTAAAGTTACTCTGGGATTAAATAACACTTGGAAAAGGTGTCTTAGATTAGCAAATGAGTAAATACTTGGTATGTTTTAGATTTGATTGATTTATTTTCTAGTCAATTTCTGAGCATGAGTTTAAGGAGAACATGAAACTTGAGGCGGTGAATCCTCTTCTCCCTGAGGAAGTGTGTGTTGCCACCATTACTGCAGTGCGAGGCTCCTACCTGTGGCTCCAGCTGGAGGGTAAGTGCCATTATCCCTGGAAAGCCTTCTTGTGGCTGCTCTTTGCCTTTTCTGTTCACCCCTGTAATGTGGTTTGTTAGACTTAATCAATTAGCCAAAAGGGGGGCTTGGTCAAAGACTTCTAATTTATAATGCAAGATTCCAAGCTAAAACTTTCTTTTATTATCCTTGACTTTCAAATGTTAGGAAAGGAATATGAGTAAAAAGTCTTTATTATAGAGTATTTTTTTAAGGGGAAAGTATAAGTCAAATAGTGTATGTATACTTTGATATGATCGAAATACATGAGCATGAGCATTAACAACCAGCTTCTGCAAGGGATAATATTTTGGTAGACCCCATTCATTAGAACCAAAAGTATGTAAAATAAAGATATTAAAAGTAATCGTCAACACTTGGACAGGTTTGTGGATGGAAGCATTGGCTGAGAACTCAGAGCTGCAATTACTGTACGTGGCCTGGGGTACTGTTCATTTTTATTCGGCTGTTAAACAGACTCAGTACCTATGTTTCCAGTTGTAGAATTGGCATTTGGTATATATATCCAGTACAGTATTGAATATAGACTTTTCGGTATTTTTTTAACCTTTGCTGTGCAACTTGCCAGTGTCACTTACTGGTTTGAATTCACTGATCTACTTTCTGGCTTTGTCTCCAAGTACCACAACTAATGTTCTTGTTGAGGAGAACTGTCACTTTTGTCTTTGCTTTCCAATTATTTCATGGAGTTGACTGATATTTGTCAACCATCTGAATGATACTCCTGATAGTTCCAGTTGCTTACTTGCTATTCCCTAACTAAGGGTCACCCTGTATATTCACTACCCATTTTGGTCTTTATACAGCTATGTGTGAAAGGCAGGTAACTTTTTTTTCTTAATGTTTGTCACACATGAAAAAGTATGAGTTTTGTGTGAAAGGAACTTGTTCAAGAGACTTTTTGTCTATTGCAATAGCAGAACACTGATTGTCTAAGGAATAGTTTATGAAGAAGGGTATTCAATGGTCTAAAAATTGTTTTGCAATATAAACAGGTTCTAAGAAGCCCATACCTGAATGTATTGTGAGTGTGGAATCCATGGATATATTTCCTTTGGGCTGGTGCGAAACCAACGGCCATCCCCTCAGCACTCCTCGTCGAGCACGAGGTACCTGTCCACTTCTGGATATTTCAGAGAAAAACAACATGAGGTCCTGGTTGTCTCTTTCTGCATAGGAAATTATTTATTGCAGCAAACATTTATTATCTTACAGTTTCTGTGGATCAGAAATCTGGGCACAACTTAGCTGGGTCCTCTGGATCCAGCTCTCTCAAGGCTGTGATCAAGGTGTCGGCCAGGGCTCTAGTCATCTCAGGGCCCTGCTAGGGAAGATCTGCTCCCAAGTTTATGTAGAGGATTATTGGCAAGAATACATTTTCTCATGGACTATTGGACTGAGGGCCTTAGTTCCTTGCTGACTGTTGGTTGGAGTCTTCCCTCGGTTCCTTGCCAAGTGGGGCTCTTTGTAGGGGAACTCACAGCATGGCAGTTGGTTTCCATCAGCCAACAAGTAAGAGAGAGTAAGAGGTTGAGCAAGATGGAAGCCAGAGTATTTCTGCAACCTGATGTTAAATGTTCCACCTCCCCTTCCCTCTTTAAATAACTTTATTGAGATATCATTTACATCACTGTTCCCCAACCTTTTTGGAACCAGTTTCCTGGAAGACAATTTTTCCACAGACCAGAGTGGTGGTATGGTTTCAGGATGATTCAAGAGCATTACATGCAAGCTCACCTCCTGCTGTGTGGCCTGGTTCCTAACAGACCCTGACCAGTAACAATAGTCTGCAGCCTGGAGGTTGGGGATCCCTGATTTACATACCATAAAAAATTTTGGTCTTTTAAAGTACAGCAGGTCTTTGAATAATGTTGTTTTGTTTAGCGACATTTTGTTATAACATTGATGAGATGCCATAGGAACTGAACTCTGGTTTATATCAATTAGCCTATGGTAAAATTGGTTTTATTATATGCCATTTTGCTTGAAGTTGCAGAACCTATTGAAGATGTAAAATGTAAAGTAAGGACTTCTTGTATACAATTCAGTTGTTTCTAGTACATTCACAGAGTTATGCCTGTCTTACCACAGTCAATTTGAGAACATTTCATTGTCTTAAAAGAAACCCATACTCCTTATCAATACCTCTTTACCTCCTGCTCTGGAGCCCTAGGCTATTACTAATCTAATTTACATATGTATAGACTTGCCTGTTCTGGACAGTTCCTATAAATGGAATCATACATTGTGTGGTCTTTTGTGACTGGCTTGTTTTACTTACAGTGTTTTCAGAGTTTATTCATGTTGTAGTATGTATCAATGTTTCATTTTTTCTTTAATTTTTTTTAAAGATTACTTATTTTTAGAGAGAGAGGAAGGGAGGGAGAAAGAGAGAGAGAGAAACATGAACGTGTGGTTGCCTCTCGTGTGCCCCCTACTGGGACCTGGCCTGCAACCCATGTGCCCTGACTGGGAATCAAACCAGCGACCCTTTGGTTTGCAGGCCTGCACTCAATCCACTGAGCCACACAACCAGGGCAATGCTTCATTCTTTTGTATTTCTGAATAATGTTTCATTGTTATACCACATTTTGTTTATCCTTGCATTAGTAGCTAGACAGTTGGATTGTTTCCATTCTTCAGCTATTACGGATAATGTTGCTAATGAACATTTCTGTAAAGGCTTTTATGTGGACTTAGGTTTTCATTTCACTTAGTATATAACTCGGTGTTTAACACTGCCAGGATGTTTTATGAAGTAACTGCACCATTTTGCATCCCCACCAGGAATGTATGAGGGTTCCACTTTCTTCACATTCTCCCTACCACTTATTTTCTGGGGATTTTTGTTTGTTTTTTTATAATAGTCATCCTGGTGTGTCTGGGGTGGTATCTTAATGGTAGTCTTGATTTGCATTTCCCTAATAACTAATTATGTGGAGCATCTTCTCATGTGCTTATTGGCCATTAATATATCTTCTTTGGAGAAATGTCTGTTCAAGTCATTTGCCCATTTTTTAATTGGCTATTTTTGTTGTTGAGTTGTAAGATTTTGTTACATATTATAGATATCCCTTATCAGATATATGATTTGCAAATATTTTCTCCCATTCTGTGGGTTGCTTTTACCTCTCTTGATAGTGTCCTTTGATATACAAAAGTTTTAAATTTTGATGTATTGCAATTTATTTTTTCTTCTGTTGCCTGTGCTTCCAGTATAATACCCAAGAAACCATTTCCAAATCCAATGTCATAAATATTTTCCCCTGTGTCTTCTTCTAAGAGTTTTATAGTTTTGCCTCTGTTCAGGTCTTTGATCCACTTTGAGTTATTTTTGTATGTGGTATAAGGTAAAGGTCCAACTTCATCATTGTGGATATTCGGTTTTCCCAGCCCAATTTGTTGAAAAAAGACTACTTCCCCTATTGAATGTGTTACCACCCTTGTCAAAATCAATTTTTCTTTTGAATATCTGTTCCTGCTTAGAAAATATTCATAGGAATTGATTGACCCAGGGAGCCTTAATTAGTTTTGGTTTTTGTAAAGACCCAGAAAATGTGCTTTATTCTAGATATTTAGACATATCAGCACTTGTTTATAGTACCTGCTAGTTAGAAATATATAACCAGGTTTAAAATATGCTTATGTGATTTTAATACATATGTAATTCTTTCTCTGTCCTTTAATTTTTCTTGACATACACATTTTTGTTTTCTTCTTACAGTACACAAACAGAGGAAAATTGCAGTGGTTCAACCTGAAAAACAGTAAGTAATGTAATAGTATATTTGACATTTGGAAGTTAGAATGTCTAGAAAGAGAAATAACTAAGAGTGTATCTCCTCATATGTTATTTTCTCAGAATCATAATCCTTTAATTGAGCTTTTGATAGTTTACATACTTCTCCTTATAGTATATACATTTCCTAAAATGTCATTATATACAGAAGGGTAAAATCCATTCTCAAGACATTCCCCAATTCAAGTTTTCTTTTGCTTTTAGAGCTAGGAGTCATTTGAATAAGAGGTAACAGAGTCTCAATGCTGGAATTTGTTAAGGTAGAGCTAAAGTGTAGATTAGGATATTATTTGTTACAGTGAAAAAAAGCTTGATCTAGAAGACAAGACTAAAAAAGCACATGAAAGATGTGCCCTTGTATCCCATCTGAAGATCCTTCATAGCATATCTTCCTGCACAGCTTTCGAGAAGTAATGGTCAGTGTTGCCTTAAAAATACAAGGGTTTCTGTGTGTACGCATGCGTTTTTTTAACATTGGATTTTCAATTTTGTATAATTAGCTCAGGCTGTCATAACAAAATGCCTCAGACTGGGTGGCTTAAACAACAGATCTGTTTTTTCATAGCTCTGCAGTCTGGGAAGTCCAAGATCAAGGTACCAGCGTGATTTGGTTCCTGGTCAGGGCTCTCCTCCTAGCTTACAGACTGTCTTCTCACTGTGTCCTCACATGAGAAGGACAGAGAGGAAAGAAGACCTTTCTCTCTTCCTCTTCTTATAAGGTCACCAATCCTATTGGATTAGAGCCTAACCCTTACTTACCTCTTAAAAGCCCTATCTCCAAATATGGTCACACTGGGGATTAGGACTTCAACATGGATTTTGAGGGGACACAATCCAGGTTATAGCAAATTCTATATAATTTATAGCTGCTTTTGTGGCTATGTGAGTAATAAAACTGGCAATAGAGGTAGAGAGAAGAGCCACAGAATTCTATTTGAGGTAGTGACATAAGATAGCAGGGGAAAAAATCTGGCCTTGAGTTTTTCCTTGACTTAGTTGTCCAAGGTTTTAATCAGGAAGTATTCTAAAAAGATAAATTACCCTTTTTTCATTGATTACTGCAAATACAGTAATTCTCTTTTTTAATAATATATTTTTAGTTTTGAAACAGATGGAAGAAAACAAGACCCTATATTAAAAATGTTTCCATTCTTTGGTAATTAACAAATAGTCTACTTGTATTTTAAGAATCCCAGAAGGAATTATATAACTGTTCTTCACATGAATGAAAGTTTATTTGAACAGGTAGAATCACATGTCTTTGGACTGTTGGCTCCTTAGACTGTGTACATAGTTTTAAGAAACAGTTGCTTTTTTAAAAAAAAGTATAATCAAGAAAGCACCTTCTGTTACAGAATTTGCAGTTTGCCACTTTTGCTTTCTTCTTAGATTTGAAGGAAACTAACTCTTATGCCTTACTGACTTTACGGATTATCTTACTATTTTGTTGTGTGTGTGTCTTTTTTTTTTTTTTTTTTTTTTCTCAGAATACCATCCTCAAGAACTGTCCATGAGGGCATGAAGAATCAGGAGCTGAACTCCACTGACTCAGGTATAAGTGTGTACCTTCTTCAGGAAAAGAGGACCTTTAGTTTCTTTTAATGGACAATATCTAAAAATAAAATAATACATTTGATTTATAGGATGTAGTTTCATAGAGGAGTCTCTTAACTATGATTTTAAAGAGTTATAATTGTCTAAATGTACTTATTAGACAAGATCAGGCACGTTCAGGGTGCTATGGCCATAGACTAAGATGTACTTATTACTAATGATCTTTAGGATGACATCTCTGTCCATTTATAGTAATTGTAGTTATTCTTTACTGATCACTTATTGGGCATAAGGGTTCCAGAGGTCAGTATTATTATCCCTGAGTTTAGATAAAGAAACTGAGGATTTCCAGGCAGTGCTCTTTCTTAAATAAGCAGGGTGATTGAGAGGTGGATGTATATTCTTCTTTAAACCCTTTTTATGGTATTCACAGTTTGTATATATATTTCACAATTGAAAAAAAATAAAGCACTGATAAAACAGATTGTCCCAATACCTGATAAATGAGACAAAGATTTTTTTTCTGGAGGCCCAGATCTTTTGTCCAGCAACCTATCCCCAGAACTACTCTTGACTCCCCCTGTGCTGGTTGTATTATGTTTAGCATCTTGGCTGTATGTGTTCTAGCACAGGTTAGGCATTTGGATGGTATTTAGTAAATACCTAGAGAAGAAAGAAACCAGAATTTGAAGAGATCATGAAGCTTATGAGTAGAAGGGTCAGAAATAGAACTCAAATCTTTCTCAGGTTCTAAACCTGCATTTTTCTCTTCTACCCACTGCCTTTTCATTTTATCATTTATACAGAGAGAATCAGGTCTGTGTAACTCTTTATTTTTGATGTATTACTGGCCAGTCTAATGCCTACTGAAACTACAGGATTCAGACATTAATGTCTCCTACATGACCGCAGCCAAGTTTGGGTTTCGTGATAGGTCCAGTTACCTTGGGAAAAGAGTCTGAGACTCTTATTTACATGTAAGAGTTTTATTGGGGCGTGCTTTTGAGAACAACTCCTGGGAGGGGTGAAGGAAGTAGGACTGGGCAGAGGAAGAAGTTGAGCCACAATTCACTGTTAACAGAAGTTTCTTCTGGTCCCACAGGGATCGTTGGTACTGCTATACCACTTAGAATCTGCCCTGAGTGAGGCTGTTATTGGAAATAGGCTGCTGCTCCCTCTCTACCTCACAAAGGGTGGGAATCGTCAGCAGGGTGGGTCTCTCCTACTGAGGTCAGTTCTAGGCTGAGTGAGGGTAATTCCAGGATAGACTTGCAACTGAGAGTTATAAACTGCCAACATTCCCAGCTGCAGGGAGCATAGATGCCTTAATCCTGAAAAGCGGGATCTGGGTGGTAGAGTTCATTTGGAGAAGTGGACATGCTGACCACTGTGCTAAGACTACATTTTAGGTGAACATTATGTACTTCAGGGTCCTGTCAACAGTGGGCAGTGTATACATATCTCCTTTCCTTAACATTGGTTAACAGTATTCATCAGAATAGCTTCTCTCTGCTTGATATGAAAATGAAGATGTTTTAGTGTCTTTGAATTTTTTATATTCAGCAGCTGAATTGCTAACCACAATGAGGGGATTTTAAAAATGTTATATTGGAGTACAGTGTTCATACAGAAAAATAGTTGAAAAGAGGGGTCTCTAGGCCCAGTTATACCCCACAATAATTAAAGAACTTAGAGGTATGATCATGTATAATTTCAGCCCTCTGAGAAATCTCAGAAATGGAAGGGCACCCACATCACTGAAGGCTGCCATCATACTACTTTGGTGGTTTTAAGAGGACAAACTGTGATCCTAGATAGTATTCATCCATCGCTCCCTAGAAATATTCCAGAGTAGATTATTGAATAGTTGTTTGTCAGGAGTCATCATGGGTTCTGGAAGTAAATCTTCCATTTTCTTTATTGGTAGAAGTATATGGCTCTGAAACAGTGTCACAATTAACCTGTAGGAGTTAACCTATATGTAATTCAGAATGTTGTCTTATTTCAGCAGAGTGATAAGCTCCATAATAGAGTTGTAAATATTTTAAGGAATCTCTCAGATGACATGTTAAGCTTCAAAATATGTAATTTCTAACTTTGTATAATGGTCAGTATACTTGTTTTTCCCCCCAGTAGTTCAACTTTGGAAATGGGTCGGAAGATGACTCTGTTCTGAATACTTGTTTCTCTTCATTTCCCAGTTATGATTAATGGAAAATATTGCTGTCCAAAGATATACTTCAACCACCGTTGCTTCTCAGGGCCATACCTTAACAAAGGACGAATTGCTGAGTTGCCTCAATGTGTAGGACCTGGGAACTGTGTTCTGGTCCTCAGAGAGGTAAGGTTCTGGCCTAGAGCAAAGAACTTGGAAATTTTACAGAAGTCTCATAGACTCATTCATACAAGGATCTATCTATATGCCATGATGTGACAACTATAGGTTTTATTGTAAGTGATTAACTTTTTTCATGTTGGACAATAAACTGGACACAATTATTTATGGTCCTAGGGAACATTTTTTTCTAAGCAGTTCTTTACATAGCAGGCTCACTTCTGTCAGCATAGCAAGGTCTTCTGTCAGAGACCACATGAGAACTGCAAGAATGAATGAGAGACTTCCAGTCAAGATGGTGGCATAGGCAGACATGGCTTGAATCTTTGCACAACCACATCAAAATTACAACCAAAGAGGAGTTCCAGCCAAGATAGAGGTGTAGGTAGATATGTTTCACTTCCCCACAAAAACAAAAGAAGGATAACAGCCAATTTAAAAGCAAAAAACCATCAGAACTGCCAGAAAATCAAATTGTACAGAAGTCCGACAACCATGTAATTGAAGAAAAAACATTTATCGAGACTGATAAGAGGGGCAGAGATGGGAAGCCATGGTGGAGAGGATGTGCAGCAAGGCAGCAGCTGGTGGACCTGGGCTAGCGAGGTGGCTGACAGACTGGGCAGTTCCACAGTCATGTGCAGATAATCCAGGAGGAACAATTGGGGAGCTAGAAAAACTGCACAACCCAGGGTTCCAGCATGGGGTAATATATTCTCAAAACCATAGGCTGTAAAAACCTGTGGGCATTGCGGTGGCGAGAGAATCTCCTAGTCTCACAGGAGAATCTGTTGGAGAGGCCCACAGGATCCTAGAATGTACACAAGTGCACCACCTGGAATCAGCACCTGAAAGGGTTCATTCTGCCTGTGGGAAGTGAGGGAAAGTGGGGCCAGAGCTGGGCAAGCTAGCAAGTGTCATTGTCCCCTTTCTGACCCTTCCCCACATACACTGCCACAACGGAGCTATGTGGGTCAGAAGGAGAAGAGGAAGACCAAGAAATTGAAAACTTACTTGAACAAATAATGAAGGAAAACTTCCCTAATCTTGTGAACAGAACTAGACATGTAAGTCCAGGATGCTCAAAGAGTTGTAAAGAAGTTGGACCCAAGAAGACACACACCAAGGCATATCATAATTACATCACCCAAGATTAAAGATAAGGAGAGAATCTTAAAAACAGCAAGAGAAAAGGAGATAGTTACCTACAAAGGAATTCCCATAAGAGTGTCAGCTGATTTCTCAAAAGAAACCTTATAGACTAGAAGGGGCTGGAAAGAAGTATTCCAAGTCATGAAAGACAAGGACCTACATCCCAGATTGCTCTATCCAGCAGAGCTTTCATTTAGAGTGGAAGGGCAGATCAAGTGCTTCTCAGGTAAGGTCAAGTTAAAGGAGTTCATCATCACCAAGCCCTTATTATATGAAATGTTAAAGAGACTTATCTAATAAAAAGAAGATCATAACTATGAACAGAAAAATGTCTACAAACTCACAACTATCAACAACTGAACCTAAAAAAACAAAAAGTAAGCAAACAACTAGAATAAGAACAGAATCACAGAAATAGAAATCACATGGAGGGTTATCTGTAAGGAGGGGGAGGGGAGAATGGGGGGAAAAGTAAAAAGAATAAGAAGCTTCATTGGTAGGCAAAAAATAGACAGGGGGAGGTTAAGAATAGTATAGGAAATGGGGAAGCCAAAGAACTTATATATACGACCCATGGACATGAACTAGGGAGAAGGAATGCTGGTGAGACGGGGATGGTACAGGGCAGAGGGGGATAAAGGGGAGGAAAAAAATGGGACAATTGTAATAGCATAATCAATAAAATAAGAATGCAATGAAAAAAATTACAACTAAAATATAGAACAACTAGCTCATAACCATCATCAATTGAGCTGAATAGAAGTCTGACAACTATGGAATTAAAGAAACCACATTTATCCAGACTGGTAGGAGGGCACAAACTCAGAACAGGCTGGTCCCACACCCATGTGTGATGGATAAAAATTTGGGAGAGATATCTCAGGAGCTAGGCATCCCAGACCCACACCAGGCATCCCAGCCCAGCATTCCAGTGCCATGAAGATAAGTTCCCACAACTTCTGGCTGCAAAAACCAGCAGGGATTGAATTGGTGGAAGAAACTTATGCAGCCCAAGAGCTCCTCTTAAAGAACCTACACACAGGTTCACTTACTCAGACTCACTCCCTCTGAGCTCCAGCACTGGGGTAGCAGCCTGAAAGGCACTAGTGGTACATAGGGAGAAGCTGAAGTGTTTGGCATCAAGGTGAACAGAGGCCATTGCCCTTTTGCTAAACCCTCCCACCAGAGAGCTGGTAAGCTGGTGCCATATATGAGACTCCATCAACATAACTAACACTCTTTGATCCACCATAAAGATCCCCAGAGACTCTGCTCCACCCAAGCTGCTTTTCCATATGAATGGTTAGACTTGGCTCATCCTTCACAACTTCCTAAATCCTCTCAAACAAGTTAACAGCTGGCCTCAGTGAGCCCCAGGCCCAGCACTAGCAGCAGCCAGCCTAAATTCACAGCTTGGCTTCCCTTGGGAAACTCAAGCCCAGCACAAGGAGCAGCCATCTCAGATGGCTTTATAGCCCAGGAAGGGTGGCCCTGGGCAAAACACAGGTGGGGCTGACCTTGGCCTTCACCACCTGGGAAATCCCAGGGACTATATATCCAGTGGACAGCTATGACCATGTTGGAGCACCATCACCCTACCCCTGCACAGCCAGTCCTCCACGGAGGGTAAAGGTTGGTGGTAAGTGGTCACAGCCAATCCTTACAGTTGACTGGCCTGGGTAAATCCCTCCCATTGTTCTGCTAACAGCAACCAAGTTTCATCTACAAGAGGAGCAGACACTCAGCCCACAAAAAGGGCATACCTCGAGTACCCAGCTTGGGTGATAAGGGAGGCTAAGGGACCCTACAGGATACCTGCTACATTAGGCAACACTACCAAGACATGGAGTCAAACAGCTCTACTTAATATATAGAAACAAACAATGGAAGACTGCCAAAACAAGGAGACAGAGAAACATGGCCCAAATGAAAGAACAGATCAAAACTCCAGAAAAAGTTAAACAAAATGGAGATAAACAATTTCTGAGAGGCAGAGCTCAAAACACTGGTTATAAGAATGCTCAGGGAACTTAGTGAGTACCTCAACAGCATAAAACAGATCTAGTCAGAAATGAAGGATACACTAATTGAAATAAAGAACAGTTTACAGGGAAACTACAGTAGGGTGGATGAAGCCGGGAATCAAATCAATGATTTGGAATGCAAGGAAGCAAAAAAACAACCAATCAGAACAATAAGAAGAAAAAAGATTACAAAAAAACGAGGATAGTGTAGCAACCTCTGGGACAACTTCAAGCAATCCAACATTCACCTCATGGGGTGCCAGAAGGAGAAGAGAAAACAAGAGATTGGAAATCTATTTGAAAAAATAATGACAGAAATCTCTAATTTGGTGAAGGAAATAGACATACAAGTCCAGGAGATGGATTGTCCTGAAAAAAGATGGATTCAAAGAGGCCTACTGCAAGACACATCATAATTAAAATGCCAGAGGTTAAAGATAAAGAGATAATCTTAAAAGCAGCAAGAGAAAAGCAGTTAGTTACCTACAGGGGAGTTCCCATAAGACTGTCAACTTTGCAGGCTAGAAGGGATTGACAAGAGGTATACAACGTCATGAAAAGCAGTGACCTACAGCAAAGATTGCTCCTCCCAGCAAAGCTATCTTTTAGAGTGTGGAAGGGCAGATGAAGAGCTTCCCAGACAAGAAAAAACTAAAAGAGTTCATCATCACCAATTTATTATTATTGGAAATGTTAAAGGGACTTATTTAAGAAAAAAAGATCAAAACTATGAACAATAAAATGTCAAAATATATATGTATCAACAATTGAATCTAATAAACAAACTAAGCAAACAAGAACAGAAACAGAATCATGGATATGCAGAGCATTTTGTTGGTTGCCAAATGGGAGGGTGGTGTGGGAGGTGGGTGAAGAGGTAAGGAGATTAAGAAGTGGAAATAGGTAGTTACAGAAGAGCCATGAGGATGTAAAGGTCAGTGTAGGGAATGGAGTAGCCGAAGAACATACGCATACGACCCATGGACATGAACAGTGGTGGGGGGATTGCCTGAGGTAGTGGGAATATGAGAATACTCAGTCTATGACTGAGAGACTGTGTGGCATTAATCTGGACCATAAAAAAGCTATGCATCTGCTGGACTTGCAGAGCTTCCCAGCAAAGGTGCTGCACTGAAGGTAACAGATGTGGGGACTACTGATTTTTCAGCCCCTAGGGTGGCAAGGCAGGGTCTGGGGAGGCTGGAGCTTCTGGATCAGACTACTCCAACAACATGAAAGCTCAGCCATCTACAAAGTGTCCCAAGCAAATATAATTATCTGAGTGTACCATGACTGGGAAAGGATTTGGAAGAATATGCTACAGTAATTTTAAATTCATGTTGTCTATTTGTTTCTGACCATAATGGTTTTTAGTATTTAAGAGGGTCTGTTATTCTCTTATTTGTAACTTTAATCAGCTGTCATATCTTCAGTATTATTAGTATTATTATTTTGTTAACATTTATTAACTAATATGACTAGAATTAATATCACAAATGACATGCTAGGGGATAGCAAGGGTCTAATGTTCTGTTTTTCTCCTTCCCAACCCATATCTCTGTTTTAAAAATGGAGCACAGGTCCTCACACTACTTATCAATGCAGCTTATAAACCCAGTCGTGTCCTTCGGGAGCTGCAGCTGGACAAAGACTCTGTGTGGCATGGATGTGGGGAAGTCCTAAAAGCCAAGTGAGTAAGCTCCTCTGCCTTTTGTATATATTCATCCTTAACAGGTCACAGAATCAGTACTTCCTTGGATAATATTAGATACTTAGGTTACCTTGGGCAGTACTTCTTCAATTATTTGTGGTGAAGGTTTGTTTTCTTTTTTGTGTTACCATTCTATAATGGATAGATATTTTTAGAAGATATGGTAAAAATGAATTACAAGTAATGTGAAATTTAAAAGGTGTAAAATGTAAGAGAAGTTTTTTTGTTATTAGATATGAGATATAGAATTGTTTTTTCAAATTACTGTGAAAGTTCAAAAACATTTACTCTTGTTTTCTGACCTGATCTTGTCATGAACAGGTGACAGTTGTCAGGTGTTATTGGTCAGCAGACCACACTTTGAAGATCACTGCCCTGGGGTAAAGAAAGACTTAATGAAAGTCACTTTTCATTTAATAGTTAGTGTAGAAGTTATTATTTGAAAACCTTAGTCCTGGCTGGTGTGGCTCAGTAAATTGAGTCCTGGCCTGCTAACCAAAGCATCACCAGTTCAATTCTCAGTCTAGGGCAGATGCCTGGGTTGTGGGTAGGTCCCCAGTAGGGGGTGCGAGAGAGGCAACCACACATTGATGTTTCCCTCTCTTTCTCCCTCCCTTCCCCTTTCTAAAAAAATAAATAAATAAAGTCTTTAAAAAAAATAAAGAAAACCTTAAACTTAGGAACAGAAAGCAGGAACCTTATTTTGCTAATTTAAATAACTCTGGTTTTAGTTGTCATAGTTTACTAGATTATAAATTTGACTTAAGTACGAAATACATTAACTCCATATAATTTTCAGAGTCCTCAAAATATAAATGACAGAGTCTTCTCACAAGCAAATATTAATATACTTGATTTTTCTCTGGATACTTACTAGCCTAATAAAGTTGCTCTCTCATGTCTTCTACTGACAGATACAAAGGAAAGAGTTACCGGGCTACTGTTGAAATAGTGAAAACAGCAGATCGGGTGACCGAATTCTGCCGGCAAACCTGTATAAAGCTGGAGTGCTGTCCCAATCTGTTCGGTCCACGGATGGTTCTGGATAAGTGTTCTGAGAACTGCTCTGTACTTACAAAGACCAAATATAGTGAGTTGTGTTTTTCAAACTTGTTAACTTTAGTAGCTCACTATACCTTATACTCTGGGAAGTTTTTATTTTGCAGAGAATCACATAACAGAGGTATACAAATTTATTCTGTGAAGGGCCAAATAATAAACACCTTAGGCTGTGGATCATATGATCTCTGTTGCATATTTTTGTTTTGTTTTATTTTCACATTTTAAAAAAAATCACTTTTAAAAATCTAAAAACCATTCTTAGCTTGAAAGCCAGAGCGAACAGGCCATGTGCCAGATTTTGTCAACTTTTATGTATAGCACGTATATAAATTAGCTATTGCAGGAATTAGGTTATGCAAATCATTCATACAATCTACAAGTATTTATTGTGTGTCTACTGTGTACTACCACTGTTTTAGCACTGGGGTATAGCAACTGAAAACAAATTTCTGTCCTTGTTGAGTTTACATTTTAATGGGGGAGACAGATAATAAACAAGTGAACAGATATAGGGAGGTAAGTACTGTGGATAAAAATGAAGCAAGATGAGCAACCAAAGTAGGAGAGTGAGGACAGCATCTTCCTGACAGGTAACAAACAACCTGAAGGAAGCCAGAGAGCCAGTTGCACAGATTTTCAGGTGAGAATGTTCTGGTTAGTGGGGAACAAGAGCACAGGCCTGAGGCAGGAGTGTGCTTAGTGTCTGTGAGGAGCAGCAAAGAAGCCAAGGTGTTTGAGAGACGTAAATAGTAGGAGGAGGGTAGTTATGTACCTCACTCTGAATTGTCATAACAACACCTGTTCCTTCATATTGTTTATCTTCTCTCTTGTGGAACTGCAATAAAAAAGCAAGTCATACAGGATGAAATTTCCAACTTGAGAGTTTTCTAAGGCACTGTTACCCAAACACAAAATTCAGTTCCTACCTTTCCTTAAATCATATAAGCCCTGCTGTCACTTGGGAGAATTAATACAGAGGAGGATTTTACCCTGTTAAATTTGAAAATTGCTTTTAGGGATGTTTAATTCTGTGCCTCTTAAACTTTATCATGCATGCAAATTACCTGAGGATCTTGTTAAATGGAGATTCTGATTCATCAGGTCTGTGGTTATCTGGGCCCAGGTGCCTGCATTTCTAATGGACTCCCAGATGCTACTAATGCTGCTGATCCACATTTAGCATGATGAGCTTTCTAATCAGTTTAGAAATTTAGGTTTCTAATCTAATCAGTTTGTCATGTTTGCATGACAAATCAAAGAAAACTAACCATCTAGTTTCTATTTATATTTATTGGGTTGTAAATTTCTAAAGGGCAGGAATTGTCTTAGCTTATTATTGTGTCAGATTCAGCACTTAGTTTAGCAATTTGCCAAAAAAATTGCAATTATTAGGTAAGTGAAATACGCTATTCCTGTAAGTGCATATATAAATATACTACTTTGAGCCTTTGGAAGATATATGGATTTTATTATGCTTTTTGTCTGGATTTATTTTTCTTAATGATATAATTGAAATTAGCCTAGATATTAGTAGTCTTTATAATTTTTCCCAATTAATAATTTGAGTGACATTAAATGGAATTATAGTCATACCTCTGTACTCATTGGCTTCAGAACTTGTCAGACCCTGTACTCGTCACATTTTGATGAGAAAAACATGTTTCAGCACTTAGTGCTTGTTCAGGACTCATTGCACTTGCTAGAACTTCTGTGAGTCAAGACAATACCCACCCCCCAAGAGAAAATGCTTCATCGTTCAGTGCACGTTGGTTCTGGCACTCATCATGAGTTTGGGAATGAAATAACAAAGAGTACTGAGGTACCACTTTATATCCTTCAGAATTATTATTATTCTTTTTTAGGGGTAAAAATTAACATAATGTTTTGATAATACTTTAATATGTAACAGAGTTAGAATATGTTTTCATTTTAGAATTATCTCTGTATTCTAAAATTTACGTGAAAATACAAGGATCTAGACTAACCAAAACAATCCCTCCAAAAAAGAATAAAGTTGGAGGATTTACTCTGTCTGACTTCAAGTTTTACCATAATACTGTAGTAATCAAGAGTTGGTTGGGCATTGATGAAAATATAAGTCAAGTAGAGTGAAAGGCCCAGAAATAGAGCCCAGCTCATATGGTTAAATTTAACGGGGAAAGAAAGTTCTTTCAACAAATGGCACTCTTAAAATTAGATATCCAAATTGAAAACAAACAAAACTCCTTGGCTCCCACCTCACAGATGTGAAAAGGAATTTAAACTATTTCATAGACAATATAAAAGCTAAAAGTATAAAACTTCTAGAAGAAAACAAGGAGGTTATCCTCAAGAGCTTGGGGTAGGCAAGGATTTCACAGAGAAGAACACAATATACTAGCGTAAAGGAAAAATTAAGTTAAACATCAAAATTAAAAACTTTTGTTCTTAACACCATTTATAAAAATGAAAAGACAAGCTATAGTCTTAGAGAAAATATTCTTTATATATATATCTACCAAAGAACTCTCCAGAATATACTAAAAACTCCCACAACTCAGTAAAAAGGATAGTTTTGCAATTAGAGAAAGCTGGTAGTTGTAAAATATTGTGAATACACAAAATACTGCTGAATTATGCAAGGTGGGGCAAAAGTAGCTTTATAGTTTTGAATATGTGAAACATAGTTTATTCTTGTATTCTTATTATTATATTCATATAGAAAAATAATTTTCATATTATTTTTCAACTCTAAACCTTTTGCTCCACCTGTGTTTTTAAATGGTGATTAATTTTATGTTATGTGACTGTTAACTCAATTTTAAAAAAGAGAGAGAGAAACTAAATGTTCTAAAATTAGATAATGGTGATGGTTGCATAACATAGTGAATATGCCAATGACTGCTGAATATGTACCTTTTAAAATGATGGATTTTATGTTATGTGAATTATATCTTAATAAAAATGAATAAAAGACTTGAATAGACATGTCACAGAAAAATATGTGCAAATGGCCAATAAGCACTTGAAAACATACTCAGTATCATTAGTCATCAGGGACATGCAAATTTAAACTTACATTGAGAAATTACTGCGTATTCACTAGATTGGCTAAAATGCAAAAGGCTGACAATCCCATGCTGGCGAAGGTGTAGAGCACCTACATCTCTCATACATTGCTGGTGGAGTACAAAGTTATACAACCCTTTTAGAAAACTGTTTGGCACTCTTTCTTTGAAAGTTAATCACACATCTATCATATGATCCAGTGATTCCGTTCCTACGTATTTATCCAAGGAAAATGCAAATATGCCCACTGAAAGCCTCATACAAGAATAAGGATGTTCATTACAACTTAATAGCAAAACCTGGAAGCAGCCCAGGTACCCATCAACAGGAGAATAGATAAACTGGTATATTCATACAATGGGATGGTATTCATCAATATGAAAGCATGAACTATTCAAACACACAACAGCAAAGGTGAAACTCAAAAATCTTAGGCTGAGTGAAAGAAGCCTTGCACTGAAAAGTACCTGAAGGTTTCCAGAGATGAGTCAAGCTAACCTACAGTGATGAAAATCAGAATAATGGTTGCTTTTGGTGAAAGGGAAAGGGACTAGAAAAGGAACCTGGCAACTTCTTAGGTTGATGGAGATGTTCTGTCTTGATGGGGAAGGATTTTTCAGGTTTATGCATTAGTACTAATCAAACTGTACATTTAAGATCTGTACAGTTAAGATTATTCCACTGTATGAAATTTAAACTTAAATACAGTGTACCTGTTTTCTGCTGTGCTAAATAGAATCTCTTGTGGATTGAAATGCACAAAAATAATGAAACTACTTCATTTTTCTTTGTCATTCACATTTAGCACACTATTATGGAAAGAAGAAAAGTAAAAGAATCGGGAGGCCGCCTGGTGGGCATAGTAATTTAGCGTGTGCCCTGAAAAAAGCCAGTAAGAGGAGAAAGAGGCGGAAAAATGTTTTTGTTCATAAGAAGAAACGCCCCTCTGCATCTGTTGATAATACCCCGGTGGGCTCTCCCCAGGTATGAGATCTGATGTGCCTGTAAAGTCTAGAAGCCAGATTTCACTGCTTTACAATACAGACACAGAAAGAATTTGTGCAGATTCTAAGTCAGATCTCTGGCCAATAGAAGATTATTTCATGGCCCCAGAACTGGTTTGTCCTGAATTTCAACGAGCCTTCTCTCCTTTTCCTCTAGGGAAGTGGGGGTGAAGATGAGGATGACCCAGATGAAGGAGAAGATGATTCCCTAAGTGAGGGCAGTACTTCTGAGCAGCAGGACGAGCTACAGGAAGAGTCAGAAATGTCAGAAAAAAAGTCATGTTCCTCTTCCCCTACCCAAAGTGAGATATCCGCATCACTGCCTCCAGACAGACAAAGGAGGAAAAGGGAGCTGCGCACTTTCTCATTTTCTGATGATGAAAATAAGCCTCCTTCACCAAAGGTACCTATTTTTTAAATACACTGTCTTTTCTTTCCTCTCTAGAACCTCCCTCTAGAATATAATTTGTAAATGATGTTGGCATTCTACTTATTTCAATGCAGGCTCCAGTTGAACTTCCTGAGTCTCTTTTTAAATTATTCCATTCAGTGATTTACTTGTGTTTCAGGGATTATTTGGAAATAACTTTATCAGGAGGAAGGTCTCAGAGTGGCTGCTTGTCTTAAGTAAAAGAATGTTTCATTGCTAGTTTATTTTGTAGCCTGTCATTTAGTTCAGGGAAAACTCCCTTTTAAATATTTTTAATAATATGTATGGTTTTATGGAAATATAATGCTTTTATAGAAATAAATTATCCTTTTGATTCTGGTTAAGCCATCTTGTTTAGTATATTTAACATATACTTGTCTGCATGTTATATAACATTACACATTAAAGAATAGGAGTTAGTGTTTTAAAACTGGGTTGCTTTTTAAGTATAGTCTATGAACAGAACCAATAAATGATTTCCCCTGATAGTTTGGCTAATCCTTTTCTCATGGGAAATATCATCCCATTCACTTTAGCACCTCCTAGAGAGAGTTGAAATAGACCAAGGCACGAATGGGAGATTTAAGAACTATTTTTTTCTGTTGTATTGTCCAAATGATTTCTGCTGAAACTTCAAGGTAAAATTTTCCCCATTGATATTTCTAATTATAGAAAACAAACATTTCCTGCATACCTAGTGTATATAGTCTTTTGCCATCTTTGCTGAGAAAAATCACATCCTAAAAGCACTTTAAATCCTGCCTTGAGGGGATATGAATTTAAATAGAGAGACCTTCTAATAATATAATAGCTCTTACACCATTTCCTTTGATTTTGTTGTGGGGAATGAAGGAAATAAGGATTGAAGTTGCTGAAAGGCTGCACCTGGACAGTAACCCCCTGAAGTGGAGTGTAGCAGATGTGGTACGGTTCATCAGATCCACCGACTGTGCTCCCTTAGCGAGAATATTTCTAGACCAGGTAACCACCAAGACCTTGAACTCTTAGTAACATGTTTCTTTAGCAAAGGACTGTGGATGTAATAGCAATTTATGTACAAGTCTCAGGAAAAATATTAATATGCAAAAGAAAAATTATTCTAGTTCCGTTTTTAGGAGTACTACTATGTGAAAAAGTTATCTTTTGCCATAGTTGAAGCAGATTATCACTGCATTCCCATTTTTCCTAAGAATTTCTTTCTATCCCTCAAATATTTAAATGGCTTAAAATTAAGTATGCCATGATTAATTATCCCCCTCTTTTCCAAAGTAACAATTTGCCTGTTTCAAAAAAATAAAATCTGTAATGTGTTAGGCTCTGGAGTTGCAATCAATTTTAAGGCAGGTTTTCTGAAACACAGATATGTGAGGCCTTAAATAAATATTGAAATAGAATTTATTTTGATAATTGGGGAGATTAAAAAATGAACATCTTCAAAGAACTTAATTGGGCTTTTTTATGAATACTGCAGATCAGGACATTGAAGTTTATAGTTAATTCTTTCAGATTTAGAAAGAGTCCTCGAAAAACATGTTTTTGGGTTTTGTTTTGTTTTTTGGCACATTTAATTGCCACTTACAAGGCTAGTCAGTTTACTAAATTTCTACTGAGCAGAAATTGTAGAATGTATTCTTATCCTTGGTAAAAGTTGGTTATTAATTCTGAAGATTCATTAGTATGGAGGACTATGAGAGACATCTAAAAGGAAATGTGTAATACTTATTCAAAAGGGAAAAGTACTGAAGGAAAGCACAGGGACAATGATTTTGGCAAAGCCAGAGTAAATCATGATTGAGCTGTCATTCACATGTACATCATAGATAATTTGTATTTTTGTGCTTTAACAGGAAATTGATGGGCAGGCCCTGCTGCTCCTCACCCTTCCCACCGTTCAAGAGTGCATGGACTTAAAATTAGGCCCTGCCATCAAACTTTGCCATCACATAGAGAGGATCAAGTTTGCTTTTTATGAGCAGTTTGCCAACTAAGAAGGACAACCAAAGTGAGCTGTATCTTTGAAGCACAAATGCAGCAAATCCTTCGCCTGCTCTGTCAGTGGAGCTGAAATAGTGCTGGGGCTCTGGGCCCTGCAGGTGTGGACTTGCTCTCTTTGCACTTTCAGGGAAGAAGGACCCACGGTGAGGAAGCAAAAACCGCACAGAGGTGGCTCTTCTGCCAGTGGAAATGTGGGCGTCTCTCATTCAGCAGATTGCAGTTTTCAAAAAACAAAGGTTGTGAAGAAAAGACTCACATAAGAAGAATAAGCAAGTCCTGTCGTGTGACCTAAACAAAGCATAATCTGGGCTGCTGGAAAGCGCCCTTTTGGTTGTTTTCTTTTTGTTCTGTTCCTTCCCATTGTAGATTGAACTTTGTTCTCTGCTTTCTCTTTCTTGGAAAGAGAGGACATAGCTTTAAGTCAGCACTGATTTGGGACCGTGCCTAAGGCAAATCAGCGCTTCATTGTCATTGTGTTTCTGAGCTTTTTAAAATTAAAACAGGTCCTTTTGGGGATGATTATGTGGCTCTAGGATTTTGAATTTGCAGTCACACTTTGATCCAGTTTAAAATTTGTTCTTAGGAGTTCCTTTGTTTACTACCTCTGTTGATAATTGCGTTTGCAGTCATGTGTGAGGTTTTTTGTATGATGTCATTTTTAAGCTACATGAACACTAAACCTAAGGCAGATGTTGGAGGGGGAAAAACACTGTTTTCTCAAAAACATTGTGTGAGCACTTATACCAGTTCTTTAACTGACCTGATCTAAGAACTCCAATTGTCACTGTTTTCCATCTTGACGCAGCTTGGGCTACCTGTTTTAAGAAGTATCACAAAGATTGTTGGTATTTCAGTTTAATTGCTCTTTCTCCATTAGTTTTCAGAGAGACTTCAGTGGCTTTTATTTGGTGTTTACTGTTCTTTCAAGTTGTTGGTCTGCTTCATCTCTAAAGTCCTTACTTTGTCTTAAAGTCGGTAGGTATTCCTTGGACCCACGATTAAGTCCACTTCCCCTTCCTTCTCCATGTTTCCAGGCAGATAGTGTAGAAGCACAATAGAAAGAACAGGTTTTGGAGGGTTATGCAGAACATGGAGTTTCTGTAACTGTTTCCTCAGGTGGCTAGGTAAAGATTGAGAGGTGGTTAAGGATTCTGTAAACCTCTTTGCCTAGTCAGGTTTATAATTTTCTTTAGTTAAATCTTTAAATTGAATGTAGTCTGTAGTCTGAGGATTCCCATTCAATAACTGAGTTTTCTTTTAGGTGTTTCTTTTGATCCAGCTCAAGCTGACATGAAACTACAGGTGATTTTCACTTAATAACTGCACTGCTAGCTATTACAGAGTAATAGCATTTGCTATACTGTTCCAGCCATGAGGAAAGAGGAAAAACATATACGTAGATTTCTTCCTTTGAATGGTTTGCTCTGCTGAGTATATATTTTTAAATTATGCTAGTCATCTGCAAATTTATAATATAATTATTCCTCTTTAGGATTTGAAAATGTTTTAAAACTATGTGCTGGGTAATTCTAAACTGCTATACAAATATCAGGTTGGCCAAAAAGTTTGTTTAGCTTTTTTCCATAAAATAAAAGACACATTTTTCATTTTCACCAGTAATGTTATTGAATTGGATATTTTGAATACGTTGGCCATCTCCTGTGTGGTAGAATGTTGATTATTCTCAGTTAATGTCTCAGTTTGATTGCTATCAACTTCAACTGGTCTATCCAACCATGGAGCATCGTCCAGTGAGAAATCTCCAGTATGAAACTTCACAAACCACTTTTGACACATTTGATCAGTCACAGCACCTTTTCCATAGACTGCATAAATCTCTTTTTTTTTATTGGGGGGTGGTGTTTCAGTTGCATTTTTACCTTTCTTGAAATCATAAAGCATAATATGCCAAAAATGTCACTTATTTTCTTCCATCTTCAATATTAAAATGGTTATACAGAAATTCACCAATTTTGATGTTTTTTTCAAATGCATGTTGTCATGACACCTGTCAAAATACAATCTAACAAAATTGTTTCAAATGACGTTAAAGACAACTAGAGCCATCATACAGAAAAAAACCAAACTTTTTGGCCAACCCAATATAGGCTAACATTATTACAAATATGAACTGATTGTGATTTGTTTTTCCTTTTTGTCCCCTTATTCCCCACCTGTTTTTATGGACAATTGGCAGACATTCTGTAGTCTGAATCCTCTCTTCATTGGCTAATTTATGAACCACCTTAATTCAAGCCCTCCAACCAAACCATGTATTAAGATATCTGCTCTTTGTTTAGGCTACCAGGTATACCTGAAAAGAAGCTTTATTTAAGTAAAAATTGATATGCTTGAACTTACTCAGAGACCCAGTTTTTAAAAATTTGATTAATTCTATGCCCATGGAAGAGGAGCAGAGATGCTTGGGAACAATTAGCATTATAAGCAGATAGACTTTGGAGGGGGAGATATAGCTTAAATAATAAAGTTTCCTGAGAGCTCAGCAGTCAAGGCACCAAGGCATTTTTTTGTCCCCTTGAAGATCAGAGGGACAAAAAAAATGTCTGAAATTAATTAACATTATTGTCTTAGGAAAATGAGATTTATTTTTTTATAAGAGGGAATTTCCACATGTAACAATACAGACAGGGTGGGGCAAAAGTGGGTTCACTGTTCATATAGAAAGTAATACAATAATTAATAAATAATACAAGAATAAACTTTTGTGTACTCAAGACTATAAATCTACTTTTGTCCCACCCTGGATGTTATACTGCTTCTCTTTTGACTTCCCCAGAAACCATAGAATTTAGAACATCTCCCTTCACAAGTAAAGGGTGAAAAACTCCTGAGAGATGAAGCAAATGGCCCTGAATAGTCTGATCTGGATTGAGTTGGGGCCCAACCGGGTTGTCTGTGTATGCCATTATTACTCAAACTCAGCTTTCTCCTGGAGAGAGGCTGGCTCTAAATTGGAAAAGTAAGGGTTTTCCTTGATATTTCTTGCATTCTTATACTGAGATATAGTTTATCAGGCAACTGCATTACAGAAGAATTATATACCCCCAGCCTCCACTCCCAGATATTACATAAGAGAGGATATTTGTTTGGGAAGTTGGCACAGGGGTTCCCCTCTCCACGCCCCCCACCCCACCCTGCTCCAGCACATAAAGTTTAGATTCCATTTGCCTCATAAAGCTGCTGGGGCTGGGCTGGACAGCACTGACAGTCTGATTCCTATGATTCTGAACCATTTTAAGCCTGATACTAATTCACCATGTTGGGGTGAAATGTTTGTATGTTGCATTATAGGTGCTGAACTTTGGGGTGGTTTTATTGAGTCTTTTTAAAATTTTATTGATTATGCTATTACAGTTGTCCCATTACCCCCCTTCATTCCCCTCTACCCTGCACACCCTCTCCCACCCACATTCTCCGCTTTAGTTCATGTCCATGTGTCATACTTACAAGTTCTTTAGCTTCTACATTTCCCAAACTATTCTTACCCTCCCCCTATTTTCTATCTACCATCTCTGTTCTACTTATTCTCTGTACCTTTTCCCCCCTCTCCCCCTCCCACTCCCCTGTTGCTAACCCTCCATGTGATCTCCATTTCTGTGGTTCTGTTCCTGTTCTAGTTGTTTGCTTAGTTTGTTTTTGTTTTTGTTTTAGATGTGGTTGTTAATAATTGTGACTTTGCTGTCATGAACTTTGTTTTTTAAAGGTGCCAACTTAAATTTATGAGAGGTGCATTGTGAGGTACTACATTTGTCTCAATTTCACCTTTAGCTGGCCCTATGGCCTACCTGAGGTCAGCAAGATTTCGTGATCCATTTTTGATCCTGAATTGACAAGCTGGGGACAGGTGAATGAACTGTATCTTTCTCCTGGGCCTTGAAGGCAGCTTACCAATGTTAGCTTGTTACTGCTATATGAATGTGTTACACATGAAGATTTGCTATGACATTTTGACTATATTGGCTTGTGGGAACTATGCTATTTTCCTTTGTAAATTACCTTTATCCTTCTCAGTTGAAGCAGAGTTGAAGTGGGTAATGCAGGGAATGCATTAACGGGGGGGCTTTTATCCTATCTGGCTTTCTTTAGCAATGTAGGTAGCTCCCAGCATCTATATTATAAAATATATGAGGTCAGAGGAGGATACTTACCAACTTCTGGGAAAAATGGACTTCTTGGTAAGTATTTATTGAATTATGATAGAGGCAAACAGAAAACTGTTCAGAATTTGGCCTTTATATGCCTCTTCTCCTGAAAGTAAAATTATTCTCACTGTGAGGGACAGAGTTTTGCAAAGACCAAAGCTTCCCAAGGACTTGAATACATTTTACTGACTCTCTTATACCAATTCAGTCACTAGTGTGGTACCTGAATACAGATGAAAAGCTTTAGAAGGCCTTAGGTAGTGTAGGATTCAGAACTGTTTCCCTATCTCAAGCCAAAAAGTATTTCTAGGGACTATAGAGAACATCAGGGAATTGTTAACAGTAGGTAAGATTTATCTAGATGGGGACATTAGGAAAACTGTCACAGGCATTTATATTTACTTGGCATGTATCACCAAAGACTTTTATATTGGAGACACCATTTGCTGGTTTGATGCCCATAGAAGCTCTGAGAGAGTTGTTAGGACTTTGCCTCAACCATGGGAATACACACTGGGTTTGAACTCTGGTCCTGTATATTGGGGATGTTATGTGTGTGTACGTGTAAGTTTAAAAGTGTTCTGTGTGAATAGTTGGCCTTATGAAGATGAAGGAAAAGATGTCACTAACAAGTGAAATATAAATCTTGCTGGGGACTGGGTATCCCCTTTTAAAATTTGAATGTTTTGGACCCAGGTCATGGTCATTGTGCTGGCTCAGTAACTAGGACAGAGCCTTGTGCAGAACCAAAAAGAAATCAATTATTTTCATGCAGTTATAATTCTTCCTTGACTTTATTCTCTTTGCAATGTTTTGCTAGTGAATTTTGATGATTCCTGCCCACTGTGTGAAAGTGTGCATACTTTGGAAATTTGAATTTATTCAAATAGTAAGCCACCTTATAATTTTTGCAGAAGAGTTCGAAACTCAAAGCCCAGTCTGAATGGGTCTGGTTTCAAATCTGCTCACTTGGGGTTTCCTCTGTGCTTGTTCCAGACCACATAGGTAGCCTTGTTTCTGAGGGCTGCCTTAGGGGTTAAGGTATAGAAGGTGGTGGGTGACAAATGCACTGGAGATTGATTTTCTTGGTTCCAGTGTTTCAGAAGTCTTACATTTTCATAAGAACCAGCAAAACCAGGAGTGAGGGTTGGGGGAAGGGAGAAGTAGCCCTAAAACTCCCTCCCCTTATGTCTTTTATGACTTAACACAACTTTTGGGTCTATTCTGGTGCTATAGCATATCACAAAGGACTGTTTTAAAAGGGAAACAAGCCACAGCTTTGCAGGACAGGTCTTTAACACCAGCAATAAAGTGTGACCCTGAGCTGTGGGAGGCAAAGGACAATACTTAGTAGTAAAATGAAGCCACCATTGCTGATGGGGGTTCCTGTTCTCAGGATGGTGGAAGCTCAGTCCTAAGGACTTCTACGTGGTTTATTCACTCTAACTGCATGCCTCACTTGACAGAATGGCAAATAGTGTTGAAAGGATGAGGGTAGGCTTTGGGGGCAAATCAGATTACAAAGCAGGTGATTGAAGGCAGTTAAAAGTTTAGACAACTGGACAGTTCTTTAGCTCCTTTTGCAAGAAATCTCTAGGGAAGTATAGTTTGAGTGTTTCTCTTGAGATTGTAAAGCACTCATTTATTTTCCTTTCTTTCTTGGGTTGAGTATTCTCTAAAGACAATCAGAGGCCTGCCAGGGCAGAACTTCTGGCAGGTTCCAGCACTGTCCTTAGGCCTCTTTCTAATACTAACTCCTTAGAACTGATGCACTTTGTTTAATGTATGTTGTCCTTTTATTATTTTTTAAGCTGCTTGTTTGGAACAAAATGAAATGCATATTGCATTGTATACTTGTTGTTTTTCTCTTAATTTTACAAGTCATACATTGAGGATAAAGTATACTTAAGGAGAAATATGCACAAGAATACCTATTGAAAAAACTTCCACCAAGTTTGATGATATTTCAAGGGATTAAAAAATAACTATTTTGGATGAATATTTTGTGTGTGGGATTTTGTTTTATTTTGTAAATAAAAGTGTATATAAATTTGTGGTATATTACGGCAGTTTAAAGTGGTTGTGAGAATATTAAAACAGGTCTTAAGCTATGTTTAACTTCATTTAACAGCAAGAGGGCTTCTTGGCCAGAGTAAATCCTTCAAAAAACTTCCCAGTGGGGCCTCATAGAGTCATCTCTGAATGGAAGAGAAAGTTCCTTCCTACTTTAATGAAATGAACCTTTTCAGAATTCTCCCCCCTCTCCTGCTGTCTGATTCTTTCCTCTCCAGATTTAGGTACTTTTTTAATTACAATTTAGAAAAGGTAGGAAGAGCAAACTTTCCCCACAGCAACTTGGCTCCTGGCATTAGGGACTCTGCTCCTGATCTCTGAAGACCGCTTCTTGTTCCACTACGTTTGCCTTGGTACAGCAGCAACAGGCCTTAAGGATTCCTCCGCATCTGGATGGATGTACAGAGCAATGCTTTGTCAAAAACTTCATTTTTCAGCTGTGCAATTTTCCTTGAGCTGTGTCTTCAAGCAATCGAGTCTCCTTATGCCTAACCACAGTCTCTTCTGCTTTAAGTACACATCCTCTTTTTTGGTTCTCTCTGAACACGAACTGTAACTGTTGAGCGTCCCCGTAAGAGACCTTCATAGACTTAAAGACAGTAATACGAATTTCCCTTATCTATTTATTTTCTTCACCTGATTTTCTGTATTTTCCCATGGTTAATAATTGTGGAGAGTTTTAAATTTTATAAATTAAAATTCAGTTTAATTTAAAAAGCATTTTGTTGCATGTTTTCTGTGCTAGGACTGTGTTAGATTCCAGGGTGAATAAAAACCAGTTCCTGCCTTCAGATGCAGGGGTGGGTTGTACTCAGTGTGATGACCATCTGACTTAGCAGTCTGAAAAGTTCCAGTGGAGCAGCACACAGAAGGTAATGTGGAAGTACAATGAGGAGAGGGAGGTCAGGCAGGCCCTAAAGCATAAGTAGCGGTTCTTGGAATCAGGAAAAGGGACCAGTATTCAATGCAGTGAGAATGCCACCTAAAGGCACAGATGTGAAAATGTGTTTTTAAGAGCAGGCTGGGGAATTGGCTCTAGGGAACCAGTTACATTTTTGTTCTTTGGATAATGAGATTAATATTCCAGTTAACCAAGAAAGGTTTTGTATAGCATTTAACTCTCTTATGTAATTGGAATTTCTTGGTGGCTATCTTTTAGGGAAAATTTCCCTAGATAGGATATTTATTGTCTCACAAATGCAGCCCAGTGTCTACTGGAATAGTACTTTGTGTACACTGGCATTAAGTAGATGCAGCAGGAAGGTCAGCAACTGTAGAGCACTAACAATAGGTGCCTGGAGAGAAGCCAGAGGGTTCTGGGAGGGTAGATGAGGAAATGTGGACTAGAGGCTCTAGTAAAGGTAGACAGCCCGTTCCAAGGAGTCAGAAAGGGTTAGGTGGGAGGAAATGTGCATGTGTGGAGGGAGTTGTTGGAGACTGGCAAAAAACAAGTTGACCTTTTTTTATGAATCACAAAATAAAGATATATTAACACATTTTCAGTATAAACATTGTATATTTCGATTGTATTGAAAGTGACCATTTAAATTACATTTAGCAAAGAAAATAAAAGTTGGGAGGAGGAGTGGGGAGAAAATGCAGATAACTGTAATTGAACAACAATAAAGTAATTGAAAAGAGACAAAAAGAAAAGTTGGCAAGGGCCTGACTGGGGGCTCTAAAATAAGCCGTTGGCCGGGTTATCTGTACTAACAAGGAAAGTAGAGGGGCGCCGAACGTCTGGACTGGAAGGCATATGCCTGTGTGCTGAATTTTGGATTGTTTTTCTCAACAACCAGCTTCAGAATAATCCACGCGGCTTGTTAAAAATGCAGATTATTAGGCCCTGTCTCAGAACTACTGAATTGGAATCTGAGGGTGGAATCCAGGAATATTGCTTTAAAATTTTGCAGGACATAAAGGATTTATCTTGGAGGGAAGACGACTTTAGTCACAGACCGCTCCTGCTTTCGCCCCTACTGATCTGGAACTCCTGGTCCCAGGACCACTCCACTCTCAGTTTGCTCCTGGAGCTCACCTAGTCTGTTCCTACCTGTGAACTGACTCACACCCCGACCTCCCCCAGCCGGAGTCCCACCCCTCGAGGGGAAAGTAGCCGCGGCCAAGGCCCGCCCCCACGCCGGGCCAAGCCAATCGGGCGCTGCGATCTCAGACGTCGGGTTACGCGCGGCGCCGAGTCGGCCGCGGGGCGGAGGAACCGGCTCGCGGCTGGGACTCCGAGCTCCGGGCCCCGGGCTCGGCGGCACGGCCCCCGCAGGAGCGAGGCTGTGCGAACCGAGGTGTCTCCCGCTCCTCCCCCAGCTCCGCCATGCAGGGCCCTGTCGGGAACGCGAGCCATGGACTGCCGGGCGGGCCGCCCTCTACCGTCGCGTCCGGGGCGGGCCGCTGCGAGAGCGGCGCACTCATGCACAGTTTCGGCATCTTCCTGCAGGGGCTGCTCGGCGTCGTGGCCTTCAGCACGTTGATGCGTGAGTCCGGGACCCCCACCTTCCTGAGGCCTTGCACCTTCAGTCGCCGGCCAGGCGCCTCCTCAGGCACCCTCCTGCCTGAAGAGTTCAGGCCTGGGGATCCGGGACCCTTGGCGGAGGTGTCTTCTTCGGGCGAGCTCAGCCTGGGCATTCCCAGACAAGGGGGGGCCTCCTGAGCCTACAGCTTTATCGATGCAGCTTGTAGCCACAGGTCACCCCTACTCCTCCCCTAAACCCTACGAACCTTGCCTCAGTTACCCGCCTAAAAGTCGCTCTCTTACCACCTTGTCATCGCGAATTAAGGCTACTACTCCACCTACCCTGAGGACGTGACCCTGTCTTAGAGGCTTTTCTCAGCCTTCTTTCCGTGCTTTGAACTCCCATCCCTAAATCCCCAGTTTGATGTTGAGCTTTTTAATGTGCCTACACTCAGAAGATTTACCGTCTCTCGTTCGCATTTACATCCCGCTACTCTACAATACCTGGATTGTTAGGCGCGCATTGCGTTCTCAGTACTACCTCTTCCCCTACATCTCCTCCCACCCCGGACCTTGTTTCTCAGTTTTATTTTCTGTTTTGGTCGGCGCAGGAATCACCCAGACTGCCTAATTCCGCACATTTCCTCTTTTCTTTCTTCCTGGACAGGCCCACCTGTTCCATTCTGTCCTAGACTTTCCTAATTAAGTCTCAACCGTCTCAGGCTCTTCCCTTTCCCAGCTCACTTTTGTTATTTATATTTCAAATTTCTTTCCTTTCCATGAGACTTGGGCAACCTAGTGGCTTCATGGAGAAGGGGGTGCAGAGGACCTGGGAGGTCTCCAAATCCCTGTACTAAGTCACCAGGGACCCGTCCCTGACAGTTTCCTGACGGAGAGAAAATCCCCAGAGGGCCATTCTGGAAAACAAGAAGTTCCACCCTGCTGTCAGGTGGGCAGAGGGGAGGGTTGTGTGTTTTCTTAGTGCACATCCTTCCCTTTTAAAGTAACAAGGAACTTCGGTTAGCTGGTAGGCCTAGGAGTGCCTCTGTGATTGCATTTTGGGGGAAGGAAGGGCATAACTATCTGGACAGAGGCATTAATTCCAAAATAATTTGTTCTCAGAACTTCCCCACTGTGCTCACGTGGACAGAGTGGGGAGTTCCTGCAGAAAGTACTCACCTCAGCACCTGGGTGGGATCCTGCAGCAGCGTGCCTGTGTTCTTGCAGGGCCCAATTGCTGGAGTAGCAGCTTTGCTTGTTTATAACATAGGGCTTATTTGGGTGAATTCTCCCAGGCTTTTGGTATCCTGAAGAGGCTGTTCTTGAACACCACTTTCTTCTGGTTGCCTGGCCTTGGTAAGTCTTGCAACAAGTGCTCCAGTGTATGTGTTTGCCACTTTTCTTTTTAGTCTGTACTTGCCTTGCTATTTTCCTTGTTGAACAAATAAAAACCCACTTGTTCTTGCAGTAGTAATTTGTGACTACGTAGGCAAAATTAGCTTCTGACTCCTGTGTTTGAACTGTGTGTTTTCAAGACATTGTGTATGGGTCTTCACTCCCCTCCCACTCCGCTTTCCTCCACCTGACCTTTGTTTCGCTCTAAAGAAACTGCAGGCTTAGTTTTTATTTTGTTCTCTAACCTAAAATTTCTTAGCCTAACTCTGACTATTTTCATAGATTTGATTGATGCTGATGGCCTTACTTGCTCCCTAGGGTTTGATACTTGTGATTCAGAGAGGGAAATGTGATTATGACTGGGCAGAGTTGCTCGCAGCTGAGAAGTGTGCCGGGTTGAATGTGCTCAGAGGGACAGTGCTGGCCCTGCGAGTCTTCGGGGACACACTTGCTTCTTTACTTAATATTCAGTGTGAGCACATACGCAGATCCACTGTGGTTAGTACTTTGTGTATGTAAAGACCGAACTAGAAAGTGGTCTCTTGCTCAGTGTAAGGCTAGATAGACATGGAGGGAGCTTGTGGAAGTGGGTAGTAGGTCCTGGAACAATGATGAGTAGGAGGGTTGGGGAGAAGAGTTGGAAAGGCTATGGCTGTGTCTGCCCTGGACACAGAAGTGAAGGTGAGAGTGAGAACTTTAGTCCCCCACCTAGAAGCAGACAGCAGACTGGGACCCAGTCGGGCAAGTTCCCTTCTTATCTCTTAAACTTGGTTCTGTTGAAATACAACAGTGGTGCTCTTCCATTTTGCACTGCTGAGAAAAGGAGGAAATCTAAGAAGCTGCTTTACATTTGGAATGGCTTTGCTGGGGAAAAGTAAAGGAGGTGGAGGTGGTCTCAAGGAAGTACATCTGTAGGCTGTTGGCCTTTTCTGGGCTTTTAGTCTTCTAGTCACAGTGTTGTTTCCTCAGTTGGGCAGAGCTGTCAGGAGCACCAGACTCTCATGATGAGTGTCTGCTCCGGCCACTCTGTCTTTCATCAGCTCCATCATTATCTTCTTCAAACATATTTTAAATACCAGTCTTCTCTCCTGAGCAGTTTGAATGAACACCCTCTCCTCTGTGGAGTCAGAGTCTTTTCCCTTCCTGTGCTTTCATCCCCCAGGCAGGGGCCCAATGCCTCTCTTCTCTGACAGTTCCCCCAGTTCTGAGGGCAGGAGCTGTTTCGTTTCTCTGTTGGACCAGCTCTGTTCTATGGGATGGACCCAATTCTCTGCTGCACAAGCTGGGAGGTACTTTTCAGCTCTCACTGTCCCCGATCTCAGTGACTTCTTAGACCACGGTCTTTATGTTTCTTTTTCTACCCAGAAAAGCCACTTTTTTTCTCTGTTTACAAGTTGCTGTGTTTTTTTATCCTGGAGGATTTTGCCCTAGAGTAAGACTTCTTATATTATTCACATGTCAAGAGAAGATTTTGATTCTCATAAGAATTTCTCATCCTGGTGTTTGGCTCACCATGTGAGGTTTTCAGATGGCTCAGTCCAGTCAGTTGAGAGTCTGGGTGCCAGGTGATGTATGGAGCTGATCCTTCAAGCTGTGTAAACATATAGACTCTTACAGGCTACTGTCCACAGGCATGTCCCAGTGTCAGCATTGCCTTGTTAAACTGGTGAGCCTTCCAGAAGCTCCAGCTAGGAAAGCTGAATCAAGTCAGAGGCAGGCTGATATGGGGACTTCCCACTCTGGGTTTTCTGAGATGTCACTGAAAGGCACTGGGTGTCTAAGTAGAAAGAAATGCTTTAAACGAGGAGGTTTTGTCATGATCTGCTTGTTGAGCAGTTCCTCTTGTTTTGGTGGCTTTCTCTATAGTCTGTGACTCGATGTAGTCACTCACGCTAGAGTCCCAGCAGAATGGAGCCGAGCGTTGTGGAACTCAGCAGACTGCTCCAGTGCAGGGCAATGGGCCTGCTGTCAGCCGGAGGTCAGTACTGGTCAGGGTGTGTGTTGGGATTTGGGGTGTTTATTACCAGAATGTGTGGATGCACAGCAAACTCAAGCCTCCTTCACCGTGCGCAGTCAGAGTTCTGGGCTGAAGTATAGACAGAATTGGTTTCTCACAATACAAGCATTTGGAGAGCTTAGAAAAATCACTGTGCGTTCTTCAGGTTACAGACATGGGGATGAACCAGCTGGGAGAAGGTTTTCATGTCAGTGGTTTACAAAAACACTGCTGGCATTGAGAAACGGTAGCTTTTTTCCTGAGGTCAGAACTAACACTATAAACCAGTCTACCCAGCTCTGAAATCTTAATCTCAGATAGTCCCTGGTGTTTTCTCCCATGGTGAACTGGCCTCCCTGTTCGTTCTGTACAGACACACTCAGGTTGGGACTACCTTTTCTGGGGTCGCCTCTTCCCACCGTATCCCAGTTTTTATTTTAAAAAACGTCAAACATATGGAAAAGATGAACAGTAATAGAGTGAACAAGTGCCCTCTGATTCAGAAATTGTTCACATTTTGTCATATTTACTTTATCTCTTTGTTGATGTTGATTTTCTGAGTTATCTGAAGGTTAGTTGCAACCAGGATCACACTGGACTCCTAAGAACTTCAGTCGAGCCTCCGAAGAATAAGGACAGTCTTCTACATAACCGCAGTTTTACAATCACACCTCAGAAAATAAGTAACTTCATAGTACCATTTAATATCCAGTCCATATTCACACTTCCCCAAATGTCACAAGTCACTCGTAGCTGGAGTTTTCAAGAAATATGACCTCAGGGTCCACTCAGGGTCCTCTCATTCCTTTTTTTAAGTCACTTTTACCCTAGAAGACTCTCCCCCTATGCTGACATGTGCAAGCTTCTTTGTTCAGTGACATTGCCTTTCTGAAGAGTCCTGGCCGGTTGTCATGAACAGTGTCTCATATTCTGGAGTTGCCTGGGTGTTTCCTTGTTGCGGTGTTCGAGCTGTTTTGCTGACTCCTGTGTTTGCTGAGTTTGGAGGAGCTATTAGATTGAGATAACCTTTCTTACAGCAAGAACACTCCAAAAACGGTGCTGTGTGCTTCATATTACAGCGCACTGGGAGTCACGTGACATCAGGCGGTGGCACTGTGAGGGACACGGTCCACTACTGGGCCAGGGGGAGGTCTCTCCATCTCTTCTGTATAAAGGTGCATTTTTCCCTTTGCAATTAAAAATTATCTTTGTGGCAGTGGCACTTTGAGATCGTGTGAATATCCTGTCGCCCTGTAAATTTTCACTCAGTGACCACCTCCTCCTGGTAAAGTAATGAAACCTAGTGTTGGGTGAATTGGAGCTGGAGCTCGTGAGTGAAGGGGAATGAATGTCTCTGGGCTAGACACCCAGCTCAGTAAATGTCGGCACTCTGTCCTCCTTCCAGAGTGCCCGCCAAGGCAGAGAGAGAACGTCCCTGCTTCGGGTCCCAGGCTGCTGTTGTCCCCTCGGGGGAGGGAGTGTGGCCAGCTTTAGCCTGACGGCTTGTTAGGAGTCTTAATTTTTAGAAACTTTTAAGGTTTTCTAAATGCTGATTTATCTGGTAGTATCTATTCCTTTATTTATAATAAAATGTCACTAATTTGGAATAAAATCAGGGCACAAGAGAGAGTTGTCTGGATTAGGGGACAATCTGAATTGTAGAATAATTTAATGAAATGCGTTCTTTAGCTTTTTAAATACCCTGCTCGTTAAGTGTTGCCCTCATAGGGGCCTATCAGATCTCTACTGCTTTAATGATCTGTTTAAAATCTTCTGCGATTAGTATAATATTTACATGAAGATGAAGTCGTGTTGACAGAGTTTAACAGGCAGTTAAAAATAGCAGGATCCTGAGCTCTGGAACCAGTCTGACCTGGCTTCCATTCCTGCTCTGCCCTGAAGTGCCCTTGGGCACCTGCATGTTTCTCAAAGCTTCAGTGTCCTCCCCAGCCAAATGGGGATAGTACATGTTCTGGGAATGTGGAGATTAGAAAGAATGTCTGTAAGGAAGAGGGGGTTAGTGTCAGGCACATGTTAGGCACCCCCGTAAGGGGCAGAGGTTGGCGGTGATGCCTTCATATGAATTGTTATTACAATATTTGCATTGAGGAGTTCTCTTGAACATTTCACAAGTTCCTGAGTAACTTGTTTTCTGAATTTAGGGTAAATATTCCCCTTTTCATCTTGTTTGCACAACACCTTTACCTTTAGCCCTTTTTTTTACAGTTCATGCAGTTTATGACAGTCATAAACTGCATGAACTGTAAAAAAGTTTTTCTCAACTAGCACAGTGATTGTAAATTGCAGATTAGCATGTACCCAAGCCAGGTGTCTTTAGTATAAGTAATAGTCTCCTTTCTTCACCCACCCCTTGCTTTGTTTTCACCTACAGAGTCCTAGAAGGCAGTGGGTGGATCAGGGCAGCCCACTTACAGGTGATGAACCTGCATCTGAGTTCCTGGCATTATGGACCCCAGGTCCTTTGGTAGCAGGTGGTGGCACTGTCCAGTAGTGCCAGCTTCTTTCCCACAGCTTGCTCTTCACTGAGTCCCCAGCCTGAGGATGCTTGTGCTCAGCACTTGATGTACTTCACAGGATCCTGGAAGGAGGGGTTATTTTTATTTTGCGAACAGAGCATTGAGCAGGTGAAGTGTCTAGCACCAAGTCCTGGTTAGTAGGTACAGAGCAAAAAGGTAAGCCAGGTCCCTCTGACTCCAGATGCTCTCAGCCATGTCCCCTACTCTGCCTGCCTCTTCACGGTACACCACACAGGTGCACTTTCTGATTACTCTGCAGCCCTGGCTCATTTTTTCCTATTTGAATAATTTTGATTTTCTTTCTTAATCATTCTTTTCTTTAATGTCCAAAGTATTATCTGAAGCTTCAGACTGTTTTACGGCTATTGATAACATTAAGAAAATATAAATTTGAAAAGAGTTACCAACATTTAGTGCACATATGAGTTACATCTCAGGCTTTCTTTTCTGGCCACGACCTTGAGAAGGCTTCTCTTGACTGCAGGAGTGGCGGTCCTACCCAGGAGTGAGGTCCAGTGTCTGAGAGGCGGAGCCCTGGGAGCGGCGAGAGGAGGTGGTACATAGGTTCATTCAGTAATTGGTGAGAATGGGTTTTCAGAGCCCTGGGTGGTTTCAGGTTCCCTGCTGGTTTTCATGGAATGTTTCCCTGGTGCTTGTGACTGTTCGGAGAGTAGTTAGTAATTTCGAGTTAGGGTTAACCCTTAAGAGTTATCCCGTCCTGCCCGTGTGTGTGAATGTGGTCCACGAGTCTCTTAGACGACTCCACTACTGGAAGGTTGCTCGTCCAACCCAGGGTTTTTCAACTTGGCATTTCCAACTGCTGACATTTTGGGCCAGATAATTCCTTGTCGTGGGGGCTGTCCTGTGCATTATAGGGTGTTTAGCAGCAACTCTGACCTCTACCCAGTGGATGCCAATAGCTCCCCACCCCTGAACCCCTGTTGTGACAACCCACAGTATCTCCAGACATTGCCAATTGTCCCCAGGGGGCACCATCGTCCCTGTTGAGAACTCTATTTGCGCAGTTTGTGGATTAGTCAGCAGACTCACAAGCTGTGGCAGAACAGAGTGGGTCAGTGTGTTGTTGCCCCGGAAGGATGAGAACAGTCAACTGTCAGGGTTTGTTAAGGTTCTGGGTGCCAGGTGTGGTGCTGGGTGCTGCCTTGACAAAGCAGAGCTGAGACCCAGTCCCCTGTGCTTGAGGGGTTCGAAGCTGGAGTGGGCTGTGGTCAAAAATAGCAGGATCCTGTGCTGACAGTGTGAAGAGGTCAGAGAAGTTTGAATAGACTTGAGAGGAAGGATGAGGGTTTCTGCCAGGGGACTTGGCAAAGTGTCCCCGAGGAAGCCCTGCTTAAGCACAACCGCGGAGTTGAAGATGTGAGGGAGTGGAGAGAGCAAAGGCCACACAGGAGACCAGGGGCATGGCTGTCGTTCTGGGGGCTGGACAGTGCGGCGTCAGAGGCTCCCGGAAAAGGAGGCAGTGGTTTGGAGGGGGTTCCGGAGAGCTGTCCTTCTTCAGTTTCAGGCCTCTTTTCAATGGCTTGCACTTGGTAAGTTATATCATTGGGTGGCGAGGCAGGTTCTGCATTAACCTCATACTCCATTTGGATTGTTTCTTTGAGATCCTTTCTTTTAAAGCAGTTTTATGACACCCCTTTGAGATTTCATGGGGTCTCCCTGAGAAACACCTACTGTTTGTATCCTTTGGGCTGTAGGAGAAGAAATGGGGACCCAGTGACTCTCTCCTAGCCCCTGTCCCATTGGCAGTGCCTCCTGAGGTAGATGGCGTGGTGATGTGGGCAGGCCTGCTGCACTTGTTCCACGCCAGGCATTGTGTGTTAGCCCGTTTGAGAAGTAAGGGCTGATATTAGCTCTGTTTTATGCTTTAGGTAACTCACCCGCAGGGAGGTTAAGTAACTTACCCAAGGTTGTGCAGCCAGTAATTGATTGCATCAAGCTGTCTGGCTCTGGACACATTGCTTTTTTAAAAAATATATTTTTTAATTTTATTTACATATTTACTTCTGAAGAGAGAAGGAGGGAGGGAAAAAGAGACGTAGAGGAACAGCAGTGTGTGAGAGATGCATTGATCTGTTGTCTCTCATGTGTGTCGCCCCCCCGCCCCCACTGGGGACTGGGCCCGCAACCCAGGCACATGTCCTGACTGGGAATCAAACCAGCAACCTTTTGATTCACAGGTCAGTGCTCAATCCACTGAGCCACCACACCAGCCAGGCCTGGAAATACTGCTTTTAGCTAATAATCAATACATTTCCTTACCATTAACTAGCTTTTGTTGACTGTCTACCACATTCCACACAGGTGTAGAGAAAGGTATAGAGATGCTTCCATCCCTGGAGTTTTAGTCCAGCCTTGATTCTGGATAGCCAAGACTAATGGCAGCGTGGGCGAATCCCAGGAACTTCTGGCCTGCTCTGTGAACATGGTCCCAGGCTTTGGTGGGGTTGGGCTTTGCTGAAAAATGTCTCTTATGAGAATTCCAGTTGTCAGCATGTTCTAAAACTCCTGTAGCTGCCACAATGGGATTGCCAACCACTGGAATCACATTTGAGCCAATGAGAAAAAGACTTCTCACTTGAATTCCCACAATCCTGTCTTGTCATCGAACACGTCTTCCCCCCATTTCATTTAATATAGACTAACGTGTCTTCATTCTAACGTATATTCTGTGCCATAGCTAGCTTCCACTCGAGCTGCTTCTCAGGAGGTGGGAACAGTAGCTGGTGAGGCTTGGCCTTAGCTAGGGCCCGGCTTTCTGTGGGGTGGTGGCATGCAGTGAAGGGGTGACAGGGGAAGAGGGTCACTCAGCTGGCTGGGGCACTCAACCAGTATTTTTCTTGGCTCTAAAACTTTGACAGACTTGGTGTCAAGTGTCTGTGGCTTTTCCTGTCACTAACCAGTGTCAGGTGCCAAGAGCGTTCGTGCTTTTTCACAGAGTTGTATGCACGGCAGTTTGGGACACATGCAGGGCCAACACCATGTTGTTTTTATTTGTTCACCTTTCTCAAAATACTTTACCCCCCTACCTTTTGTTCTAGTCTGTGGGCTGTTGTAAGCTCTTAACCTCATCAGTGTTCTTCACAGACTTTTCCATTTTCATTAATGACATGAAAAATGATGTAGGGACCTGAGGTGGTAACAATGCCCCGGTGAAATGACACAAGCCCGAGATGCCGTCCTGCAGGAGCAGGTGAACAGTCGCGGTGCCCTCTGCATCTCTTGCCCAGACCTTCACGTAATGTGAATGAACGCCCTGGTCGAGGTGGCACTGATGCATTCGAGCAGGTTTTGTATTGGGTAGTGAGTTTGGGGCTAAAATTTGCAGGTCGCCCAGTGAGCAAAGCTGCCTGCTCCTGGAGTGTGTGTGGCATCGACCCATGAAGAGGAGCAGCGTGTGTGGGGAGACTTACTCAGAGCTTACGGGAGGTGGTGCATTACAGATGGGGCTGCTCCTCACTGGCCGGGGTTTGCTGTTGGGGTTTCTGATGTAGCGGACTTGGAGATTGCAAATCTGCCATTTGCACTGCTGGCCCCACCCTTTGCCTGAGAGATAAGTGTTAGGGTTCTGCAGCTGAAGTGCAGGGAGACTTAAATGAATGTGTTTTTTCCATCAGTAGCCTTGGATTGCAGTGATGGGAGGCATGAAGGTGTAGGGGGTGGGTGGGGGGTGGGGAGCAGTGCTGTCTGAAGATGTTCATAGCATGTGAACCACTGAATCCTACTAGTGAGCTTCTCAGTCCTCGCTCCCGCTGGCTGTAGCTGCCCATAGTGTTATGTAGGGAGTCTTTTGCCTGGGACTGAGGTGGCATTCTGGTATCTTGCCCAACAGCCAGACTCCTGGACCTGCTCCATCCTTCTTTTCCTAGCTCTTTCTGTGCTGTGGACATTGCAGTCACCACGGTTTGCCTGTAACCTGGGCTAAGGAGAATAGCCATGTTATCATATGCAGCAAGATGCCACAGGGCTGCTCTTATCCCAGCCCCTGCACCTGCCAAACCCAGTCCTGCTTCCTCCCTGACCCACATCTCTCTTTCCCCTGAGTGCTTTTCCCTATCCTTACCTAACCCTATCCTCCCCTCTTCCAGGAAACTTTCCTTAATGACTAGTACTGTTCTTTGAGGTCTATAGGATGTATAGTCTGTACTGTACAAGTTAGGTCTCTGTGTGTCTCTGCTTCTCTGCTTTAGAACATGCAGCCAACCGGGCCTAGCCTGCTTGGCTGCCAGGCTGGTGCTGGCACAGGCTGGTGCTCTGGCTGAATGCTCAAGCCCAGAATGGCAGTTTGCTCTCTACCGGGAGGACGGCCATAGAAAGAGCAGTGAGACGCAGGAGACAGGGTAGACTGAGATCTTTCTGTTTTCTCACCACTAAATAGTTCAGCATTTGTAGTTTTTTTTTATAACCACAGCACAGCTATCAAAACTCAGGATGTTTAACATTAATATATTATCAATCCACAGTCTATATTCAGACTTCATCAATTGCCCAAATGCTATCTTCACAGCTATTTCATCCTGGCCCAGGGTCATGCTTGCATTCTGTTGCCACATCCCTTCAGTTTCCTTTAGTCTGGAACAGTTTCTCAGATTTTCTTTGTATTTCTTAGTCTGGATGCTTTTAAAGAGTACAGGTCAGTGATGTTGTAGAATGTCTCAGGTTGGGTTTGTCAGGTGTGTTCTTGTCATTACGTTCAGGTTACGTGTTTTTGGCAGGGTTGCTGCAGGAGTGACGTTGTGACCTCCTCAGTGTGTGGGAACTTAAGGCCCCTGATCTTGAACTCTCCCAGTATTCCCCAAGCGACACAGAAAGGCTCTCTTTGACAGCTTGGGGAAGGTGGTTCCTCCAGGTCTGTCTGCTGTGAAGTTACAGTTTTCCCCTTTGTGATTAATAAGTAACTTGTAGGGGGATATTTTGAGACTTTGTAAATGGAGGATTTGTTTTCATTCTTGGTTGGAAAGCCTTGCCTGGTTGGGAGGTCAGAGCTCAGGTTCTGAAGGTGCTTTTGCCTGTTTTTGATCTGGTGACAACACTTAGTTACATTTGTAGAGTGCTCATTATATGCCGGTCCCCGTAAGTGCCTTACATATGTTAACTCTTTTATTTCTCGTATTAGCCATGTGAGGTGGGTATCCGATTTTATACCTGGGGAAACTAAGGCACAGAGAGGTTAAGTGAATTGTCTAAGGTTGTGGCGGCCACTAAGTGGGGTGCTGAAATTCAAACCTGGGAGGTCTCATCCTGCTGCTGAGACTGGACTGCTCTGCCTGTCTACTGTGTGCCGAGGTCACGGGCCATGTGTGAAACGGGGGCACCGATTCCCTCACTGCTGGGCTCTCTGTCTCTTCTGCATGTGAATTTTTTGGCACCTTTGGTTCCTGTTGGCCCTTGTCTGCTTGGCTTTCACTGAGAGCTTCATTGCAGCCATTTTTCTAGGCATAGTGAAGTAGACCAGGAAAAAGCCAACGGCTTCTCATTTTGAGATTGAAATCAGATAAGGCTTGTCATTGAAGTCAGAGGACTCTTTCATAGATAGCTAGCTAGCTAGATAGATAGATAGATAGATTGATTTAAAATTTGAGCCTGTTCAAAAGGGGATGAAGAAGCTTTCGTCAGTAAAGGAGTTATGGTATAGAACTTGTCCTTCTTCTGTAAGCAACCTGAAAACAAACCAAAATATACAAAACAACTATTTGCCAGACATTGGAAAACAGGCAGCCAGGACAGTGATCTCTGAGGGAATTAAAACATTGAGAAGAACCCTATAGTCTTCACCCCACCTTCCTGCTGGAGGCAGTTTCCAGATCTAAGAGCGGTGAGGAGGAACCCAGCAGAGCTCAGCAACCTCGCTGAGTTGAGAAGACAGAGTTGAGGAAGCCAGTGCAGATGGAATTTTCAGGGACAATATGGAGAAAAAAGAGCTACACAGAAGAAAATCTCTAGCCATTTGCTTTTAGGGGTCTCCTCGAGTCTTTCTAGACATTAATCTGTGTGTGCATAGGCTAAAACTTAATGAGGCAAAGCAAAGAACAGCTGCTGGGAAGCTATGAGCTGAACTATTTCTAGTTCGAGAGATGGTTTTCGTTCCAGTTAAGAGTGAGAGATGTTGTTGAACACTGAGGCATTCAGTAGATACCTCAGAAGAATCATGCCTTATCTAGCTTCAGAGGGAAGGGTACATAGCTTAAAAACAATTCTTGACACCATGCACAAAAATTGAGTAGAAATACATCACAGATCTAGATGTAGAAGTGAAAACTGTAACACTTCTAGAAGAAAATGTAGGAGAAAAGATTTGTGACATTGTGATAAGCAAAGATTTCTTAGGACACAAAAAGCTTGAACCATTTTTAAAAATATATAAATTGAACTTCATCTAAATTATGCATTTCTGACCTTCAAACACATACTATAAAGCCACAGACTGGGGGAAAGATTTGCAATATGAGTATCTGACAAAGCACTTGCACCAGGAATATGTAAAGAATTCTTACAACTCAGTAAAAAGACAAAAAACACAATTTAAGCATAAGCAGAGGGTCTGCATAGCTAATTCTCTAAAGAAAATATACAAATGACCAATCAACACGTGAAAAGATATCATTAGTCAGCATGGAAATGCAAATTAAACATTGACTAGATACTGCTATATGCCCACAAAAATGGCTAAAATTAAAAAGATTAACAATAGCAAGAGTTGAAAAGATGAACTTGGAAACTTATACACTGCTGGCAGAAATGTAAAAGGTACGACCACTTTGAAAAACTTAAATTTTCTTGTAAAGAAATGTATGTCTATCATATAGTACAGAATTCACCCCTAGATATTTACCTAAGAGAAAAGAAAATATGGCCACGGAAGAACTCCTACATAAATAGCAACTTCATTCGTAATTGCCCCAAGCAGGAAACAATCCCAATGTCCATGAACACAGAAAGGACACACAAAAACGAGTGTATCTGTGCAGTGTAGTACCTGTCAGCAACAAAAAGCAGTGAGCTACTGGTACAGCCAGCAGTGGGGCTGAACATGCTGAGCAAAGAATGCGGATAAAAAGAATGCATAGTATATCACTACATTTATATGAAATCCTAGAAGCAGAAAATCTGATCTCTAGTGACAGAAAGCAGTTTTGTGGTTGTGTTGGTGTGGTAGGGGTGAGACCAGCTGCACCAGAGGGACATGCGAGAACTTTTGGGTGATAAAAATTACTCTGTCTGGATTGTAGTTCAGGGTTACATCAGTGTACACATTTTTCAAAACTTATGAACTGTATGTTCAGTATGGTTGCATTTTTGGTATATATTATACCTAAAACTTGATTTAAAAGAGAAAGAAAAAACCTTGAAACAATCAAACTGTTCTACAAAGTTAAGTGCTTACAAAAACTTCAGTATTCATTAAAGGAAGACAACAAAATCCAAATACTTAACTTAGCAACCAAAATGTATAGCCTGTCATAAAAAAATTACTAGACGTGTGAAGAAGGCAAAAATTGTGGCCTGTAGGCAGAGAAAAGTCATTCAATTGAGACATTAACAGAGGTGATAGGAACACCAGAAAAAGACTTCACAGCAGTTACAATAAGTATGTTGAAGGTTTTGAGGCAAAACTGGAGCATTATGGGGAGCACAATAGAAGATGTAAAAGTGAACCGAGTGGAATGTCTATTAACTGAAACTACAATTTCTGAAAAATTCAGTGGATGGATATAACAGAGAATTAAGCTCTACAGAAGAAGAGATGTGAGTTTGAAAATATAATAACAAAAGCCTCACAAATTGAAACACACTTCTCCCGTGGTGGATCAGGGTTTGTCTGTGTGACCAGGAGAATGTGGCAGAAGTAATGGTATATCCCTTCTGCGATTAAGTTATTGCAAAGGCTGCAACTGTTGTCTTGGTGTGTGCTCTCGTTTGCCCCCTCTTGAATCAGTCACTCTGGGAAGGCCAGCTGCCATGTCTTGAGGACACTCCAGCAGCGCTGTGGAGGGTTCGTGTGGTAAGGAGCTAAGGAGTGCTGCCAAGAGCCAAGTGTGTGAGCCTCCTTAGGCCCCAGTCAGGGCCCCAGATGGTTTGTAGTTTGCAGTCGAACGAGAGACCATGAGCCAGAGCTACCCAGCTAAGCCATTAATGAATGCTTATTGTTTTAAGTCACTGCATCATAGATTAATTTGTTATACAGAGATAACTAATATAGTGAAGGTTGTGAGTATAGGAAAAGTTAGGAGACTTGATCTCTGTTCTCTAAGAGTCTGTACTCTATTTAGGAAGACAGATCCCTTGAACTAGTAACTAATGATTATAGCCTTGTGTGTCAAGTGTCCATGGAAGCTCTATTAAGGTACGTGCTGAATAAACAAGAGCTTATTGGCTGGATTTTATCTTGGCGAGCAGGGCTGCCGGAATCCTGCAGCTCGGGGTGGAGCATCATTGTTCCTCCTGAGTTCCTGAAGGTGGAGGAAACAGGCTTGGTGCTACCAGCCAACGTCTCATCCAAGGTGGCAGTTGGCTGCTTCCTCAGTCTTAAGGGCCTCAGAGAGGCAGTTCCTCATATCCCTGTACTTGCCTTTCGCAAGCCACCCTGGTTGTTCACTGCTTGCATTTTGACTGGTAGGAAATCAGAGTTTCTATAAGTCCACACTGGATTGTTGAACAAGATAAATTTCAGACTACTTTGTTGTTTAATGAGCCTTTGAGTTACATGAAAGAGTCAAACAGGTGTTAAGAACTGAAATGGAGCCCACTTATTCTGTGCTTGGTGACTTTTTATACATTTTTAGTCTTCTCAGTACCTTTTTTGTAAGGAGGCAGTCAATGGATCTTCTCCCCACTCCCTGCCCCGCCCTCACCCCCCCACTCCCCCCCCACCCAACATACAGCAGTCCTGAGAGCTCTTATCTCAGTGCGGAAGTGCTCAAGTTCTAGCTTGTATACAGTATACAGCTTTGTTAAATTCAGTCTTTGTCTAGAGCCTTGTTCACTGCCCTAAGCACTTGGTAAGTCTCTCCTGGCCATCTGCCATTCCCTTGCCCCTAGAATGTACTTAGGCAGAATCACTACTCTCCTGATTCTCGTATCAGATTGTTTGGTCATTTCCTGACCGAGTGCTTTAACACTGCTTTCTTTGGGTTCTGTACTTGTTCACCCATATCAGTGATGCAGCCGCTAGCTCCTCTTGCATAGCATCAGGTGTAGTAGGATGCTTATTGCTAAGTCTCCTGCACATAGCTTGGAGGACCCACAAACCCAAAGGAAGCATGCTCCCTGGCACTGTAGCTGGGTTGGAGAGTCTGAGGACATGTGGACAGGTCCTACCTGGACCCTACACCTACTTTTTTCCTAAGGTCTCATGAATTGTGCCTGGCCTTTCTGATCAGAAGCTGGTATAGGCAGGCCTGTCTCAAATGAGAAATAGCAGAGCCAACACCTGCTGATTCTGTGGGGTTGATGTATGTTCATTCTAGACTTCTAGTTAGGCTGGAACCAAGGAGCACATGTTATATTCAGCAACCACGAGAACAGATGCCGGAGACTTTTCGGGTTTTCAAAGATGTTTCTTTATTGGCCAAAAAAAACTCTTAATCTTAACCTGCGCAGCGGGGAGGACTCTGCCCAGATGTGTCCAGAGACACGGTGCCCACAAAGGCTGCAAAATGAGAGTCTCCCCCTGCGCATTTTCAGTTACGTGCCTATATAGGGGAGGGTGGGCAAGCATTATACAGAAGCAGACGTGGCAGGTAACTATTAGTTTGAAAATATCATGCACGGGAACAGGGTTAGGCATTGGCTCACTGGTTGTAAAATTTCAAAATAACCATGTCAAGTTACATGTTTTACAACCCTTTGTTCTAACACGAGGCAGAGTGTCCGTTTAGTAACCTCCTGTGCCCCGGGATCTAACCAGTTCCCTTTTGTCCTTTAGCTAGGTTCCTATTTTCTCATGGTCTAAGTTTTCCTCGCCCCTTACACACACAGGTGTAAGACAAGCCCAACACATCACCCAGCAGGCCCTTCTCCCAAACCCAGATGCTCAGGTGCTTTCCCCCACTCTCTGTAGCTGTAGTTCATAGCCCTCAAGGAAGGCGATGGAGGCAGACCGCCCTTTTGACTTGATCTTCAATCAGGCTGTCTGCCTACCTTTGTCCCCAAGGTCACTTGCTCTGGATTATGTGTCATAGGACAACAGATGCAGATAAACTTGGTAGTGCTTTTCATGCCCAGCAGGCCACCTGACAGCGGTCTTCCCAGTGCCCTCCCGGAAGGAAAATTGGAGGGATCACAGAAGATAGATGAACAAAGTGAGCCCTGGCTCACTTTGACTCTGACCAGCTTTTCTAGGATAGCCTGGTGCTCCCAGCCCTCAGGGTCATGGTTTATTTGCAATGTCTCACTCCTGTACTGGAGTTCACAATTATCATTTATCTCCCTTCTTCCTCCCACCCAGTCTCTCTGTTGTTTCTTAGTAAAGAAGAAATGAAAGCAGCTGTGAGAGGAATCCCAGTGTACCTGAACTACTTGTCTGACCACTCTGAAAGGGATTCCTACTGCTGGCCAAGGAGGGTTACAGATATTTTAGCTCACAGGGGGCTGATGATATCTTCACTTAAGGGCCCAGGCCTCCTTGCGGTCAGGTTATTCCTGTACAGTTAGGCTTCCTCTGCTGCCCTGCCACCTGGTTCCCAGGCTTTGAGGCTGAGGGAATAAACTCTGCTGCTTCTCTTCTGCCCAGATTCTGATTGGTTACACAACATGTATTGTTCAAAAAGAGAAGACTCTGGGTGCCAGCTTCACTAGGCTGAGAAGCTAGGGGAAAGGTTCCACAGGTTAATTTATAACTCTGATATACAGAGAAGAGCTGGCCTTCTATTAATTTTTCTGCCGAGGGTGCGTATTAATTCACCTGCATCAATGAAACTTGAAGGCAAAGCCCCAGCGCATCCCCAGAGCAGGCCTTCTGCTAGGTTAACCCCAGGCATTCTATACACCCGCCTTGCACCTGCTCACAGCCCCACCCGCTCCCTCTGAAGCTACAGTGCCACATTGGCTCTTGTCTGTTGAGCAGGTCAGATGAGGCCTTCTGAAATACTCGGGACTAGTTAGTCCTTGGAACCCCAGCTTTTCCTTGATTTCTCTATGTAGCTTTGAAACAAGCCAGTTTCTCTTGATTGTAGGTATGTGCGCTTGGAAAAACAGTAGAGACCTTTCTGTGTGATGCTTTCAGTACCCAAGTGCATTTAGGGAGGCTCTCAGGACAACCTGGCAGATGAGTGTTTGTCATCTGAAGGGAACGCTCCCAGACCAGGGAACAGAGAGGCTAAGCCAGAGTGGAGGGTTCCAGGACCAGGGAACATCGCGGGATAGCCCAGTGGTCAAGTGCATGGACTCTGGCATAAACTGCCTAAATCTGAGCCCTGGCCTCTCGTGTGACCACAACACCACATTTTTCCAGTGCTGTGTGACTTCATCTCAGGTGACTTTATTCCTCTGAGATTGTTTCTTATCCTCAAAATGAGGGAGGCCTTAGTGGGTTATTATGAGGGTTAAACAAAACAAGGTACGTCCCTGGTGCATGTTAGGTGCCGAGTAAATGTGAGCTCCCTGCAGCACATGATCCTGGGGAGGTAGGACAGTTCACACCATATCGTTGGTTATTAGGATTAGAAAAATACAGGAAACTTAATTCAAGACTCCATGTTCTGGTGGAACTGGAGGGATTGAAGGGCTTGTCTGAGTCTCCCCAGCAGGTCACAGACTGAACCAGGACTAGAGTGTGTGTCCTGCCTCCCAGGCCTCTGTTCTGTCCCTGTCACTACCCAGTCCAGCTACCGTTTCTTTGCCTCTTCCCCTTTCCCCTCAACACATTTACTGATACTCATAGGTTTGTCCAGGGAGTTTGTTCTAGACTGTGGCGTGAGAAAGGGAACTCTTCCCTCCTGTGAACCAACTTTCCCAACTGACTATAACACTTGGCCATGACAGCCTGAGAGCACAGAGCCTGGAACGTCTGCCAGGGGGAGGTGGCGAGGGATGTGGTGATAGTGGAGCGATATTGCACTCTCTTGGGAAACGGGCTTTCCTCGCGCCAGCTGCTTGGTCTGGCCTGAGGCAGGTGCAGGGTTGCCCAAGAACCTAAACCGTCCTGAAGAAGGCTGAGTGGTGGCAGGAGCAGCCACAGGCAGGGCTTGTCAGAGGAGACCTATCATATCCTTAGCCAGTGTGGCCTCTTCCCTGTCCTGATGAACTTCATTGGCCAAACATTCTCACTTTTAACCTGCATTGAGACTTGAATTGACTTGGTACCACAAGCCTTGAAGTTTTAGACGATGCATGTATTGTAGAATTAAACACTACTAGCTATCTCCAATGTAGAATAAAATTCTTGAATCATTTTTTTCATCTGTGTATATTTAAGTTTTCTGAGCTAATTCTCTTTTGGAAGCTATTCTTGGCTTTTGATAATGCTGTGTGGATTGCACGTAGAAGTTTACATTTCATAAGCTTTACATTTTGTACCAACAGGCCAAGTTCAGTCAATCCCAATGCTGGACCTTTTTTTCAATGGGGAATGAGGGTCAGCAGCGGCCTGGGTTCTGGTCCTGACTACCACTTGCTGCCTGTGAGACTTTGGCAAGTTCCTCAACTGCACTAATCATCACTTTCTTCATCTGATAATTGGGTTGACTGAGTGGATTTGGGGGCCTGGAGCCCTCAGTATTTCTGGTGATAATGATGCCTTATCTGATTAGGCTTTCTTAGAAACCCTGGGAACTCAGTTAAATAGGTCATGAACATTCCATCTAGGTAGTAGAGGAGGTAAGGAGGGTTAAGGGTGGGGACCGTGTTGGGTGTGAACCTGTCCTCAGCCAGTTTCGTTCTCACTGATTGCCAAAATGTTCACAAGGGTCACTGGATGAGGAAGGTGGGTAGCTGGTGGCCCCTTTACCGTTGCCAGCGAATGGCAGTGGAACTATATGACCTGCAGAAAGTCAGAGGGCAAATGTGAACATCTTTATGAATGAAACACAGTATATTGGGGTTTTCTCCTAGTGAAAACCTTCGAGTTGAGTGACCCAGTTAAGCGAGTTGGTAGTTTTGCGTTCACTCCCTTGGCTTGTGTTAAACTCTTGGTGATAGGATGTGATATAGCTGGACCTTCACCCTTTCTGTCCAGGTTCAAGGTATGAAAACAAGAGCTCTCCCTATACCCATTATGTGTTCTGTTCTCTGCTGAGTGTGGATCCCCCTAAGCAGCTGGAATCAGTTCAGAGCCTTGGGTTACAAGAATGAAAATGCACCTCATCACTGCACCTAGGGCTAGTGGGTGCCTCCTCTGACCATAGGAGGCAGTGTGCCAGACAAGTGTTTGCACCACCTGAGCTGAGGATCATCTTCCGTGGTGGAGGTGGGCCAGGGGCTGCAAATGGCGTCTCTGAGAAATGCAGACTCTGGGGCCGTGCCTTTTCCTGTCTGACTAGCTGTGGAGCTGCAGTGAAAGGCAGGCCTTCTTACAATCAAAGGCCTCTAATTCAGCACAGCCAGGATTGATTAGTGCTTGGTTGATTTTTTAAAGGCAGGGAAATGGGGGAATTCTATAAAATACAAACATAAACAATAAGCATTTTATTCTAACTGTGCCTGTGAGCATGAAGTGTGTGTGAGGGGAGTCCCTGGCCTGCCTGACAGCGTGGCGGCACAGTTCATCCACCGGAGACGGTCAGGAGCACCGCAAGGCCCCAGCCCCCGTTGGGCTGGGCCGATTGAGCTCCAGCGAAGCCTCTGATGACTTCTGCCCACTGGAATCTTTCCTCCCAGAAGGAAGTTCTGTATTAATTACCTGCTGTGAAAACTTGTAATTTTGTTATTTTTTAATTATTGTTTTTAGCATCAGAAGCTTTTCTTCTCAAATCTTTCTTAGACCTTTTTTGTTACTACAAATACGTGTTCTTTGTAAACAACTAATACATGGAAATACTCCCTATAAGTGAAAGCTGGCTAGAAGTGCATTCTCTAGAGAGGTAACCACAGTTAATAGTTTGTTATTTTCCTACAAATTTCTGTATGTATATATCATTTTAAAAAATAGGTTCACATGACCCATTACTATTTGGGTGACTTGCTTTTTTTTCCATTTAACATGGGCATTTTTCCATATCAATATAGATAGATTTACCTCACTTTTTAAAAAATTTATATATTTTATTGATTATGCTATTACAGTTGCCCCATCCCCCCCCCTTATTCCCTTCTTCTCTGCACCCATTCCCCCACCTTAGTTCATGTCCATGGGTCATACATACAAATTCTTTGGCTTCTCCATTTCCCATACTATTTTTAACCTCTCCCTGTCTATTTTGTACCTACCTTTTATGCTTCTTATTCCCTGTACTTTTCCCCCGCTTCTCCTTCCTCTGCCTCCCCCCTGATAACCCTCCATGTGATCTTCATTTCTGTGATTCTGTTCCTGTTCTAGCTGTTTACTTAGTTTGTTTCTGTTTTTGTTTTTGTTTAGGTTCAGTTGTTGATAGTTGTGAGTTTGTTGTCATTTTACTGTTCATATTTTTTATCATCTTCTATTTCTTAGAAAAGTCTCTTTAACATTTCATATAATAAGGGCTCCTTTAACTTGACCTTATCTGGGAAGCACTTTATCTGCCTTTCCATTCTAAATGAAAGCTTTGCTGGATAGAGTAATCTTGGATGTGTCTTTGCCTTTCATGACTTGGAATACTTCTTTCCAGGCCCTTCTTGCCTGCAAGGTTTCTTTTGAGAAATCAGCTAACAGTCATATGGGAACACCTTTGTAGGTAACTGTCTCCTTTTCTCTTGCTGCTTTTAAGATTCTCTCCTTCTCTTTCATCTTGGGTGGTGGAATTATGATGTGCCTTGGTGTGTGCTTCCTTGGGTCCAACTTCTTTGGAACTCTGAGCTTCCTGGACTTTCTGGAAGTCTATTTCCTTTGCCAGATTGGGGAAGTTCTCCTTCATTATATTTTCAAATAAGTTTTCAATTTCTTGCTCTTCCTCTTCTCCTGGCAGCCCTATGAGTCAGCTGTTGGAACATTTGAAATTGTCCCAGAGGATCCTAAGCCTCTCCTCATTGTTCTGAGTTCTCATTTCTTCATTCTGTTCTGGTTGAATGTTTATTTCTTCCTTTCGTTCCAAATTGTTGATCTGAGTCCTGGCTTCCTTCCCTTCAGTCTTGATTCCCTGTACATTTTCCTTTATTTCACTTTTCATAGCCTTCACTTTTTCTTCAATTTTGCAACCCTACTCAAATCATTTCTGTGAGCATCCTGATTACCAGTGTTTTGAACTGTGCATCTGATAGGTTGGCTTTCTCTCCATGACTTAGTTGTAATATTCTGGAGCTTTGATCTGTTCTTTTATGTGGGCCATATTTTTCTGTCTTGGCACACCTGTTTACATAGTAAGGGGTGGAGCCTTAAGTATTCACCAGGGTAGGGTAACCCACATGGGTGCATTGTGCTTTAAGGGGGAGGGGTCCAAGAGGGAGCAATGCCACTTTCTCAGCTCTTGGTTGGCTTTCAGTCACTTCCTCTGCTACCCACAATCAAATTGGGCCCTTCAGGTGCTGATTCCTGGGTAGGTGGGTGGGTTTGTGTGCATTCTAGGACCCCGTGGGTATCTCCAACGAACTCTTCTGTGAGGCTGGGAGTTTCTCCCACCACCACAACGTCCACAGGTTTTTTCAGTCAGAGATTTTGAGGCTTTTATTTGCCGGTGCTGGAATCCTGGGTTGCACAGTCTGTCTTGCTCCCCAGGTGTTCCTCCTAGTTTATCCGCATGCAAATGTGGAACCACCTGCTCCGCCACCCCCCGCCTCGCCTGGTCCTCCAGCCACCACCTCAGCAGCCCCAGTTTTCCAGGCACCACCTTGCAGCAAGTCCTCTCCACCCCAGCTGCCTGTCTCCACCCCTTCTACCAGTCTGGATGAATTTTTTTTTTTACCTCCTTGGTTGTCAGACTTCCATACAGTTTGATTGTCTGGCAGTTCTGGTTATTTTTTTTTTGTTTTTAAATTTGTTGCTATCTTTCTTATGGTTGTGCAAGGAGGCAAAGTGTATCCACCTACACTTCCATCTTGGGCGGAAGTCCTACCTCACTTTTTAAATAACTTTATTGAGGTATATGATGTGGATACCAGCCTGCAGTGTCCGCCACATTATGGATGAGATACGAGACAAATTCATGCAGACTACCGAGTCCTGTGAAGGAAAAGGGACAGCGTGGCTCCTCTCTCAAGAGGAGAGCGCCCCTACCCTTGCCTTGACAGGCTTTTATTGGATTCAGTTTGCATAGGAATACAGGGTATATACGTAAAGCTCATCAGTCATTGTAATTATGATTAAACAGTAGATAACATTCAAATAACTCTGAGGGCTTCTTCTGAGTCTGTCAGATAGTTAAAGGGCCATAAAACTTTAGGGAACAAACTCACTTCCTGGTTGGACCCTTATCATTTAAATTGAGGGTATTAGCAAAGTAGGTTTCATAGGATTTTATGCATTCTATCTTAGGCCCAATCGCCCTAGGGAACCTGCCCTTTCCAGCACAGGGCTGCACCCACCTCCACCATTATTTCAGGCTTAAGTAATTGTTTCAGGCTTAAGTCAGGCAGGGGAAGTAAGGCATCCTAGAGATTAGGAGACTTCTTGTAGACAGAATGAGGACTCAGGTTATGTTAAAGCTGAGGGGCAAGGGTCCATCACCCCTTTTTCTGTAGCTCCCAAGTCCTTTTCTGGGGGCCCTGTGATCATGCTTGTCTTAGGTTGTCCCTCTCTTGAGGAATCTTGTGGGTCATTGGCTAACTGATCAAGCATTGGAGGCCAGGCAGGGTGAAGTAAAAGGGGCAGAGGCAGCACCCCTGCCAGGGAGATAAGCTTTGTCTCCTCAGTGGCTTATGGTCCCAAGGTCATTCACTCAGCCTTAGCCGGGGCGGGGGTGGGAGTTACAGCCTCTGAAACCAGGCAGAGCAGTTCCCAACAGTATAATTTCATATCATAAAATTCACCTGTGGCAGGTGTACCAGCTCTACTTCAGTTTTTAATAGTTGAATACCATTATGTGATAATTTATATTTACCCTTTTCCCACTGATGGACAGTTAGGTGGTTTTGAAATCTTCCACTGTTATATATAGTGCAACAATGCATTCTTTTACACAGACTGGGCATTCATAATGTGTAACGGTAGAAGAAAATCCTAGAGGTCGAGTTTTGGGGTCACAGTGTATAAACATTTAAAATCATAATATTGCTGAAATACCTGCTGCAACTTTTCAAGTCGTCAGTACATTAATAAGGAAAAAAAAGAACCGCACACACACACCTTTGCCCACTCTGAGATTATATGAAATTCCTAAATTTTCTTGGCCAGGGAATACGGATTAGCAGTGCAGTGGTGATACAGCGCAGGAGCAGATGCAGCATATCTCTGAGTTCCATGGACCTAGAGTGTCCCCAGTTGCTCAGGGACACTGGCTCGCAGGGTAGGGTCCTCCCAGGACAGCCCATTCATACCTAGGGCCTCCATCAGTATTCAGGAAAGATTTACCCCGACAATCAAGCCCTCATTAGGAATTATTATAGGTCTCTAGCTCCTTCTGGTTCTTAAGCCAAACTCTGCATCCTGGAGCCCTCATTTGTCCCACCTTCCACCCAGCAGCATCTATAACATCTCTTCCTCCTGCGTCCCTGGGTCCCAGAAGGCTCTGTTCACCACTGCGACACCAGTTTAATACCCCCCTTTACCTGGTGGCTCTAGTGACTAGGGTCACAAAATCACTTTGCCAGTTTCCCCAGGATTGCACCATTTACTTTTCCACCAGCATTTTAAGGGTGCCCGTTTCCTAATATCCTCACCAAACGTTTGCTCATCTGGGTAAGAATAATTATTAATTTGCATTTTAAATGGACATTGTTGAGGTTGCATGTCTTGTGTGTTTGTCAGCTATTTGTACGTCTTCCCGTCAGACATCCCCATGGAGCAGTCACAGTGACAGTGCCCCCTCACCCACCCTGACACCATCAGTGGCAGATGGCTCTGAGACCTGCTCCCGTGGAAGGCTGTGGCTCTGAGGAGGCCCCGTGTTCAGAGAGCTAAGCATATTTATTTGCTAGACAGTTTAGCTTTTCTTTCTTGTTTCTCTCTCAGCCTTCGGCAGAACATCCACACAGGAGGATTAAAGTTGGCTAACTTAAAACCTTGGCTCCATCTGGCCCAAAAATAGCCAAGTCTTTACCAAAAAATGTTCTTGAGCACTTTGACTACAAACCCAGATTGTCTGGTTCTTGCATCTCTGGCCAGATGTGGGGAGACTTGGATGGGTCAATTCACCCTGCCTTATGGTTAGCTAAGGAAGAAAGGTTTGGGGAAGTTGTCCTCTGGTAGATTTATTTGGTCCTCTGGTCCAAAACCAGAGAAAGCTAAGCGATTTTAGTTCTGTTGCAGGAATAATGGCTTGCAAACTGAGCTCCTCGGAGAATCCGTTATGCAAATTCATGGAACTTATCAAATTAAAAATAAATATCTGGGCAGTACTCAATATATACATTTTAAGTGACAGACTGAATAAATTCCTTTGGGCAACAAATATTGTTTAGCTACCTATTAAGAGCCAGGTACTCTCTTACCTGAGAGTAGGGCCCTGAGCCTATTCCTCAGTGGCTTTTATTGGGTTCAGTTTGCACAGGAATACAGGTAAAGCTCATCAATAATTGTCAGGAAATAATGATCAAACAATAGATAACATTCAAAGAACTATGAGGGCTTATTCTGAGTCAGGGCCATTTAGCTAAAGGGCTATGAAACTTTGGGAAACAAACTCATTTCATACTTGGACCCTTATCAGAAAATTGAGGGCATTCTGAGCAAAGCAGTGTTCACAGGATTTTATGCGTTCTTTCTTAGGCCTGATTCACTGGGGTAATCTGCCCTCCCTCCCTCACACCCCTGCCCTCAGGGCTGCACCACCCTGGCATTGTTTCAGGCTTAAGTCAAGCAGGGGAAGTAAGGCAGCCAAGAGATTAGGAGACTTCTTGCAGACAGAATGAGGACTCAGGCTATATCAAAGCCAAGGGGTGAGGGTCCATCACCCCCTTTTTCTATAGCCTCCCAAGTCCTTCCCTGAGGGCTGCTTCGTGACCATGACTATCTTAGGTTGTCCCTCTCTTGAGGAATCTTATCTGTCATTGGCTAACCAGTTATCTGCCCAGGGCCAAGCTGGGTGAAGTAAAAGGGGGCAGAGGCAGTGCTCCTGGCAGAAAGATAAGCCTTGTCTCCTTTAGTGGCTTGGGATCCCAAGGTCTCTTTACTCAACCTTAGCCATGTGGGGTTGCAGCTTCTGAAACCAGGCAGGGTGGTTCTAAACACTTTGTCTTACAGAGCTTTCTAGTGGGTTAAAAAAGACAGTAGTCAAGAAAACACATAAGAATTTCTAAGATGAGAGAGGGGCTAGAGCTGTGAAGAAAAGAAAACAGGGAAAGGCAGGCTGTGCACATCTTGGGTGAGGTGGGCCCTGGAGGCCTCCGAGGAAGTGACCTGGGAGCTGCGACAAGAATGGAAAGGAGGCGCCGCCACCTGGAGAGCTGGGAGGAGAGTGTTCCAGACAGAAAGTGCAGCGGGAGCCACAGGGGATGAGGGCAGAAGGGGAAGCAGGCACAGGCCTGTCATGTGGTACCTTAGCCATGAGAAGGAGTCTGCATTTTATTCTAACTGCTGTGGAAAGGCATGGGAGGGGTTTGTGTTTACTTTGTTGTTTTTAAAATTTTTTATGGAGGTACCACTTACATAAAGTAAAATGAACAGATCTCAAGTATAAAGTTTGACTTGGCAAATTTACGTATTAGAGTTTCAAGTGGAGTAAAGGGTGACAATTTTATTTTTTCTTTTCAGATTTTATTTTTATTTATTTTTAGAGAGAGGGGAAGAAAGGGAGAGAGAAGAGAGGAAGAGAAACATCAATGTGTGGTTGCTTCTCATGTGCCCCCTACTGGCAACTTGGCCTGCAACCCAGGCATGTGCTCTGACTGGGAATTGAACCGGCAACCCTTTGATTCACAGACCGGCACTCAGTCTACTGAGCCACACCAGCCAATGCTTATTTGTATTTTAATATCTCCACCAACAACTGTGTGGGGGATGGATGGATAGACAGACAGATGGACAAAGGAACAGTAATCTTGCTACATATTCAGTAAAACATGGTATGACTCTGAATAGGACGTTTTGTGGAATAGTCATTGCAGGTGACTTTTGAAGCTTGTTCCTATGGCTTCCCTGCCCCAGGCAAAGGCTAGGAGGTAGGGCTCCAGGTGTGAGTGTGAAATTCACAGTCTGTGCAGGTTTACTTTGGCTGAGGCCTGCAGTTCTGCACTTCCCTGTCACATTTATAGTTGTTTCTGCTCAAATAAAATGCTTGTTGATTGTGTTGAGCAAATACAGCCTGGATTTTCACTGGACCCAACTGACCAGCCTCCTCTCTGCCTAGGATAAATGTGAGTCAGTCATGTGATCGAAAGGGTGATGGAGGTCACCCACAGGTGTGGTTTTTGAGGGTTTGTTAAAAAGGTCCCTCTTCAAAGATAGCTCTTCCTTCAGCCTTTTCTGGTGCCAAAATTCCACCATTAAAATGTCTTGATTTTGAGTGTGTAAAGCCACCATGGGTCACTATTCTAAATGATGGTTGGTTAAATACTTACCAGTGTAACAGTGGAAGGGAGCAGGATGCAGGCAGGTAGGTTTGGAAGGTTGTTTGGGGTTTGGGAGAGATCCAGGCCTGCAGCACAATGTCCTGAGTGGACAGGTCCAAGGGAGGACAGCACAAAGGCCCGGGAAGCCTGCAGCGGAAGGAAGGAGGAACAGCACAAGGAGAGTGCTGCAAAGGAGCGAAGTCTCCTTAAGCACCTCCCGGTCTCCCTGCAGTGGTTACGAGGTTAATGAGAGCTCCGTGGTGTTGCGTGGAGGGACTGCCTTAGCTGAATTCTGGCCTCAGTACAGATGGAGGCTGACAGACTAGGGAGCAGAGCGCACAGGTGGACACAGCTTTGTTCTGGTCCCACCTGAAAGTGCAGGCCAGGAGGAGATGAGATGTAAAGCCAGAATTACAGTGCTAGAACAACTGATGATCTTGGTTGTATTCAATGGTGACATTTTAGATAACTTTCCTCTTTCTCTTGTTTCCAAATGTTTAATGGTTTATAATTGAAAAGGAAAAAGAAGGACCTTAGGGAAGTCCTGGACTCAAAAATGGTGATCAGAAGAGTGCGCTGTTGCTGCCCACAGCTGGGCTGTGTGCCTGAGGGTTTTCTCTTCCTCTAGCAGTCATACCATTGCTGCTACTTGTAAAATGTGTATGGTCCTTGCTCGTACAAAGCACAGTTTTAAGCACTCCGAATATAGTTTTATTAATGCTCCTATGATGTGGATCCTATAATTTCTTCCATTTTATAGGGGACAGGGCACAGCTCAGAAAGGTTAAGCAGTTTTCCATGGTCCCACAGTTAAGTGCTGAAATGAGGGTTTGAACCTAGAGCTCACACTGGAAGCACTGAGCTGTTGCCTCCTGATTTGTGGGTTCTTCCAGTGTGCTCTGCTCTGTTTGTTCAAGTTACTAAGTAAGTGTCTGCTTCGCTTCTGTCTGCCTCTGTAACTAATCACCTGGTGGGAGAGACAGACAAATCCTAAGTATTGCATTTGAAGTAGTAATCCCAAGGTAACACAGGAGACTTTAGGGAGCCCAGGGCAGGGAGGGATGCTTAGCTCAGTTGCAAAGGAAGTAAGTCTTAGAGTTGTCTGAACTAAAACTGGAAGGATGCCTAAGAGTTATGCAAGAGAAAGAAACGTGGGGTGTCCAAAGCCAAAGGGACGATGTGGGGGCAGCACTAAAATGGGAGAGGCCAGGCCAGGGCACCTGCCAACTTAAAAAGTATGAATCGTGCTGAACAACACAACACAATACAATATACAGATGATGTATTATATTATTGAATTGTACCCCTGGAATTTATATAATTTTATTAACCAATGTCACACCAATATATGCAATTTCTTTTTTTTTTAAACATGTTTAAGAGAAAAAGTGTGCGTTGTGTTTCCAGAGGAAGGGGAGGTGGGGTGGGCATTTAAGAAAGGCCTGCTGTGCCCAGTGCTCTCCAGCCCCAGCGTGCGCGGCTTTGAGAGAGGACGGGTCGTGAGGGCCTGTTGAGGCGGAGGAGACGGGCCCTTCCCCCCCTCGTGGAATGCCCCCACACACAACCATTGCTGTCGCAGGCTTCTCAAGGTGGCAGAGGGGCAGGCGGGCTTTGGGATCGGACAGACAAAGATGCAGGTCTGGGTTGTGCCCTTTTCGGCCTCCTGCAGAGCCTCTGACCTTATCTAGAAAGAGAGGGTGACACCTTTCAGGGCTGTCTTGCAAAGATGAAGAGTGATAGTGTAAAGCCCCTGTAATAAGTGCCAGCGGTGGTGGTGATGGCGGCCACAGCTGCCACTGTCTTTCTCCTCACATTGACCCAATGAGGTAGACAGCTGAGGAAACTTAGACACAAAGAGTGAAGTGACTTACTTAAATAATAAAATTTTTGATAAAGCGGGGACTCGATTTCAGATGACCTCCAGCTTGGCTGCCATTAGTTCCTCACCATAAGAATCACCTGGCTCTTAATGTCTCCTTGAAAAGTGGTCCAGCCTGAGGTTAAAACTCTCATAGACCAGAACTTAGTCAGATGGCCACACCCATGGGGGTGGAGGCCATGGGGGGAGGGGCAGGCACTGGAACTGCAGTCAGCAGGCTACCTAAGAGAATTCCCTCAGTAAGAAAGAGTTTGGAGGGTGGGTGCAGGGGAGGCAACCAGCAGGCTGCCTCAGTGTCCTCTGGGACTTTTTCTCTGCCTTAAAAAAACTGGGCACCTCTGGGGCTTCTAAGAAGGTTAGGGATGGGGCTTGGCTATAGGGATGATCATTTATATATACTTAGGGAAAGTGCAGAAACATTTCTGGGTTTTCCCTTGCTTGCTGCTTCCGGCAGTCAGGGTGGATTTGCTCAACCCCCAGGATAGTTTCTGCCCTTTGGGATTGAGGTCCTGGGCTCACAAAATGAGCAAGGCGTGGTTTAAGGTCACTGGTCAAGCCTGTGCCTACTAGAAAGAGGCCTTTCTCCCAGGTGACTCGATTTCATCACAGCTCCACTGGTGATCCTGAACAAGTCACTTCCTCCCCCAGTTTGCCATGCTTCCCACTAAGTGGGCTGGATCCTTAAGGACCCTTCTGGCGCTGACTCAGAGTCCAAGCTGCCTGGTTTATGAGCCGATGCCCAGCTGGCACCACTGGCAGCTGCTTTGCAGCCAGGTTTGCTGTTGAGCTGGGGAGGGGACCACTTGCCGTGGGCCCAGTGAGTTTTGTCACTCTAGCAGGAAGCCTGTGTTGCATGAGGCACTGGCCTGTGGCACAGCTTGAGAAGTGAGGCCAGCAGGGGTGCGGTCCAGGTCAGCAGCGTATCACTGGGCACAAGGCTCCAAGGCTGTTTTTTTTTTTTTCTGGCTCCCGGTTATTGGCAGGAGAGTATTTTCTCCAGGGACAAATAAGAAAGCATACAGACTTCTGGCCTGAGCTCATGGTCTCAAGCATCCTGACCCTGAGAGGTGAGAAAGCTGCTCCCGTTCCTGAGGCTCATGACCTCACACAGAGACCCTTGGTTTCATGGTCCCAGGAAGGAGCTTGTGACTCTGATTTCCCATAGCCCATGAGGCACGACCGTCCAAGGTGGTGCCACATCTGTTGTGTCACATTTTTTGTTTAATTTTTAAAATATGTTTATTGATCCTGGGAGGGGGAAAACATCAATGTGAGAAAGAAACATCGATTGGTTGCCTCCCATATGCACCCCACCTGGGGACCAAACCCACTTCCTAGATATGTGCTGTGACCTGGAATGGAAACCACAACCTTTTGGTGTGTGGGCCAACACTCCAGCCAACTGAGCCACACCTGCGAAGGCTGTTCTATCCCTCTTTGAAGTGTTGAGACACTAAAGTGCCTACTATGTGTCTGTAATCTGCTTCCTGCTTTAAGATTACACTTTAAACATAAGAATACAAACATTTCACACATTTTACATTGTGATTTAATTGCCTTGGTGGATTTTCATGACAAAGGGAGCTCTCTGCCAAGAGCCCTGCTGGGTTCAGGAGCCTGTCCTGTACTTTATCCTCAGCAGGGGGTGATTTTCCCACCCCAGTCGAATTGTGCTGGTTTGGGAAATGCCATCAGAAAAGGAGGGGCTCAAGGGACTGCCACACCTGGTAACTAAGTCTGCAGAATCCCAGTTTACCCTGTCTTCATTCCGCTGCAAGCCTTTCTTTCTCTTCCCCTGATAGTTAGGAGCTTCTTCAGTCTCTTTCATTCCTTGTAACTCTGCTTCTCTCAGGCTGTGCCCACTACCAGCCAGACTACTCTCCTCAGTTGTGTGGTTTAATTTCAAAAGAGTTGTGTTTTTTTGACTCAGTTTCTAAATAGGACTGCAGGTGCTACATGGAAATTATTTCCCTTCCAGCTCCTGTGATTTGACTTTGAACACCACCTTTTTTATGTCTTCTTCCTTGTGACATAAAAGGAAAAAACCCAAGTAAAATCCCAGCTCTCCCCCACCATGCGTTCAGTTCGTGGGGGGCACCAGCCAGGTGAGGCTCTGAGGACTGTGAAGTAGGTGCCTGGTGCCTGCCTCTAGATGCTGACCCAGAGAGGTGTGCACAAAACCAAGCGACAGCATCACTTGAGCAGTTAGTTAGTGGTATGGCTGCTGGTGTGAAACAGACAGACAGAATTAGATAATCTGTAATTGCCTCCCACTGTATGGCACCAATAGCATGAGACTTCTAGAGAAGTGAGCACTGTGCCCTGGTACCCCCAGGGAAGGGTGTGAGCTGAGGGCCAGAGCAGGAGGGGTCAAAGGTGTATGCCAAAGAGGAGGAGGGCAGGTGAGAGCCTTGCCAACCCCACCTGAGCAGCCCTGCAGGTGCCCTGGTACCTGAGTGACCTGGTTAGTGCTCACTGCAGCCATGCTGAGACAGCCTTCTCAAGGATCAAATTGTCCAGGCAAGAAGGTTCACCAACACTGCGTGCTAGCAAGGATGTGGGGAATGCTGCAACTTGTGAGGAGAGCAGTGTGACAGAATCAGCTGTCACACCTGATGCAGCTAGCCCGCCACTAGGACTGTACCCACACAGGCAGAGGTGGCACATAGCAAGGACAGTCACTGCAGCAGTGCTTGTAGAGTGACTCAGAGGTGGCACAGCCATGCCAGGGGATACCATGTAGCCTCTGGTAAAAGAGACAGCCTCGTGTGTCGTAGGTTAAACTCTGCGGGCGGTTTCAGTGACAGCAGCAAGGGTCCGACTGTGTGAACCATGTGACCATCCAGCTCTCTTTCAGGGAGCATCCCTCCATCCTTGTGCTCGCCTCCCCTGTGTATGGAAGGGTGCACGAGATCGTGGTCACAGTGGCTGGTCCTGAGAAGGGAAACAGGGACTGGGATTTCAGATGAAAGGGAGACTTCTTACCTAGTATGTTTTTATAGTCCTTTAATTTTTTTTTAAGAAAAGGAAAAATATGCCATATTAGTTTACTAGGGATGTCATAACAGAGAATCATATCTTGGCTTAATACAACAGAAACTGACTCTCTCTCAGTTCTGGAAGCCCAAGAGCCAGAATGAAGGTGTGGGCAGAGCCACACTCCCTCCAGCAGCTCAGGGGGGAGTGTTCGTCTCTCCCAGTGTGTGCCCTTCAAGAGTGCCCCGGCTTGTGGCTGTACCGGTCCAGTGTTCCTGTCGTCACAAGGACCCCTCCTTTCCCCCATGTCTTCTCTCCTCTCTCTCTCAGAGGATATTTGTATTTAGGTTTGGGGCTCACCTGGCTAATCCAGGATGATCTCTTCTCAAGGTCTCATCTTCGTTATATCTGCAGAGACTTTTCCAAAGAAGGTAACATTCATAGGTGTTGTGGGTGAGGATTTGGACATATCTTTTTGGGAACCACCATTCAACCCACTACAATAGCCAGTCATTTTGGGGGTAAAAACTCACCCATATGCTGCTTACAATAGAACTACCTTCAGTGTAAACTTAAAGGGAAAGGGATTGAGAAAGATATATATAGCATACAACACTAAACAAAAGAATGTACTCTCTGAATTTTATACACTTCACATATTCATATATTCACTCAGAGCCGGGGTGGGGGGCTCAGGTTGTGGCAGCAAGAGGAGAGCAGGGTTGGGATCCTAGGACCTTCCTAGTGAAACAGAAACCCCCTGTGGGTCTTTTGTTCGGGTTCCTTTTTTCCTCACTGCCAATAAAAACTGTGGCTCTCAATGCCAGAGTTTGGTAAAAAGGAAAGGAATTATTTAATTAAAAGTTGTACAGCTTTAGAGTAATGGTGGAAATTTGCCATTAAGTCCCACTCCCTTTGAACGCCCACAAACACACACAGTCCAACCCCCCCACCCCCCACCCAGTAATCTGAGTCGGCCACACAGGCCTCCCTCGGTTCCCAGCACCATCAGCTGTGTTGCCGAGATCTCTAGTTCTTAATCCAAACGCATGGCACCTCCTCATGGCCAGCTGGTGAGAGTCCTTGCACCCCCTCTTTATCCACATGGCCCCACAAGGTCCTGCCACACACAACAGCCTGCCTTTTTGTTTAAATCCCAGCCTGGAATCTCCTCCCTAACCCCCTCTCCGACTCCTCCCACAATCGGCTACACCTGCCAGCACTCCCGAGTTTTCTGACTTTCTGGGCTGCTGTAGTTAGTCCAGGCAGGCGTGGCTCCGTGGCCTGGAGCAAACCATCTCTGAGCTCTGGTGCAGGCTCTGTAACTAGGGGAGCTGCCTCCCAGTTACATCACGGGTCAAAGTCCTGCCCATCTCCCTGGCCTAGGCAGACTATTCAGCATTAAGATGAAGCCAGCCTGCCATTACTGATACGCAAAATAATTTTCAATAGTTGTGCTGCAGCTTTTTCCAGCTCCCCAGCTAGGCTTGTGGGGGGCATGGGGGCTTCTCAGCCTACCTCCCATTCTGAACCTTGTTCTGCACCCCTTATATTAGCATTCCAGCCTCGCTCCCCCCAGCTGCTGGCAGGTATGACAGGAAGGGGTGGAGAATCAGGTTGCGACTGTTAGACCCAAGGTCACAAGCTTCTTAGAGACAAGAGACTGGGATGGGGCATCTCAGCCCTGGACTGGGTAGAGGGGACACAGAGAGGAGAGGGAAACAGGGTCCAGGACAGGGATGCAGGGTGTGGTTTGCTTGCCTGAGCACAGGTTCTGTGCTTGCTTCTTCCCTTGTTTGCTCCCATTTAACCCTGATGCCAGCCTGGTAGGTCATAGCTGCACACCTCCAGCCCCTCTTTTTTTAACACATAGCTAGGTAATAGCGGAGACAGGACCCAAAGCCATGTCTGCCTGGATTTTGACCACACCACTCCCTTGAAGGGGTGACAAGACCCCGTGTTTGCCTTCAGGACGTGTGTGCGTGAAGTCAGAGAGCCTGCTCAGCAGCCGCTCCGTGTGGAGGCGATGGTGCCCGGCGTCATTAAGGACTGAAACGAGCTGTGTGCTGCACGCCCCCCCCCACGGGCCCCCTTTCCTGTCCCCACTCTTCATCCCCACACTCTCCCGCCTCCTTTCCCACCAGGGGCCCTTTCAGGCACTGCCTCTGCAGCCTCGGGTTCCCCTCTGGTGCCCCTGTGACCTACACTTGCGCTGTGCCTGCTGCTTCCTCCACCAGCCTCCCACTTTGGGGGACGCATTGTAGAAGTAAAGGTCAGAGAGGAGGGATTGCACTTTGTTTGGCCTCGTGCTCCGTCTGAGTTCCCTCCATCCTGTGGAAGCACCATCCGTTGTGAAAAGACCAGCTGTCGGGCTGTGCCCCAGCCGCTCCGTGAGCCTTTCCATTTGTGGCCTGGAGCCCCGGCCAGCAGGCGCTCCGGCAGCAGTTGTTTCTTACCTGCAGAGAAGTCTGTGTCTCCCCAGTTTGACTCCACCCTAGTGCCACCACCGCCACCAAAACAAAAGAAATGCAGGGGACAGTGCGTATTCCCACCTCTGGAGTAGCTTTTCCTGGCTGTTCTCTCTCACACCCACAACCACACTGTCAGTAAACCCTGTCAGTGCGGTGTTCAAGATACAACCGGATCCGACCCCTCGGCACCCTCTCTTGCTGCCCTCCCAGCCCAGCCCCCTGTTGTTCCGCCCTGGGTTAGTTTGGTGGTCTCTCACTGTTTCCACCGGTACCCCCTCAGGCTACTCGCAGCACAGCAGCTGTGGTGAGCCTGCGGTGAGCCTGCGGTGAGGTTGTGTGGCTGTGGGCCACAGCCATCCTGCTGCCTCCCCCAGGTCACGGCAGGCAAAGGCAGAGCCCTTGCTCTTGAGCAGAATCTGAATCCAGCCTGAATTCGGTCTCTGGCGCTGCTGCGCGGGGCTGCTCTCCACGCACGCACGCACGCACGAGCGGCGCACTCACTCCATCCTTCCCCTTACTTGCCCAGAGCCCAGCTGTGGGTCACCCTGCTTCTCCCATGTCCCACTCTGCTGAATTAGTGCAAGTCTCTGACACAGGTTTGCCTTTTATTTTTGAATTTTTGAAATAAAAGCAATGTTAATGTGGAAGAATGTTTTAAACCATTCACAATGACATAAAAAGTCTACCCCCCAATTGATAATTCCTTTCATCAAAGGTAACCCTTATTGATGCTCATGTATCCTTCAAGGGGAAAAAAAAGTGTGCATGGTGCCAGCATAAATATATGTCCTTTAAAATGGATATGAACAGAAACATGGTAGGCATGTTACTGTGCAGTTAATGTAACTTGGAAATCTTCCCATATTAACCTACCCAGATCCTCCTTGTTCTTAGTGACCGCCTCGGGTTGCGTCGTGCTGTGACGTGTGTTGACGGGCATTGGTTTCTCTCTGGGTTTTTTGTTACGACATTACAGTGAAAATCCCTGTACATCTCAGCACAAGTTGCAGTAACACCTGTGGAGCACGTACCTGGCGGGTTAAAGGGGCCCACGCATGCACAATTTTGGTAGATGTTGGCAGATGACCCCCGAATGGCCTCACTAGTGCATTCTTCTAGAATGTTTTCCTCCCAGCGTTTATTGCAAAAAGTGTTAGACTTACAAAATAGTCTATAATTTAAGGAATACCCAAATATTCTTGATCTAGGTTCACCAGTTACTGTTGCCACATTTATTAGTTTGCTAAAACTACCATAACAAAATACCACAAGATGGATGGCCTAAACAGCAAACTTATTTTCTCACAGTTCTAGCGGCCGGAAGTCCCAGGTCAAGGTGTCAGCAGGTTTGGTTCCTTCTGAGGCCTCCTCTCTCTCTCTGGCCTGCAGATGGCCACCTTGTCACTGTGTGCTCACACGGTTACCCCTCAGTCTCTGTGAGTGTCCTCATCTCTTATTAAGGAGACCTATATGACGCCTTAGTTATTACTTCTTTGAGGCTCTGTCTCCAAATACAGTCACATTCTGAGGTACTGGGGGGGCTAGGACTTCAACATATGACTTGGGAGGGGAGACATGATTTGGCCCGTAACTCCACATTTGCTTCTCTTTGTATAGTGTATATCATGTTAATATAAATGCCAGAATATGAGATATTATAATTATGCCATTTATATGTGTGTTATATATAATTGTAGCTTATATAATTTTTCTCCTACACCATGTGACAGTAAATTGCAGCCATTCGGATACTTCAGCAGGTATCTCCTAAGGGAGGGGGAACTTCTCCTTGGGACATGCTTTGATGTCTTTTGTTTTATACTGATGGGGCAGATCCCCTGCGGCAGAACGACACACGGGATGAGGGCTCCAGCCCTGACTGGGGACTTTCCTTCCACATGGTTTTGTCCTGGCCCAGCATCCTCCACCTCTCCTTCCTGAGACCCCAGCCGCTCAGAGAGACTTGGGTGCTCGTGGGAAGGAGGCCTCCTGCCTGGAGAGCCATTTGTGCGAGCAGAACCTCTTGGCCTCAGTTCCAGATTCTTCAGCGTGGTTGATGTTTTGCATGTGTGATGTGTCAACAGAATGACACCATCTTACAATTCCACTTGCATTTTGGTTTCTATCAAAATGTCTCTCTAAACACCAGACTGACTTCATTTTTGTGTACAGACAGCCTTGCTTTGCAGAATGCGGACTGCCTGTGTTCACTTAGAGCAGTGTTTGTTACTGTGGGTGCCCTTTTCTCCCTCCCTATCTGCCTGCGCCTCCTCCCGCACACACTCTGGCAGCTCAGGACTCTGCCAGAGTTGACTCTTTCCTGCCACTGGTGGGAACATGGCATCCTCCCTGGGCTTGCATCCCTGTCTGCTGCTTCCTCCGTACTTTGGTGTGGGAAAACATCACACATGCACACTCCCCATGTTTGTTTTAGTAGATGGAGTCCTTGTGGAAACAGTCTGAGCGTCAGTGGAAGATAGGGCACTGAGAAGCTTTCTGTTTCCCTCTGTTCTAATGGATGTGTCTGCAGGCCCGAGGTGAAGGTGTCGGTCATTCTGGGGAGTCCTTTGCCTCCGAGGTCAGTCAGGCTGTTGCTGAATGAGCACCCAGCCTGCTGGCCGTTCAGCCACTGGGAGCACCACTGCCTGGCGCTGAGACACTGCCGGCGTCCTCCCTCAGTCCTCTTCACCCCAGGAACCCAATTCAGAGCCACTTTTCTAAAACACAACTCATACCATGTCTTTGATTTTGCTTAGCACCTTTCATCTTCTTTTTCCCTGCAGGATTCAGTCCAGACTCCTTCCCCTGGCATTCAAGACCCTCCCTCATGTAGCCCCTGCTCAGTCTGTCTCCCTTGCTACCTGCTGTATCAAAGCCAAGTCAACTTATGCCAGACACACTCTGCCACATTGTGTCCCTGTACCTATGAGCTCATGGGGTGTGCTCTGCCAGACTGCAGCTCTCTCCCCTCCCTGGTCCATCTCAGCTTCCACCTCATCAGCCCGTAGGACCTTCACCTCATCAGTGAAGCCTTTCCTGACTGGCCCCCTTCTTCCAGGCAAGCAGGCTGGTCGTCCTTCCCTTGAGCCTTCACTCGGCCTCAGACTCACCTCTTCTCTAGCACTTGCCATACGCGTGGTTATGTGCCTGCCCTCCTGCCTGAGTCTCTTCAGTGCCGGGCTGGGAGCAGCACCCAGTGAACCTTCGGGTGCGTGGGTGGATTAGTTGTTGGGCAGAGCATATCCTCAAGTGAGAAGTAGCTGCATCCCACCTTGTGCTTTCCAGTCCCTACCTGAGAGAGCCCTGTCACAGAGAAAAGAAAATGCAATTTTCCACACACTGTGAGGAGTCATTCTTCCTTAGTGTCCAGTTCGGAAGAGTCTGTACTGGTCGGCAGCAATAGAGGGTCTGGGACCTTCATGTGTTATTGTACCTTGTCACGTAGTAAAAGAGCAAGCACCTTACTTAACCTGACGTTGTAAACCCAACTTGTTATATGCATTTTGCTTTATTATCACTGTGGAAAGCTACTGAATGTCTGTCTTTTCTTTCAGTCAAACGCTTCAGAGAACCAAAGCATGAAAGACGCCCATGGAAGATATGGTAAGCATTCAATGTTAACTCATTCCTAGAATGTGTTTGACTGTGTATTATATGGAGGAATTTATATTTCTCAGGTAAATGTTGAGCCCTGCCTTTCTTCTGTCATCACCCTGGTGTTCAATTTTAGAAGATGCAACATAACACAGTGCTTCAGGCTCCATTAGTTATGGCTCTGTGAGATTATGTTAACGCCTCGCATTCTGTAGTCTGTATGCATATGCGAAAAATAATCTAAATGTGGAGAGTAGTCAAATACACCATGTAAATGCTCTTCTCCCCAAAACTAGTCTTTTTTGTTCCTAGGTTGACCCTAGGGTGGCAGGTTTTCCTTCCTTCAGACATTGTTTCTATACATAAAGCTCCAAAAACTAAGGAAGTCACTTGCAAGGAGACAAGCAGCTCTTCAGGACAACGCAGTGTGCACAAGAAGCCGTCTCTCCGGGGCTGCCTTAGGCTGGCACCTGCCCCGACAGAATAGCCATTTCCCCCCAGAGAAAACTTCTGATACACCCCTGTGGTAAAGGCCTCTTTATAAAATGCTAAGCACGTCCTTGATTGATCTTTAATGTATTATTTCTAGATGTTCATAATTCTTTTTACTTTCCCCTAATTGGTTTCTCTCAACTCTGGGTTTCGAGCTTGGGCCAGGGGGAGCCTAGGGAGGACGTAGAGTTGGGGCAGGCTTGTTTCACACACATTGCCCTTTGGTGACTCCCACTTTGCCATGATTTTAGTAACCGATTTTCAAGCCTCGATCACAGGGATGGTCTGGATTATCTCTAAGGTCTATTCCAGTCCTGAGACCCCATGGTTGATGTCCCCTGCCTGTGGGCCCTTTCATCACCCCCTTCAGTGGCCCTGCCCAGCTCTGGGTGCTCAGCCTGGGGCCTGGGAGACATGACCACAGTTTAAAGGTTCCTCAGCCACAAACCACAGGTTGTCTCCAGGTGTTCGGGGCAGAGGAGAAACTGAAGGCCCCACATTATCACCGTGTTCCTGGGATGCGGATGGGCGCGGGTGGAGGAAATGACACGGGGTGTCCCAAACACTAACAACCTTGTTTTTTTTTCCTTTTTGAAACTCCCGTCATCTAGCCCAGGGTTTGGCAGGTGATGGCTCACTAGCTCAGGGTCGGCCTGGCTCACTGTTTCTGTAGATCCAGTGTACAGGGATGGCGGCAGCTGTGGGTGCTTTAGGCTCGGTGGCGGAGCTGAGTAATTACTACAGAGAACAGCGGTCCACAAAGTCTGAAACATTTCCTCTCTGACCCGTAACAGCAAAAGGTTGCCACCCCCAATCCAGCCCACTGTTGGATGGCGGCCGCTGACAGCGGTTCGGGCCTTCCTCTGCCACCCTGATCTGTGCAGGTCCTGCTAGCTTTGCACATCACGTCCTTAGCGCGGCCGTGAGTGTGAGACCGGCGCCTCGGACTCCATCACAAAGCTGGGATCAAGCATTTCATTTTGAAGTAACAAAGAAATGAACAAGTGAAACATACTTTAAGTGTGTGTTTAATGTGTTTAAACATATAGGGTGGGGCAAAAGTAGGTTTACAGTTGTGAATAGGCAAAACAGTTTATTCTTGTGTTATTATTTATTCATTATTGTACTATGCTCCATACGAACAGCTATAAACCTACTTTTGCCCATGCTGTATGTTATTAATCAGTGGTCTTTTAGGGACTTTAATGCAATATTATTGAAGCTTTTGAAAGGTAGCTGAAATGCCAAGCCTGAACTACCTGTATTTTGCCATGTAGACTGTGAACTTTTTTGCCCAAATTTTGGAGGGAAAAATATGGGTGCACATTATACTTGGGTAGTACCTGAAACACCTTGTGTCTCTTCATGTGTTTTGTAGTTATTTGTTACATAAAATTTCTTGTACCATAATATGTTCAAAAATAAATGCTAAAATTCCTTTATAATACAAAAAACAAGTATCTAAATATAAATAAATATTGAACTAAAAATTAAAATGAAAGATATTTTTCCTGAAAGTTTGGGTCGAAAATGTGTGTGCACATTATACATGGCAAAATACGGTAGTACTGATGCCTGGGGGAGAGGTGGCTGGTAATTGGAAGTTGGGATCTCCCAGTGGCTTTTTTCTACTTCAAATGTAACATTTTCCCCAAATTGAATATTATCCTCCTGTCGATGTGCTCACAAGTGCTGATTCTATTTTGTACAGGTTTTTAGACACTTCCAAACAAGCCATAGGAATGCTGTTCATCCACTTTGCAAATGTGTACCTAGCAGATCTCACCGAAGAGGACCCTTGTTCCCTGTAAGTGGTTCATGTCTGAGCACTAACGCCCCCACCATGGTTGAAGATGGAGGCTGTCCTGGCTGTCTGCAGCGGCCCTGTTCCTCCAGCTCGGGGGTGGGGCAGCTTGCCTTTGTCCCCTGTGCTCCTCTAAGAGACCATCCCTAGTGTGCTGCCTCTGAGCTCAGACACCTGGTGACAGTGGCCCTGTGCGCTGGCTTTCTGCCAACCAGAGTTCTGTGTCTTGGTTTGCTAGTACCCTTATGTCTCCAGCTTCAAAGCAACCTCTGGCTGGGCAGCATAATGCCCTGAAGGAGTGTCTGTCTTTGCTGGAACAGGACACATGGGGCTTCTCTGTGGTGTCAGCCACTCAGGGTCAAAGCCATTATCGACTATCATTGACCTGTTGACCCGAAGACTGGGAGTTGTTCCACCCTGTCAGTGCAGTGTGCCTTCCACACAGCCCCCAGACCGGCCTGCCTGAAACCCCAGCTGGGCCATGATATGCGGTGCCCCCTGCTGACAGCCCTCAAATGGCGCCTAGCTCAGCAGATGGAGTGGAAGCGGAGGTTCACCTACCCCACCCTGACCCCATCCTGCACCTTCCTGGCTCAGACTTGGTACCTCAGCCATGGTCGGCTACTCCTGGTGGCTCTCAGACCTGCCCGCTGTCTCCTGCCCCTGTGCCTTTGTCCACGTCCCTCCGCCTGAAATGCCCTCCAGCCCTGTCCTGCCTCTGTAGGAGAGTGGGGCAGGGGGCTGGCAAGTCCCTTGCCAAGAGGTCTATTATGTAGTTAAGATCACTTGGACTGGAAGATTCTTTTAAGCCTCTCTTTTTGGGTGACAGTGTGCAGTTTTTAGATTTAGTCTAGGTCCAGACTTAAGAAGTTGTGAGGTCTCCTCCGCAGGGTCTCCCCTTAAGTAAGACCTGGATAGACTGTGATCTGTTTGAATGTTTATGTCCAACCCCAAAGCAGGGACCGGAAGGGTGATAGTCTCACAGGGGAGATGGTTAGGAAAACGCCTCGTCCTTTCAGTCCTTGAGCCCAGCAGCAAGCTCATGTCATCTTCTGGTGAATCATCTTGATGTCACTGGCCGAGATAATTTGAGAGCCAGCTCTGCACCCCAGAGGCACTGGGGCAAGAAAGCCTAGTTCCTGGTGTAGCCTTGACTCCATCAAGCTTCCTGCACCCACAGAAGGAAGATGGTTACGGCCCTGGCTGGTGTGGCTCAGTGGGTTAGGTGTCATCCCGCAAATGAAAAGGTCACTAGTTCGATTCCCAGTCAGGGCATATACCTAGGTTGCAGGCCAGGTCCCTGGTTGGGGACATGCAAGAGGCAACCTATTGATGTTTCTCTCTGTCTCTCCCTCCCTTCCCCTCTCTTTAAAAATAAATAAATAGTATCTAAAGAAAGAAAGAGAGAGATGAATGATACAGCTTTAAGCAGGACGTTGACACACTGCAGTACAACCAGGATAGAGAAGGAGCTGTTGACAGATCGTGAGTGCTGGGCTTGGAGAAGAAAAGGTTCAAGATAAACCTCGGGTGGTGACCGAGGGGCCAGACTGTGGGAAGGTGGCTTCACTTCTTTGAGCCTCAGTTTCCTCCTCTGTCCTGTGTGTCCTGCCAGGTGCTCGGGATCACTCCGAAGCTTTCATCAGATGATGAGTACAGTGCCATTGAAAACAGCAGGGGCACTTCCCAATGAAGATGTTAAGGATATTGTCATTAAAACTTCGGAAAGACACGAGAGCTCCAGCAGCAGGGTCAGGAGCTGCTCGGTGGGAGAGGAGAAGAGCAGGCGTCACTCTGGGTTGTGAGAGGTCCTGGTCCTTGAGGAAGGGCAGGTGCTGCACTGGGATCTATTCCAGCCCCACCACTGCTTTGCTCTGTGACTTTTTACAGAGGCATAAGGGTTGTGTTGGACCTAGAAGAGGAGAAACTTACAGAGGGGGATGAGCTGCTTCCTGTGGCATCAGGGGTCCCCTGTGCTGGGAACGCAGCTTTGGGTGCGAGCTGAGCTTTTTGACATCCAGGGTTCAGTGACTCTGAGGGTCTGTGATTCTAAGAACACAATTATATAGTGCTTGCTTCCTGTGTGGCAGGTGCTGTCTGTATTTATTGACTCATTTTATCCTCAAACAGCCCTGCAATACCGATACCTGGATTATCCTCATTTGTAGTTGGGGAACTGAGGCACAGAGAAATTATATAGCTCACAGCTAATGAGTGATTGAGCTGGGATTTGAACTCAGCCAGTCTGGCTCCTGGGCCCATATGATACTGAGCTGTCTGCCATGGCATCTCACCTGTGCTGGGTTCAGAGCACAGAGCATTCTCTCTTTATCCCAAGGCCTGGCACACTGTAGGCTCAAATAAATATTTGGTGGGGGAATGAGAGAGCTAACACATGTGCTGGCATACCCGAGGTATTGCAAGTTCCCTTCCAGACCACCACAACAAAGCAAGTATCTCAATAAAGCATGTGGAAATCTTGCTAGTGGAAGATCTTGCCTTCAATTTGTAAAAAAAAAAAAAATCAACTTCTGTAAAGCACAATAAACTGAGGTATGCCTGTCTGTGTGTTAGGATGGGTCTCTCGAATGTGAGAACCACTTGAAACCAATTAGATGTAAGTATCTGAGAACAGCATAGCCTGAGGCCAGAGCTCAGCTGTGACCACAAAGGATCTGAAAGCAGTTGCTGTTCCTTCCATCTCTGGTCTGAGAGTGACCCCTTGTGATTTTAAAGAGGAAGGGCAGGCGGGAGAAAATGCTGTCCCTTTGGTTTTCTCGCCACTCCAGGTCCCTGGCCCCACAGAGCGGAGTGTGCACCCTCTGGTATCCGAGGGCTATGCCCCTTGTCAAAGCCTGGGCCTTGGAGTGGGGGCTGACTCTGCATAAAATGCCTGAAGCCTCAGCATCTGGAAAGCACCGCAGGTAGTCCGGAGCTACTCTGGGGAGATTCTGAGCCATGTGGCATCTGAGACGGCTAGAGACTGACCTAGTGACTGCTTGTCTCCTGCTCTCTGGAGAGTTAGGGCCTGTGCTCAGTGAGACCCAGAGAGATCTTGATACAGGGCCTTCAAGAGCGGGGAGGGGCAGAGCCCTTTCCTTGGTGAGGAAAGCAGTGTGTATCAGGCAGGTGGAAACAGACCTTACGAGAACACACAGTCATGGTGGGCATGTGCTTCTGCCTCTCCTCCTCCCCTTCCTCCGTGATCATGCCTTTTCCATGGGAAGTAAAGCTCTCTCTTCAGAATAGTGACCTGCACTTGTCTCCATGGCAGGGTTAGAAGCACAGGGATGAGTGAGGGCCATGAGGCCCTGCCCTCTTTGGTCTGAGAAGCCCAGGCCACTCCCTGAGCTGCTGTGGTGCAGTGGCACTGACATGGAGCAGATCTCTTCATCAGTCCCGTTTCCCTGCTGACTTGCGTGGCTGCTCCTGGGCACTCTGTCTTGTGTCTCATCTTCTTTGGGCAGGAACACCTGTGGTCTTGCAAGTTTCCTTCTCTCTCCTGCACCCCTCCCGACATTGTCCAGCCCCTGAAGAGTGTCCACACACTGTGTGGGGATGCCTCACTGCGGCTCACAGAGGTGAGCACTGCAGCCTTTTGCACAGGCACATCACAAGCCCTCTGCCCCACTCCCCCCACTCACCCTGAACACGGCCAAACAAAGTGTCAGGTCATCAGCCCTGACCTTGGCACTGGTAAGCACACAGGGCCCGACTCAGGGGCTCTTGCTCCCTGGTGGTGCTCCCTGATCATGCCACCGTGTCCTCTCCTCACAGGTACCTCATCAACTTCCTCCTGGACGCCACCGTGGGCATGCTGCTCATCTACGTGGGTGTGCGTGCCATCAGTGTCCTGGTGGAGTGGCAGCAGTGGGAGTCCCTGCGTTTCGGTGAATACGGTAACGTACCATGGACACTGGACGGGGCATGGAGGGGGATTCCTGGAGGGAGCTCTGCTCCTCGCTCCATACAGCCCTCCAGGCTCGGGATTCAGAGAAGGTTCAGGAGCTGGTGGGTGTCTCTTCTGTAGTGAAGGAGCTTGTTCTGGGGTTGATTGCCATCCTCCTGCTAGTGTCAAAGTGCCCCACGTCCAAGGCCTGTGGGTGCTTGCCTCACTGCTTTGACTCCTGCCTTGGTAGCAGGAGACACCCTAGATGCAGGGAGGGGGAATAATGTCACCTATTCCACCAGAGGGCATTGGTGGCCCCACCTATCGGGTCATGAGGCCACCTAACTCTACCGAGCTGCCCACCTCAGAGAGATGGGGGTGGCTCTTGGTCTGGAAGGTGCTCAGTAGGGAGCTGCCCCTCTGTACTGCATGTCTGTGCTTGTCCTGTGTTTGGACCCTTTTAATACTGGGGCTTGAAAAGTCAGGACTGGAGGGTCCATCCCCCTGGGACTAAGTCGCTTTGCTGCCTCCCAACTATGGGCTGGCCCCCCAGCCAGAATCTGACACACATAGTCACCAAGGACACCAGTTCCAGCTTCACTCACAGAGGTAGAACTTAAGCAACTTACGGATGCTGGCCCAGCTTTGACCCCGCACATCTGGTCAGACCCCGTGGGATACAGCTCGGGTAGGAAGCTGCGTGAGCACTGGTTCTGAGCACAAATGCAGCACCTTCTACTCTTCCCTCCCAGAAAAAGGCCCAGATGTGGCCTCAGCAGGGCTGCCGGTGAGAGGTGCCATCTCTGGGTCTTGCCGTTGCCTGGTGATTCAGGCCTCGGGGTTTAGGGGAACAGCAGCTCTCTCCCACCTTCACAGCTGGCCCTGCTGTCCGCAGGATGGGGCTGTTTCTCAGTGGGGGCAGCACGAGTGGGACCTTCACCAAGAAAGGTGCTCACGGTTCAAGAGGGAAAGAAAGCGGGTGGAATTCTGGCTCCCCGCCCTCCTGTCCTGGCCCCAAGCGCTGCTCACTCGTACAAGATGGAACACTCAGCAGGGACTGACATTTGTAAAGGGGAGCCAATTCGTGGAGCCAGCTGTGAGTGCCTGAGGTATTTCTAGAAATTTTAGTAGTTGTCTGTCTCCACTGAGGGGAGATGAGCTCAGGGAGGGCTTTTCTTAGCCTCGTCACTTGATGCCTGATGAGTCACTGACTTAAGATAGTGTTTGACACACAGCATGTGCTCCTGTGGCTCCTGGGAGGCTCCTGAGGAACTCCAAGCCCTCGACTCCTCAGCTCAGGGGACAGAAACGGACCACAGCGCACACCGACCACAGCGGCATCATCCTCGTTTATGGAGAGGCACCCAGAGTGGCTGAATGATGCAGGAAGCTCACTCAGCCCGTGCACAGCCAGCGCCAGGGTGGGGGCGGGGGGGGTTGCTCATGGCTGCTGCAGTGGGTTCCTAATCCTCCCATCACCTCCAAAAACAGTGTTCATAGCTACTACTCTGCCGTTAAGATCCGTTCTGGAAGGCAGCGCTTTCAGCTCAGCTATAGCTGACCAGTGCCGAGGGAAGTCCACCCCACAGCCAGTTGCATGCCAGTCGGTGACCTGGGAGTGGAGATCAGGTCTGGTCCTAATATACCAGTAGTGTGGAACCATCTGCTGCCAGTGTATTTTCTCCGCATCCCCAAGAGCAGATTGAAAGGCAGAAGGCAGCGGTTGTTTGACTCTTATTTCCATGCCACCTTCCTCTTAGCTGTCGGGCCTGCCTTGGCCCCTGCCCTTGAGCCATCTGCCTCTGCTGTTGGCACCCCGAGACAGGGTGCCTCCTGGTGAAGCTGCCCTTTATCAGGGACCATCCCTAGTTCTCCCACCCTGGGTTGGGGAAGGATAGTGTGCATCCCCAGTTACCTGATTTTTATTTCTACCAATTTCTTTTGTTTCCAAATAATTTTGTTATTTGCTGTAACAAATTATCACAAAACCAGTGGTTTAAAACGGCACAAATTGATTATCTTACAGCTCTGTAATTCAGAGGTCCAACGTGGGTCTCATGGACTAAAGTCAGGGTGTCGGCAGGACTAGTTCCTTCTGGAGTCTCTGAGGGCAGAAGCCATTTCTAGCCTTTGCCAGCTTCTAAGCCTGCCTGGTTCCTGGGCTCGTGGCCCCTTCCTCCAGCCCCAGAGCCAGCAACAGCAGGTTGAGTTCCTCTCCCGTCGCATCGCCCTGGCCTTCTACCACCTCCTTCTATTGGAAGTGCCTTGTGATGACCTTGGGCCCTCCTTGGATACTCCAGGAGACTCCCTGTCTTTGAGTTGGCAGGCTAGCAACCTTCATTCCCCTCTGTCCCCCTCTGTCATGTTACCTGACACATCCACAGGTTCTGGGGACTAATGTGTGGCTCTCTCTGTGGGGCCATTACACTACCTGCCACACCTGTTAACCAACTCATCTGCTTGAAGCAATAATTCCATGTAGGCCCCTTCTCAGGTAAATGAAGGAGAGGGGAGTGTGTTCTAGGTGCTTCCATGGTCCCTAGAAGAGGAGGTGGACTTGCTAACAACAACATGGGACTTGGGGAATGCCACACAGCCCTGAAGGGCAGGACAGGATCCAGGCGACACGTGGTGTCTGCTGTGTGATGACAGGCTGCTTGTCCCCAGGCAGAAGCCCTAGAAGTAGGACTGTGTCCCGAGGGCACCGTGGTCTGCGGGCCTGCTGCCCTTCCCTGTCCGAACACTGCCCTTGGCAGCCTCTCTGGATAGAGGCCTGCTCCCTCCCTTCAGCTCCTATTCCTGCGATTTATCTTGAAGAAATAATTCAACAAAACAAAGCTCCTGTGCACCCGAAGGTGTCCGGGTGGTAGAAAGTGGACACAGCAAGAATGCCTGGCTTGTTTGACCTTAAAGGATGAGACTGCGGGGAATACAAGACTCTCACGTGAAACAGAAATGAGAAAAACCAGCGCCTGTGCGTTCATTCCAACCGTCCCCACACGTGGTCTGGATGCACAGGAGGAAGTGTTGTTCGAGAGTGGGTGACACTTGATTGTTTTCCTTTTTCACTGTTTTTTTTTTCCTTAACTTCCTCATTAAAGCATCAAAATGAAAAAAGAGGCAGCTGCAGCTGAGTTGTGGCTCTGAAACTCAGCAGTGTGAGCGGTAGGAGGCACATGGGGGAAACACTCCCTCTCCTGGCAGGCACTCCCAGTGAGGAGCCGGGGGGAGGGAGCCCAGCCTGCGCACGCTGGCTCCCTTTTGGTACTGAAGAAGGGTTGCACTTGGTCTGCTGGCTTTTAAACACGCCAGTCCCGACTCATAAATACTTCCTACCAGTACTCTCTGTCTGTCCCCAACCTTACTTAACAGTTTTTAACAAATATTTTGATCTGTTGTTTTTGAGATCTTTTCTCGGTAAGGTCAGATAGTTTACTGAAAGAGTTACAAAATGCCACTGAAAATCTAGCTAGGAGAGATTGTGCTTCTGAAATGAGTCGTTGGCTCAAATGCGTGTTGTCCCAGAAGTGAAAATAGATGGTCTCAGAAGAAGCAGTGATGCCTCCCTGTGTGCTTTCTGCACATTTCCCCCGAGGTTTTCCAGAAAAGGGAATGGCCTGATGTTGTGTCCATTACTGCTGCCTAAAGGCATTCCTGGTGCTTCCACTGGGTGCAGTAGCAGGGTCTGGCAGGGCTGGGGGCCGAGGCACTGGTGCCTGGATGGGACTGGCCATAGCAGCGGGTGAGAAGCCGGAGATTTCTGTCTGGGCCATATTCTTTTCCCAGCCTGACTTGGGGCCTTTGCCTGCCGTGAATGTTACTCTCCACCCCTCTCCTGGCCAGCTGTGGTCAGATAGCCCCAGCAGCCTCCCCTCTGCCTGCCGCTCTCCTCTGGGTCTACCATTAGGGAGATGTATGTTGCCCCCCAGAGGCACCATCCTGGGCGTTCCTCCTGTCACTAAGGATGTAGACCTTTCCCTGGAGGGGCTGGTCCTCCACCCTTCATCAAGTCCCTTTTGAAACATTCTGGACACACGTTGGGGCCTGGTGTCCCCCAGCGGGGGCTGGTGGTGCCTCCATTTCTCAAGCATAGTGACTGACGGCACCACAGGCCTTTGTCCACCCTGAGGCACAGCCCATCACTCCTTGCCCTGAGGACTTTTCTTCCTTGTCCCAGTCCAAGGTGTTCTGGGGGGCTCTACCCCAGACAGAATCTGAATTCCTCCAGAGTCAGATTTCTGCTTTCAAGGCTGAGGCAGCAGGAAGGCGGGAGAGTGGAGAGAGGGAGTAGGGGTGAACAAGGAGGTTGTTGCTGCCTTCATAATTCAAAAACATTGGCCGCACCCGGGTGGGGGAGGGTGGACAGCAGCACAGTCAATGGAAAAACCAACAGTGGGTAATAATAGCAGTCTTGCTTAACACAGCTTCTGCTGCCAGCGGACAAAAAGCACCAGCTCTTCTGAGCGCCAGCAATAGGCACTTACTAACTTTAGTGCTTTTTGATTATATCTTAGAATCTCTTGAAAGAAAAGCCACTCTGGTATCTCCAAATTAGGAATTTTCTGATTTTGTTTAAAACACCCACCCACATTAGTCTGCCTGGGCTGAACTGATTCTCGGTTCTTTGGGGGCTTGTTCAGTAGCTGTGGAGCCAGGGCTGTGGTGTGGGGCAGGGGAGTGAGGGCCCGCAGGGTCTGTGGGGGGCAGGGCGGGGCCGGCCTCCGGCGACCCAAGTCCGGGCTGCGTGTGACTGGGCACCCTCCCCTGCAGGAGACCCTGTGCAGTGCGGCGCCTGGGCTGGGCAGTGTGCTCTTTACATCGTGATCATGGTCTTTGAAAAGTCTGTCGTCTTCATCGTCCTTCTCATACTTCAGTGGAAAAAGGTTTGCCTCTTGTCTCTCCTTCTGTAATTTAACTCCTTGGGCTGCTAAGATAGCACTTCCCCCTTTCCACTCCCCCAACCTCAACCCTATTGGAAAACCAACTTCGTAATTTCTTAATTTGTTTTGTTTTTTAACTCCATGTACACGAAGTGGATTTGGTCTGATGTGGCACCTATGGGCTACCTGTCAGGAGAGTAACTAGTCAGTTTTTTACACCATCCACTTCAATGACATAAGTGTTTGCTCTAGATTAAGCCAAGGGAATATATAAATCCAATGAAAATACAGTCCTGTCTGATACTAGTCTTCATGCCTTGCAACCGTAAATGCCAGGCAGGTGTTCTTTACGTTTGCACGTGTTTTCTTCACACACCTCTCTAGGCCAGTGCTTCAGCCTGGGCTTTAGGTGCCATATGCAACGGCTGGTCACAGGCGGGTCCCCAGGCCCCTCAGCCCCGCGCTCTGCCCCTGGCCCCCACCCTGTGCAGATAAGCCTCCGCTGCCCACCCCCTCCATGTGCCCACATGACACCAGCCAGAGGGGCCTTGGAAACAAGTAGCTTGGCCATCCTTTGGCTTTATTTGTGGCTGGGCTTAATTTTTTAAGAAAATAAGCCAAGGCTTTTTAGAACTATTGTCCTTCAGGAGGTAGTTGGGGTACAGGATTTCTGTTAGAAAGTGGTCTGACTCCTTGTCGCCAGAATCTGTAATGACCGCACTCCCCAAGTCTGCACCACAGGGAAAGCCACTGAAGCACTAACTGCTCCAAGTGGTCTCCAAGGGGGTCCCTCATAGCAGTCACATCTGGGGACTGCGCAGCCCTGAGTGTGAGGTGCTGGGGTGAATGTCTGAGCCAAGTCCCCCTCTCAGGGCCTCAGGGGATTTTCCCTCCACCCCTCCTTCCAAGCACTTTCTCTATGGCCTTCTCCCACCTCACTGCGTCTGCTTCTCCTTACAGGTGGCCCTATTGAACCCTATTGAAAACCCAGACCTGAAACTGGCCATCGTCATGCTGATCGTCCCCTTCTTTGTCAACGTCAGTGCCATGTTGCATTTTTAACCCCAGTTTGCTCCCTGCCTTCCGGTTCCTGTTCAAAGTTCTGAGTCTGACAGAAAAAACACCTTACAGCTCTCAGGTCCCTCTGTGTGAGCATTCGCCACCTCCCCACCCCAACCCCAGACCCAGAAATGGCAGGGTTGCTTCCTCACCAGGCAGACCCCTGCTCCGGGGCCTCTGGCAGCGTGTCTTGCCTTCCCTGCCAGCGGACTTCTGCCGGGAGTCCCGCCTTGTGTGACATCGGCTCCTAGGTCAGGATCATTGGGGTTTCACCCCATCGTCCATTCTTGACTCAGAGTTCCAAGAGAAACTCATGAGCACACTGGCTAGAAGTTAAGAAATAAGAGGAAACTGTAGAGGAACCTGGGTTTGACAGATGTGGCAGTGTGTGCTGGTGGACCTGCCGGGCCGGAGTGGGGCCAGGAGCCTGGAGACCTTGGTTCCAGGCCCCGTTCTGCCAGTGGCTGCGGTGAGGACGAGGCAGGCTGTCCTGTCAGTCACCACCATGAAATCCTTGGGGTAAATAGGGCAGGATTTTCTCTGATAAGAAAGCAAAGGAAATAGAGGTTAGGGATCTCTTTTCTGAAGCTTCTGAGAGATGTCAGGGGGACTAGGCACGGTTTTTCTTTCCCTAGTTCAGGTGTTGTAATCTGGAAGGGGTGGGAGGGGTGGGGACCTGGGGGCCGCTCTGCATGCTTTCATAAGGGGCCTATCCCAGAGTAATCTGCACTTTTCCTCCCCACAGGCTCTGATGTTTTGGGTGGTGGACAATTTCCTCATGAGAAAGGGGAGGACGAAAGCTAAACTGGAAGAAAGGGGAGCCAACCAAGACTCGAGGAATGGGAGCAAGGTCCGCTACCGAAGGGCCGCATCCCACGAGGAGTCGGAGTCTGAGGTAGGGCTGGGCCCTCGTGCTGCTGACCTGAGGATGCCTCTGGTCTTGTGTCTCACGCCAGCCAGGGGCAGGGACGCGAGGCTGACAGTTCCCAGCCAGGCTAGACCCATCCCTGCTGTCCCACAGGCCTTCCCCAGGGCAGGGAGGTGGTGCACCTGGGGGCAGGGGACTTCCTGCTACATCCCCTAAACCAGTGGAGAGAGACAGGAAAGGGAGGAGCGGCCTTGTTCCAGGGAAGCTGGCAAGGACTCGAGGGCCCAGCCATTGACCTTTAAGTATTAAGGTGTTTGAATCCCTGCCCACCACTAATGAGCAAGGGAAGTGTTGGCTGAGGCAGCTGGAAGCTGCTGAAATGTAGGGGTAGCCAGATGTCCTAGGGGGAACCTTATCTCCTCTTATTTTCAAGTTTCTTAACTTAAAGGTTTGGACTGAAGGGAGACCCTGGTCATAAACAGGAGCGTGAGGCCAGGCTGCGTGTCCTGGGCAGCCGGCAGCACGTCGCACTTCCATGCTGCCCCCTCATTGTCCCTGTTCGGCTTCCGTGGTTGCTGACCACTTCGCTGTGGGGGGCCTTCAGAATGGCCGAGCGAGTGTCTCCCCAAGAGGCCTTCGCACCTGCGGACAAGGAGAAGGCAACGCCTGAGCAGCCCCTCGTAACTGTGTTCTGAAACGAGGCCTCAGCGGAACCCTGCGAGGGCGCTGGGGCCATCTGTTCCTCTCCTGGGGCACCCAGCTGTTGAAAGCTGAATGAATAGGTGGTAGGACAGAGTAAGGCCTAGAACCTGGCCTGGGGCCCGGCGTGTTGTAAGGGCTCAGTGAACACGAGGTGAATGACAGCGTCACAGGCAGAAGCAGCTGCTCCGGATCAATCGTGGTCATGTGATTTGGGGTTCCGGTAATAATGTAAAATTTGTTGTGGCCAGAGCAGCATGTGTTCCAGAAGATAGGATAGAATAACAAAAAATAAACAGGGGGCGAAGGCCTGAGCTAGGTGGGCCAGGTGCTCTGTGATCCAGGCCGAGGGACCGGGCATATCTGTGCAAGCGGTGGGGAGCCGCAGAGAGTGTCGGAAGGGGGGCTGAGGCCGGAGGCAGGAAACACTGCAGGGGAGTGGCCCGGGGAGAGGTGGTGAGAGGGGCCCAGCCTGGAGTAGAAGGGGTCCCACACGCAGGGACTCGTCGGGACTCTCCATCCCCGCGGGCCACCCTGTGCTTCCCTGGTGCACAGAGGTCTGAGGGGCCAGGCAGGTGGGCGGTGAATGAGTGTGGGTGCCCCGGTGCCCTGACTGCAAGGCCCAGTCATTCAGGGACTCACAAAGGCAGAGCGCCCCACAGATGTGTTCTTTTCCTTTTGAAAGGGGCTTTTCACTTTGCAGTTGCTGAATTTGAGGCAGCCTCCAGGCCCTGGGCCTCCATCTGTCAAGATTGGGCTGTTTTGCCAGGATGACCTTGGGCTGCGAGTGCCTGCTGAGTTTGCTCTAACTGGGTTCAACCCCAGCTGGAGGTTGGGTAGAGAAGCGGGAGCACCAGCAGGGGGCAGGGTGTGTGGACTCAGTGCGGGTTTCAGTAGCCCTGAATGGGATGTGGAGGGGCCAGCGTGTCTTTCTGTAAAGGGTGGCTCCCCGTCACGCTCTCCTACAGAAATATGAGACCGAGGCCTCGTGGAGGGACTGACACCCCCGTGCCAGGGTCCAGGGAGGGCAGAGGAAGGTGGCACCACTGGTGGTGACTCACGGACATGCCTCTCCACTGCCTCAGATCCTGATCTCAGCCGACGACGAGATGGAGGAGTCCGACACGGAGGAGGACCTCCGCCGACTGACCCCCCTGAAGCCAGCGAAGAAAAAGAAGCACCGCTTCGGGCTGCCTGTATGACACATTCCTGTGCTGCGGTCAGGTCTGGGGACGCGGCCTGCTGACGGCAGCAGATGATGGTCCCTCTGCAGGGTCATTCCTCCCTCCTCTCTGCCCCTCCTCTTCTACCTCCATGCTCTCGCTGTCTCTGCCCACTCCCAGATGACTGTGACTTGAGAGAGGGCGGGACAGCCAGCGCCAGGGGCGCGGCAGTTGGAGGTGTCCGCTCAGTTGCACTACAAACACTGACCAAATATGCAAGCAGGGCGCTGCGTGTGTGTGTCGTCGTCCTGACAGTGTGGTGAGGGGCCCACGAGCCCTGTCCTGTGTCCAGCAGGGTGGCACTGAGGAGAAACACACACACACACACACACACAGATTGTGCAAAGAGCCTTCCCCAAAGGCTCGGGGAGTGAAGACGAAACATGTTTTGGGCTAAAAGTCACTCACTGACGAAGTTGGAACCACAATGCTTTCTTACTTGAAGTGGCTTTTATAACTATTATTTCTAAAGTCGGTTTTATGAGCTGTCACAGTGTTAATGTTTTTTGAGTATGTGTTTATTTCCTATGGGACTAATGGGCAAAACATAGATTTTTAAGTCTTCCGTATGCTGTTGACTTTTATATTTTTAAGTTATATTTTCATACTATCGTATTTAAAAACTTTTTAATTCCCAAAGAAATGTGTTTGTTTGCCTTTCGTGGGATGTGAACTGGTGGGAGGAAAAAGCCAAGAGCTTCTTACTTGGAGTATTGTTAGGTGACCTGTGTTAAGATGAGGCAGTGAACCCAGCAGGAAGGGAGATGGGCCCTCACCTGGAGTCAGCGGCCCCGAGGTGCAGTGAAGGTCAGGCCTGAGCGGGAGGGGGGGTGCGGGTCAAACGCGGACCCAGCATCGTGTGCACGCCAGGGCCGGCTGCTCCTTGGCATTTCTGCTGGCTGGGCAGAGGGCCTAGTTAAACGGGACAAAGAAACGCGTCTAAGAGGTCTTTCTGTCCAGAGAATTGCGACTATGAGGCCACTTCTGTTTGTTCCCTGCCTGTCGTCAGAGCCTCCACATCGGCAGTTGGAAATGTCATCTCGGCCTTCCTGCCTCCCACTGTGTAGCCTTCAGAGCCAGCTTCCTGACCCAGCTCCAGGTCAGGCTGCCCCGGGCCTGTTATCTCCTCCACCTTTATTTTGCACAAGAGTCTGGAGAACACCTGCCTGACCAAATCGTCCTGTTTGCCACGTACTCCAGGGCTGTGGTGTGGCTGCATCCACAGCCAGGATGAGGTGCTTCTAAGCTGTGTCCCCTCCTTGGGGAGCGGCGCCCGTTCAGCCTGGGCACAGGCCCTGTAGCTGTGGGAGGCGGCCGACAGGCAGGGAGTGGGCTGATGGGGCCCTGGCCGTGCTGTGGAAAGGGCACGGTGGAGCACCCAGTGCCGCCTCAGCCGGAGGCACAGAAGCCCGCACTGCTGAGTGTGAGCTGCAAAGGAGATGGGTGGGGAGGCCACACCACCCGGAACCTTATTTTTAGACCTACATAAAAACGTGTTTCACTTAAGAAAATGGGGTCTAAATTGTGGCATTGAGCCAAGCTGCTCACCCAGGCATGCTGGGCCTGGCCCCTGCCTGTCACACGTCTGGGACATGGAGGGTCAGCCCTGGGGAGGCCTTCTCTGTCCATCCTCTCTAGGAGTCCACAAGCCAGAGGGGCTGAGAGGAGCCGGACCCTGTCAGGCGGTGGGAGGTGACCTCCGGGTGAGCATCTGCGGCTGGAGAGGAGAGGCGAGGCCGGGTGGTGCCTCACGTGAGACTGGAGTCCATCTCCTTTCCCAGGGCACCTCCACTCACCTTTCACGCCCTTCACCCCCTCCCATGCTCGGGCTGTGTTAGTGGGTGTCTCCACTGGAGAAGTGGCATTGGGAAGACCTGTCCCTTGTGGATTGGCTGACTCTCCTTGTCACTCCGATTTCATTTTGATTTGAACAACCCGTGCCCACAGCTGTTTTTTGAACCTTCCTGAGCTGAGAATCGGAGCTTCATTTTCAGTCTCGAGCCCCTGATGTTTCCACACTGCAGATGGGGTGGGGGAGCTGTAGTCTGTGAAATAGGGAACCTGGGTTACATGGACCTCAGGTGATCTCACCTCAAGGCTTGTCCCAGTACCTGCTAGGAAGTGGGTTTAGTGGGCAAAGAAATTGTGAGTGAGTGGCGGTTTCCCCGTGTCCTGATGTTCAGTAAGGGCTGTAGTCTCTGAACTGTGGCTGTGCAGCTGGCTACCTAGGGGATGGTGTCTGCCCATCGAGGGCCTGTGCTCTGCGGGGCTGGACAGGGTGGCCTCCCGTGTTTGGCCTTGCCCTCCTCCGAGTTCGTGCACCCATGCACATGCACGCACACAGCACAGAGTTCTCATTCCCTGGGCGTGTGTCCTGTGCCACTGGGTCTTTTTCGTGGCACACTGCCCGGATGCGGCGGATGCAGGGGGCCTGTCAGGACTTCCCCGGAGCTGCCCTCCCTCCCTGGGTGAACTTCCGCACCACCTGCTCCAAGGTGCCTTACGAGGTGCAGCTCCTCACTCAGCCGCGTGACAAGCATCACTGCTTGAGAAACCATAGGACACCGATGATATTGTTCACTGTCCATCTCATTTGTCAGAATCTGAACCTTGGCTGAGCCACCCATGATAGAAACTTGTAAGTCAAGGTCATGAATAAACTTTTTGTAACTAATGGAAATAACCTGAAGAGGCAGAACTGTCATAGCTGAATGGAAGAGATGGTTGTGGTTCTTCCTTCCCTTTGCTGTCAGTGGGATGTGGACAGTGGTAAGGAGGGATGTTGGTGGGATCCCGGGTAGCAGTGGCTTCTTCGTCCACTCAGCCGGAAGACCCGTGAGGTGAAGCCCTCGGGAACACTGGCGGGCTCCTGCCTCAAGCTTTAACTTGTGCCCCTACCTGGCAACGGGAGTCCTGGGTTAATGTTGACATGTCACACCTCTAAAGGGAAAACATAGAAAGGCTCTGATCCACGGCGTGTCTTCCCCTCGGCGGTACAAGCCTGTAGGCTGCTGGCCAGCGTCCCTGACTAAAGGTGCCCCAGGCCTGCAGCCCACTCTGCCCTACTGACAGCAGGTCGCTGGCGTCTGCAGCCAGGCCAGGGTAGTGACGCTGGGAGCTTCCCGTCCGCCAGAGCAGCCCCTTTGTAAGGTGTAGGGCTGGCTTTTAGGAGTTTCCCTCACTTCCACCTGGGGGGAGAGCTCTCTGTTCTACCCTGGGAAACCTTGGCTGCCTGAAGGGCTTTGTCCTTGGTGAGGGACTTCCAGTCCAAGTGTTGTCGGTACCTTGAGATGCTGGGTGGGTGGGTTGGTTTAATTTGATTTCTCTTTTCATGAAGTTTATTAAAAGATGTATGTGAGCAAAACCACAGCCTACTTCCACTGTCTGCCTAGGTGGGTATTGAATTGGTGGTGGTACGATTCACAGAAACACATATTTGAAATGAAAGGGAAGTCAATGTACTTACACTGTAAAATGGTTTACAATAAAGTTTGACATCTTATTACAGCTTTTTTTAAAAAAAACTATCACTTTTGTGCTTGTTGGTATGTGTTCTCTGGAGTTGAAACAGCTTAGTGGTGTCAAGAAAATTTCCCCAGTGGGTTGGAAGGTGGTCCCTGGGAAACTGTGAAAATGAACCTCACCTTGCCTCATAGCAGACGTGGGAACCAAAATCTGCTGAGAAAAAACCAAACACGCTCTTAACCATTTCCACTTCCCTGCTGATGTGAGTGAAAGCCACTCTACATCCCCTGGGGAACAAGTAGTGCTGGGAGATGGAGTGTGAGAAGTAAACATCCTGCATCCTTGTCCCTGGGGCCACGGGGCAAGAAGGCAGGTGCCTCCCTGGGCAGAGCCAGCTGTGGGGGCAGAGCCAGCTGTGGGGGCAGTGCTGAAGGCCTCATCCCAGGAGCTGGGCCCTCACAGTCCAGGCCTGCCCTCAGTGCCTCTTGGCCCCCATTCGGAGTCCTGGGTTTATGCCCAAGGCCATTGGAGAACATTCTTCATGTCAGCACTTGTCTCAGATGGAGCCTGGCAGTCTTCGCATTGGCCTCCTGGGGTCAGGACCAGGCGGGGCGGGGGGGATTCGGGTGGGGTTTGAGGTGTGACAGCAATGGAATAGCTTTCGGGATAACCAGATGTCAGTGCCCTGGTTGGGTTCCGTTTGCATGGAGCCTTTCAAGGACAAAGATAATCTCATATGTACTGCCCACACCCACCCCAGGCTTAAGGTCCTGCTGGGGGTCTTCCATGCAAGGACAGGGGTTTTAGGAGCCAGCAGTGGAGAACTAAGTGACCTTCAAGGGAGTCCTTGTGCCTGTTCCTCTCTCTACAGCTCAATACCTGCAAAGGGCTTCACTCCCCCCACTTTCAGCACCCTAAGTGTCCTCAGGCCTGGTGACCTTATCTTAGAGGTTCAGTGCTGTTTCCTGTAGTCAGCTCACCTTTACACAAAGCACGGTTTCCTCCTGGTCCTTCCTGGGCACTTTACCCCCTGCCTTCTCCGTCCCTTTGCTAAATGTGCACTGGGAGCAAGACAAAGGATGGTGGCATCAACATCCAACCACGGATGGAGAGCACCCCAGGCTTCCCATGGCTGCAGTTTCTCCACCTGTGAACCAGGGGGACCCTGTGCTCTGAGTCCACCATGAGGGCCCAGGGAGCTCACAGTGAGCAAAGCTCATGAGAGGCAGACACAGGAAGCTCCCACCCTGCTCCTGGGCAGGATGGAAAGTCTTTCCTCTGGAACCCGGGGAAGGGATAGAAAAGAGAAAAACAAGTTCAATGTGGTCCATCCTGGCCCCAAACCCTCCCTTCCTCAGGGACACCCCCACACTAGGATGGACTGTCGCAGATGGACAGCTTCTACTGCCATACACACATTCCAGGACCTACATTCATAAACACACAAGTCACTGCCAGTCCCAGCACCTCCCACTTGAAAGTGGAGCAGCTGTCTGTGTCACCAGCACTGCAGCCTCCTGGGCAGAAGTACTCAGCGAGCCCCTAACATCTCCGAGAATAAACGCTGAAGCCAGTGGCTGTGTGGACCTGAATCATAAGGAAGCCTGTCGGAGCAGGGGGAGTGACTTCCCAGGACTGGCAAGCGGGCTATATAAGCTCCAGAGGGTTGGACGCTGCTCAAATCTCTCCCACCAGCGCCTTTGGAGCAGCTCTTCCACAGCACTCACCATGTCCCAGGTAGGGGGCCCAGCACGGGTTGGGGGTTGGGGGGTGGGTGGATAGCTGGACACTACCATCTCTGGCAGCTGTGTCTCGGAGCAGAGTTCCAAGCATAAACAGGGCTCGACAGGGAGAGCCCCCCCACCCAGCTTACCCGAGAGACCCGTGTGTAGCTTGGGTTTGGTGGCAACCCCTGGCTGGTCAGGAGGGCTGGAGAAGCTGTGTGTGCTTCAGGATCTCTGCGTGTGCCTTTATGTGTTGAGGGAGCTGCCTGCATGACTTGGTGTGTGTGTACATGTGTGAAGTGTACAGCTCTATGCCCCGGGTCTCCAGCAGGATGTATCTCTGTGCAGGGGTGGGTGGCCCAGGGGCCTGGCCTAGGCTCAGGGACCAGGGAGCCTTTGCCCCTGCCTCTAGGGCTTAGGAAGCAGTAAGGCCTCAGACTCCCAGGCACCTGGGGTTGAGGGGGAGAGTAGGCCCTGAGTCCAGGTATCGCAGCTCTGGAGGGACGGAGACCAGCCTGCTAAGGGGAGGGTTGTCCCTACTGCCTGCTCCATGGGCAGATGCTGACTTGGACTGTGACTTCATGAGCATCTGATCCCTCTACCACATTCCACCCCAAAGCACACAAGGTAAATCCTGGCAATTTGGGAGGAGAGCAGGAATACCTAAGGGACCCCTGCCACCACCCAGAGAACGGGTCTTGGTATTCACCAAAAGCCTTGTAATTCAGCCTCAAGGCTGCTCCCTTTCTGCTTTGCTCATTGTGCCCAAGCTTGAGCGTGGCCAGGCAGACAGAGTGAGGCCACGGCAGCCACAACATCACAGTTCCCAGTCTGGAAAGGTCAGAGGGACTCGGGTGAGGGGTCACAGGGTGATGTATAGTCAGGAAGGCTTCCTGGAAGAAGGGGGCCTTGACTTGGCTTGAGTTCAGTGAGTAGGGAAGAAGGGTCTCAGGGCTGAGGCACAGAGGTGGGAAAGGGGGTGTCTCAGCCCGAAGGCCTCGGATTGTAAGACGAAGCTCTGGGCTCTCCAAGGCTGGCCCTCAGGAAGCCCCCATCAAGAAGAAGCGCCCCCCGGTGAAGGAGGAGGACCTGAAGGGGGCCCGGGGGAACCTGGCCAAGGACCAGGCGATCAAGTCCAAGACCTACCAGGTCATGCGGGAGTGTGGTGAGTGTTCTCAGGGTGCTGGGGGTGGGGGGTGTAGATGTGTGTCAGCAGTGGTGGGGAGGATGGGGGTTCTACGGGTCCTTTCTAAGAGTCCAGAGCTTCTGGGTTCAGGGGTTGCTCCCAAGAAAAGGGACCTTCCTTCCTGAGGAAGCTGGGCCGGGCCCCTGAGCACACTCTGTCCCATCCTCCCTGCAGAGCAAGCTGGCATGGCTGCCCCATCAGTGTTCAGCCGCTCCCGGACTGGCACTGAGACCGTCTTTGAGAAGCCCAAAGCTGGACCTGCCAAGAGTGTTTTCGGCTGACAGGAGCATACCAGTCCCCCCTCACTGCCAACACCTGAACACAGAAGTCTCCCCAAGATCTTGTTTATGCCAGAACTCACTCACTCCCCAGCTGCCTCTGGGACTGCCACCCCTCCCCCACAGCCCTGGCCCCTCACCCCAGGGACTCCCACCAGCACCTGGGAAACACCAATAAAGAGGATGCCTAAGTGGGCATCAGCATTTGGAGGGTGTTGGTTGGTCACTGGCCATGGCCCTGGAGTGCAGGAGAGGGGCGGCAGTGTGGGGTGTGGGCATATTCTGTACCTTTCATGTCTTTTGGGAGGGTCCTAGAGGGCAATGAGGTGCCATTATGGCCACCGATACGTACTAGAAAGAGCCGTGGGAGTAGAGAGCTGGTGCTGAGCTGTGACTTCCAACCACCTCTCCTTTTCTGAGGCTCAGTTTCCCCTTGTGTGTAACAGCTCAGTGCTCAAACCTATTGCATAAAACAGGCCATGGTGACGCTGCTCAGAGGGAAGTGTGGTAGGGGGGAGGGCCTTTGGCAAAAGCCATGGAGATGCTTCTAAGGATCCAGGGCCCTCGTGGTCTCCTCCCCCTGCGCCCATGTACCTCCACCTTGCCATCTTGCATTTCTCAAAGACAACCATGTCAAAGCTCATTGGCCAGTGGCAGTCTGCTTCCTGAGCTACTCCTCCTTCCCAAACTCAGGGTGATCCCCCCATGCCACTCCCACAGCTCAGGCAGAGCAGTGGGAGCACCAGGTTCTGGGCTCATGTGAGATCCTTCACTCTTCAGGCCCCTGTCCCCTATGTGCATGGAGCTGTCAGATTCAGGGGACTCCAGAGGCCTGTCCAGCTGTGACAGCAAGACCATGGACAATCCAGGACCGGGCTGCCAGGGCCTGGGTTCGCAGTGCCTGGCTCAGGACTGTGCCTACAGGGAAGCCCTGCCTGTCCCCTGGGCAGGTGGAGCCGCCTGCTCGGAGCCTTTCCCACATTCCAGGCCAGCCTGGTCTCCTTTTGTAGCTGTTTCCAAGCTGGGCCTGTGTTCCTTGCCCCAAGGGAGCAGGCCTTCTGTGGGCACAGGGCCCGGGCCTGCTCCTGGGCTCCTTGGGGAGGCTCTTTCCCCGATTGCTGAAGGGCTACATGCCCCCGTGCAAATCCCAATCATATCAGAGCCAAAGGGCGAGAAGCAGGGCTACGTACAGTGATGAGGCTTCTGGCTGTGGTTATGAGAAGGGAGGGGAACTTGTGTTGCAGCCACAGACAGCTCCAAAGTCTGTGGTACCCTCCCCCCCGGGGCCAGATGCTGCTGCCATGGCCCAAGGAGGAGACCCCTTCCCAGCCCTCTGCAAGCCAGTCACCGCCCAGGGTCCTGTGTGGGCCCCCAAGATGGCTGCTTGCGCCCCCAGAGCTACTGTCAGGGAGTCCTCCTTCCCCAGCCCAGGGTGTGGCACCTGGCCATGCTTCTGAAGCATCTTTACCCCACTGTGCACCAATGCAGGAGCCAGGCTTCTCCAGAGCCACCAGGGACGAAAACACCAGCTACGTGTGGATCCCATTATTTACTCACTTTATTGCTGCTTGTTTTAAAAGCATTTCAACTTTATTAAAGGAAAATTTAACAAAGTCATCGGTAATCCTACCCCCGGGCCCTGGGGCCACCCCCGACTCTGGGTCTAGGCTCATGACAAGGGCACTGGCTTGGTGTGCTGACAGATGGGCGGTCCGCCCTTTCTCACACGAGCTGTGATTCGTCCGTTCCCTCTTGACGTGACCAGCCTCCACGCAGGCAGCCCGAGCGTGCACGCCACCACACTGAGTCACCCCCTGTAGGAGCTCTGTCCTTTTTCTTCTGTTCCACACTTTCCTCTCAATAAGCTCCCCTGAGGGAGGCGCTGGGCCACAAGGTGCAGGCATCTTGGTGGCTCTCAGTTTGTATCGCCTCAGTGAAGGTCTTGTCCTGGGGGCCTTGCTGGAGTTCAACCATGAGCCCTGGCCAGGTTAATGGGGTCTGAACCCCAGAGAAGGGCCCAGCTGCTCTCACCCCAGAAATAGGCGAACCCATCCTGCCTGGGCCCCAGAAGATCTTGCCCCACTGGGACACCCCAGAGGACGCTCCGTGCTTCAGGGCCCTACCGCCCAGGCACACTGACCTGACCCGAAGGCTCCTTCCTCCTGGAAGCTGCCCCCACCCTCTTCCTAGCCATCCCTCTGTTCCCCCCAGGTTGGGCTTATGGAGCATGGGCTGGCTCGCTGTTGTACCCCCCAGCCCAAGGGAGCTTGTGGGTGGACCAACTGGTGTGGGGTGGTAGTGACCTGCGAAGTTTCTAGAACTTTGAGATGGGATGCCAATATACAGTTCCCACCTGAGCCTGCCTTTCCCTCGCATAGCAGGTCCTCAAATAATGTCGTTTCATTCAACCTCCTTTGGTTATAGTGTTGACAAGGGAAAAAATTGACTCCCTGCTGGGGCCACCGAGTGGAGTTTGCACTTCCTCCCCACGTCTTCGCAGGTTTTCTCTGGGTCCTTCCATTCCTCCCACGTCCCGAAGGTGTGCATGCGAGGTGAACTGGCATGCCTGCATTGCTGGCAGTCTCGTGTGAGTGTGTGTGAGTGTGACCTTCCATGGAAGGCTGTGCCGTCCAGGCTGGGGTCCCACCTTACGGCCTGAGCTGCCAGGAGAGGCTTTGGCCACCTGCAACCCTGAACAAGCAAGTTGGAAAAGCATGATCTTACTTGTTTTTATTAATCTTTCTTAAATATATGTATAGCTCATATGTATTTCAGTGTTTAATATTAGAGGTGTTTGGGGTTTTTACTTGGAAGTTTGGCGATGTTTTTGTGCCAGCAATATGCTGTAGGAACTGAATTTGTTTATATCAATTAGCCTCAGGTAAAATATACATCCTTTCAACTGCAGTTTCCAAGAACTTATCGATGATGACACTGAGGACTTACTGTACGTGTTCCTGTCCCCAGCCAAGGTCCACAGGACATTTGCAGTTTGCCTGCTTATCTGAGGCCACTGCAAGTTTTGGCTTGTAGATCCCGATTTCCCAGAACCTGCCCCCAAAGGGGCGGAGCAGCAAGCAAGTTACTAATTCATTCCCCACTTTCTCTCCAGTTCAGAAGCAGCCTGCCAGGCACTGGAGCCAAAATGAAGACTCCAGCCTCTGCCCACGGCTGTGGCATCATGCTGGTCCTGCTCTCACTGCTGGCTGTCCTCCAGACCACCGCTGCCCAGAAGGTAGTGGGGGCCATGGGCACCTGCTTGTGCACCTGAGTGTGAGTGATGTGAGCTGGAGCGTGGGTGAGGTGCAGGAGAGCCTGTGTGTGTGCGAGAGTGTCAGTACAAGGGAGCCCAGCCAGTGTGTGTATGAAGGAAGTGGCACTGACCATCCAGCAGGCACTGCCCCGAGGGCTTTGTGGACACTCTGCCATTCCGTAGAAGGGGTGGTCCTATTCCCGTGTTCCAGGTGAGGAATGGCAGCACAGCAATTGCCCCTGGAGGCGGGCAGTGGGTGGGGTGGGGTAGGTGAGAGTGGGCCTTACTTCTGCCTGGCAGGACGACCCCAATGAAGTTGTGCTTCCTCTGTCTCACCTTCCTCGTCTGTGCAACAGGGCGATAATAGGATGTACTGGGAGAGTTGTTGGGAAAAAGAAACCTGTCACACTGTCAAGTGCAGTGCCTGGCATCGAGAGATGCTCATATGTATGTACACAAACCACTCGGCCAGTCACCCACCTCTGTGCTGAGCTACGTGTGCAGGTGGACAGAGCTGGAGTGGACACCAGGGCGCCACATGCAGGCAGGCAGGAAGTGCGTAAGGCTCCTCGTGTGTACACATGGGAACCTTAGACCTGGGTCGAAGAACATGTGCCGGGGTCAGTGACCTGTGGGGATAGGCGGGGCCGCTGGGGAGGGTCCAGGGCTACAGGGAAAGCGGGTAAAAAGATTCCTAGCTCTTAGAGACTGGACCCTCAATACCTCCAGATTCTCCCAGCTCCTGTGGGCCCCTCATGGGAGACTGGCAGGAACTGTTTTCCTCAATTTCCGTGGAGGCCAAGGTCGCCAAAAATCAAGGCACTTTATTTGCTGCCCTTTCAGTGGGCGGAGTTAAGACCATCAGCTTCCGGATCCCACCAGGGCCAGGCTAAGTTAGCGTCTCAGCGCAGACTCACTGCAGCTCTGGCTCAGCCGCCTGCTGTGTGTTGACAGACCGGCCCCTGACCCGTGGCGCTGTAGGGTGGGGAGTGAAGCACACAGCTGCCTCTTTTTTCAGAGGAAAGTTCACATATGAAATGCCCCAGGAGGCTTAGCCTGAGATCTGATCAGTTACTCTGTCGGCATTGGGGGCCAGGGCTTGGTTTGAAAGCCGGATTAAGGCCCACTCTCGAAGAGTGCTGCCCTAGGCTGGGCTGGCGTTGAAGCCGTCCCACCCTTCCTCCTTCACTGGTCCAGAATGACATCGACATCTACAGCCTCACTGTGGACTCCAAGATCTCATCCCGATTTGCGCACACGGTCGTCACCAGCAGGGTGGTCAACAGAGCTGACAGTATGCAGGAGGCCGTCTTCCAGATGGAACTGCCCAAGAAGGCCTTCATCACCAACTTCTCTATGTAGGTGCCTTCCTGCCGCCCTCCTGTTGCCCCTCCCCAGCCCAGCACTGCCACCCCATCCCCCTGTGCCCTGCAGGAAGAAAAGGCCTCTTCCTGATGTGAGGTGCATGCACTCTGCCGGCAGGCACTACAGGGAACCAGAGGCCTTACTCAGGAACTTTGTGCACCCGCAGAGATGTTTCCACCTGCCTCTCCACCCCCACTCCCTTCAGCCCTTTGGCCCTCTGTCTGTCCCTTCCTTCCTCCACCCTTCCCTTTATCCTTCTCTTCACACCTCCCTCCACTTATTCCTCCCTCTTTTCATGCCTCTCGTCTTCCATCCCTCTCTCCATCCATTCCTCTGTCATTCCTAAGTGCTGCCCAGGTGGCAGGCAGCATTTTTGTGTCTTTTGCTTTGAGGAGCATAGACTCGGGGCATCCTGAGGCCAGTCCCAGGCCGGAGGGAGTCACCAAAAGGCAGATTCCAGCTCAAAATACAGAAAATGTCCTACCCCCTGGGCTGCCCCACAAAGGAGCGATGCCTCGAGGTGTGGGACCTCCTTATCACTGGAAGTTCTAAGCCATGCTGGTCCCCCACCCCCAACTGTGATGCTGCAGATAGGCCATTTCTGCTGTGGGTCAGAGGCCACACTGGGAGGCCCCTGGGGTTTCTGTGGACTCTGTAAGCTGATGGTGATCCTCACCTTGTCCTTTACCGTCCTCCCCCACCCTTCCCAACTCAGTTTTGCAATGTTTGCTAAACATGAAAACTCTTGTCTCTCCCTTTCCCCACAGGAGAGGCAGTGAGGAGAGGCTAGAGGGAGGCTGATCCCTGAAGCTCATGGAGGGTGATGGGTGAAGCAGAGTGAGCCTTTTCTCAGGCAGGGTCCCCAGTGGACCCTGGGACCTCTGAAAAACTGCTGTGGGGCCAGTTCCTGTGGTTTGCTCCTCCCTCTCTCCCTGCGTCTGCGCAGAGCCAGGCCCATGTTGCCCCTGTCGCAGCATGAGCCTCGCAGGCTGCTCCTGGCCCCAGGGGCCAAGGCCACTGGTGGCCAGGATCCAAGCCCAGCACATCTGCTGAGAGCCCAGGACTTGCACCCTTCTCTGGGCCCAGATTCTGTTGCCTCATGAGATAGGGAAATGGGGGGACAGGGTGCCCTGCTGCCTGACCTGGCTGGGACCCCAACTAGGCATCTGGGAGGGGAAGCCCTGCGGCCCACACCCCAGCCCCATTCCTAGCCTGGGGTGAAAGTATGACCAGGAAGGTCCGAGTGGCAGGAGGAAGAATGCTCTGCCCTGATGGCCTGCTGCCCGCCCCACCTGCCCCTCACACTCCCACTTTGTCATGACACCCCCGGATGGAGCAGGCTTGTGTTTGCCTGCCACATCCCTATTCACCCCACAAGGAGGTTCTAGGATAGTCATTTTTTCCCCAGGGGAACAGCCTGAGCAGTCCTCTCGGTCCCAAAGAACAGCCACTAGGAATGCGTCCACACCCCTTGGAGTCCCTTCCAACAGTTGTCCAAAACCCACCTTCCCAGAGGCCACCCCAGCTGCAGAGTACCCTGCCCTGGGCAGGTGGGAAGAGGGTTCAGAGCCTCTCAGCCCTGTGTCTCCCACTGGCCTGGGAGCCTGGCATCTCCTTGCTCCTCAGTCTGCCCCACACTGCTGGACACAGGGCCGGGTGCAAACCAGCTCAGAAGGCTCTTGCTGGTGATTGGCTGTTTCCTCTGGGAACAGTCTATGAGGCGGAGGGGGCAAGTGGAGCGTGCAGCCAGACTGGAAGGGAGAAGAGAGGCCGGGACTCAGCTGAGCCCTGTCTCCTCTGCAACCTCCCCCAGTCCATTCCGTGAAACAAATGTTCCCTTACACTGTGCGTACCTAAGGGTAGATGGAGGCCTGCCATACCTTGCAGAGGCCATTGCCCTTACCCGGGATCCTGTACAGGATCTTGTACACAGTAGGTGCATAATAAATGGGTGGGGTCCAGCAAAGATGGGAGTCACTCTATCAAGAGGCACACCAAGTCCCAGAGAGGCTCCCTGGAGGAGGTGGGATTGGAATGGGCCACCCCCACCAGGCTCTCAACAGCACACACCCTCCTGCCCCAGGATCATCGACGGTGTGACCTACCCAGGGAACATCAAGGAGAAGGACGCAGCCCAGGAGCAGTACAGTGCTGCCGTGGCCAGGGGAGAGAGCGCTGGCCTCGTCAAGTAAGCCCAAGGGGGTGGCACCAGTGGGGGTGGGGCAGAAGCTGCTCCTGCCTTCAGCCCTTTGGTCCTGTTTATCCCCCCGACCCCACCTAGTCTGGAGGGGCAGAGACCTGATGCCCCCCTCCCGCAGGGCCACTGGGAGAAAGATGGAGCAGTTCCAGGTATCAGTCAGTGTGGCTCCTGCTGCCAAGGTCACCTTTGAGCTGGTGTATGAGGAGCTGCTCAAGCGGCATCTAGGAGTGTACGAGCTGCTGCTGAAAGTCCGGCCCCAGCAGCTAGTCAAGCACCTGCAGGTACCTGCTGCTGCCTCCTCCCAGAAGGCCTCCTAGATGACTCCCACACTGTTGATGGCGGCCCCTTGCCCCTTCCCCCAACCCCCGGCCTCCCGTTAGGCCCAGCACTGGCTCCTAGCTCACCCAGTGACCCACTTCTTGCCTCCAGATGGACATTCACATCTTTGAACCTCAGGGGATCAGCTTTCTGGAGACAGAGAGCACCTTCATGACCAGTGCACTGGCGAACGCTCTTACCACCTCACAGAACCAGACCAAGGTGGGCCTGCCACAGTCGGCCACTGAGGGCACTGAGGGGCCTATCTTCAGGCTGGCCCTGCGAGCGTGAATTTCCAGAGAGTGAGAAAATTGGGTAGAACCTCTAAGCTGGGCAGACTTCTGAGGTCTCTGAATCCATGCTGACATATGGCTGACAGTGAGGGCAAGGCTTAAAGGAGGGCAGGTGCTGGTTTGAACCCTGAGATCAGGGGACAGGGACGTGGAGAGGACGCTGATGAGAGGGTCCGAGGACCAGGGAGAAAGGAGGGGGCGGCTGCATCGTGCGTACCCTGAGCCCAGCCTCTGCTTGCACGGCTCCAGGAGCAGGGGTCGCCACTGGCACATGCTTGCTGGGCTGAAGCAGTCTATCTGACAGCTCAGCCTGCGAGTTCCTGGGTCGGACCCAAGGCTGCGTCCTGGAATTCTCACTTCAGGTGGGGTGAGGGGTGTTGTCGACATGGCCTTGCTGCTCCTCCCAACCTCAGCCTCATCATTTCCCCAGGCTCACATCCGGTTCAAGCCCACGGTCTCCCAGCAGCAGAAGTCTGCTGAGCAACAGGACACAGTCGTGGATGGCAGCTTCATCGTCCGCTATGATGTGAACCGGACCCTCTCTGGGGGTTCCATTCAGGTGCGTGGGCCCCAGAGAGCAGAGTAACTGGGAAGTCCATCCATTCTCAAGAGTCTGAGGCTGGGTGTTCTAGAAGAAAAGGCAAAAGCAAAACAACAACAACAAAAACACAACTCCTGCTAATCAGTGTGCGCACGGAGGGCAACACAGACAGAAAACAAGCAGTTTAGTTTTGCTGTCCCTGAAAAAATTCCCTTTCAGAAGCAAAAAGTTTCATCTCTGCTAAAGAACTGCACTGCAGGGTTTCCCTTCTTGCCTCAACTGCCAGGAGACTCACAGATTTGTTTTTATGCTCAATGGCAATAGCTTCATCTTCAGAAGTTCTGGCATCATTGTGCTACTCCTTTACTCTTTTGATGGACCTTGTTTTTAGCATCTTAATGCTTTTGATGGATCTCAGGTTTATTATATGTGAACGTTTTAGTATAAATTGCCTCAGATATTCAGACAAATAGGAGGTAAAGTGGAGGTGGATTTCTAGTGGGCCATGCATGTGTAGGAAAGGCTTCAGCAAGCGAATGGCCTAACAGATGGTGAGGATTTAGGGAGGTTAGCAGTGGGACAGAGATGGAGGGGCTTAAATGAGGAGAGCAGGGGGACCCAAGGATTTGGGGAGAGGACTGTGGGTGGGGGCGGGCAGGGCAGGGCAGGACTGCAGCTCTCGTCATCTGGTGCGTCTCACTCTGGTCACAGATCGAGAATGGCTACTTCGTGCACTACTTTGCCCCTGTGGGCTTGCCCACAATGTCCAAGAATGTGATCTTTGTCATTGACAAGAGTGGCTCCATGATGGGCAAGAAAATCCAACAGGTAGGTCCCATAGGCCAGGGCGAGGCCCTGAAAACTCTCAGATGCCTCACACTATCTATCAGCTCTGGTCCAGCAGACAGACCCTCCTGCCTCCATCTTCCTGATTAGGGGGCTCCCAATGGTCAAGGTTGGTCAGAGCATGGGGCTTGTCCTGCCTCTAGAGCACTCACCATGTCCCCACTCGAGGTATGGGCCTGGGAATTCAGCCCAAGGGCACATGAACCCCCAAGGAGGCCCCAATGAGACACCCCTCTTGTCCTCCCTTCCCCTGACCAGACCCGGGAGGCCCTAATTAAGATCCTTGATGACCTCAGCCCCAAAGACCAGTTCAACCTCATCAGCTTCAGTGAGAAAGCAACCCAGTGGAAGCCATCACTGGTGCAAGCTTCAGCCGATAATGTGAAGGCGGCCAGGGACTATGCTGCCGACATCCAAGCCCAGGGAGGTGCGCACCACTGCAGCCCTGCAGGGTGGGGGCTTCTGGGCACTGAGCCCCTCCTGGGAGCCATCCTGAGAGTGTGTGCCCCTCAGGGACCAATATCAACGATGCAATGATGATGGCCATACAGCTGCTGGAGAAAGCCAACCGGGAGGAGCTGCTGCCCGCAGGGAGCATTCCCCTCATCATCCTCCTCACCGACGGGGACCCCACTATGGGTGAGGGCATTGCCAGCAACTCCAGGGCACACCGCCCAGAGAGGGCAGCTGGGCCTCCATCCTGGCTTGCTGTGGGACCTGCAGAAGGGAGGGGTTCCCTGAAGCCCCTCTGGTTCTGAGATTCCAAAAATATCCCTTGAGCAAATCTGTTTTCTCACCCATGTCCCAAACCCTGCATCCAGGGGAGACCAACCCCACGAAGATCCAGAAGAACGTGCAGGATGCCATAGATGGCCAGTACAGCCTCTTCTGCCTGGGCTTTGGCTTCGACGTCAGCTACGCCTTCCTGGAGAAGCTGGCGCTGGACAACGGCGGCCTGGCCCGGCGCATCTACGAGGACTCGGACTCTGCCCTGCAGCTGCAGGTGCCAGTCTGCCCCTGGGGGCTGCATGAGGGAGGGACGGCTCCGAGAGGCAGAGAGACTCCATCCGGCCCTCGTGACACCACCGCCCCCGACCCTGCAGGACTTCTACCAGGAGGTGGCCAACCCACTGATGACAGCAGTGACCTTTGAGTACCCAAGCAACTCTGTGAAGGAGGTCACCCAGGACAACTTCCGGCTGCTTTTCAAGGGCTCCGAGATGGTGGTGGCCGGGAAGCTCCAGGGCCAGAGTCCTGATGTGCTCTCAGCCAAAGTCCACGGGCAGCAGGTGGGTGTGGCTGGTCATCCTGGAGAGGAAGAGCAGCTGGAGCAAGCATTCGGAGGGGCTGGGTTCAAACACCAGCCCTGCCAGGCTCCACCGACTGACCTTGAGCGAGTTCCAAAGTGTCCCCTGTCACTTATGAGTGACATCAGTCTCCACTACATGGGCTGGTGGTGGAGAGTCGATGAAATAACGCTGTGATTCCCCTGAGAGCGCCTGTGCTTGCCTGTACATGGTAGGTGCTCCGTCATCCGTGCGTCTCTGTGGTACCGGGGGCGAGGGGTGCTGGGCCTCCCCTCCGTCCCTACACCAGCCCTCTGAGGCTGCAGTCAGGCTGGGAGGGCTGCTCCCTCTTCACAGAGGAGCAGACTGAGGTCCGACTTTTCCGGGTGGCACTGCAGCCGGGCAAGCCCCTGGCTCACCACATGGTGCCCTGCCCTTGTCCGGTCCTCCCTGCCTATGCTGCAGGAGCCCCCTTGTCCCACAAAGAGAAACTGAACACCTGCTCTGTTCCAGATCCTTCTGCAGGCCCTAGGGGCACTGCTGTCATGGGAGAGACAGTGTGGGTGAATCGCTGCACCAACAGGGACATGCAGGTTGGGTGTCCCTGCAGATGAACCTGGGGAGTCAGGAGCGGCACCGGAGACCCAACCTGGCCTGGGGATCAGAGAGGACTTCCTGAAGGAGGCTTAGCTGAGACTATGGCATGAGTAGGAGGTGGCAGAGGCCAGATGGTGAAGTGATGGAGGAACCTTTCAGGCTTGCATGGCAGGCGGGCGGGCTGTGTGGGGAGAACAACAGGTGGACAGGGCCCAGGTGGGCATGGGGAGCCCAGGGCCAAGTCTCAGAAGAAGCAGCCAAGTGTCACGATGAGCAGTGCATGCAGGGTGCCAGCCTGCCTGACTTCAAGCCCTGCTCTGCCCCCTTCTGGCGGGGAGTTGCCTAATCTCCCTGTGTCTCAGTTTCGTCCTGTGTGAAAACGAGAGTCGGTCACTCTGCCCCACCTTGTTAGACTGCTGTGGGGGTCACGCCTGGCACTGTGTGGGCATCCCATACATGTGAGCTGCTGGTGTCACCCTGTAGGCCAGGAGTTCCCACAGTGTGGAACCCACAGTGACTAGGGGGAGTCACAACATGTCTTTGTTTTAGTAATTATGCATTTATGGTAACATGTCTTCTGAAAACTATAACTCAAATCCCAGACCTAAGGTTTCAAAGGTATTGCTTGGGAGAAAGCCAAGTGAAGAATGTTAGTCTATTTAAAGTCCATGTAAGGAAAAGTGTCAAATAAATAGCTGTACATGTGGATAGGACAACATTTGTGCAGGTGGCCTGCACGTGACAAAGGTTTGGGAGGCTGGGTTCGGGTGAGAGACAGAGGAGGCTGGGCCCAGCAGCAGGGACGGGAGCCGGTCCACGCTGGAAAGGTCTGTAGCCGCTGTGGGAGTTGTGACAAGACCGGGCTGCGGCCTCTCTGCCCCGACCCCATTTCCCAGGTGGCCGGCCAGGTTGGCCTGAGCTGGAAAGGCCCCGCCCTGGGGCAGGGAGCAGCAGTCCACCCAGAACTTGGGCACATGCCTCGCCGTCACCACTGCACAGTGCCCAGTCCCAGCAGAGGGCACCAGCTTGGTCAAGGGGACAGCTTATTGGAGTAGATGGGACCCCAGATCCTGTCAGGGCCATGATACCTGAGTTGTCTTCCCAACTCTGTCCCTGACTGCTGGGGAAGGCACTTCCCTCTCTGTCCCCAGGTCTCCACCTTTGGGGTGAGGGTGGGCTGTGTCTGGGGACCCCTTCTGCTCCAAACTACGCTTGCTGCTGTTCCTGCACTGGCCTGGGTCCCGGCCCCGCCCTCATTTTCCTTCCTTCCCAAAGCTCCACCTGATCTGAGCCCCAGCCCTGCACCTGCCAGGTGGCACCTGCAATAGTGTCTGCTTTTTCTCTCCACTGCCTTCTCATCCTTGGGGTCCCTGTGGCTGAGCCCCTCAGACCCTAAACTCCCTCCTTGTTCCCCACTCCACTCGAAGGAAATGTGGTCCTCACAGCCAGTGCACGGGCCCTGCCCCGGCCCCCACCAGCTCTCTCAGGGAAGTGCCCTGAAGCACTGGGCCAGGTGTGGGTGTCAGGCCCTCACCTCGCCAGTCCTGGCGGGCTCCTCTTTCCAGAGCATGCAGAACATCACCTTCCAAACGGAATCCAGGGTGGCAGAGCAGGAGGAGGAGTTCCAGAGCCCCAAGTACATCTTCCACGGCTTCATGGAGAGACTCTGGGCATACCTGACCATCCAGCAACTGCTAGAGCAAATGTGGGTGGCCGCACCCCCAAGGGCCCACTGGGGTGGCTACACACGGCCTCAGGTCCTCCCTGAGCTCCTCACGGGCGGTGCGGCCCAGCTGGCATGGGGCATCTCCTAGCCATGCAGAGAGGGGTCATGGTGCTATGTCTGAGCTCCACACTCACTCCCCCCGCCAAGCATCCAGGGACCTGCTGAGTCTCTGATGCTCTCATCCCATAGGGTTTCCGCATCAGATGCTGATAAGCAGGTTCTCCAGAAACAAGCTCTGGGCTTGTCGCTCAACTACAGCTTTGTTACCCCTCTCACGTCCATGGTGGTCACCAAACCTGAAGGCCAAGAACAGTCTCAAGTTGCTGAGAAGCCTGTGGAAAATGGTGTGTGTGGGAGTGGGCTCCTAGCCTCTGGGGAGCCCAGACTTTTGACCCAGTGTTCTCCCGTCCCCTCCCAACATCCCAACAAAGATCCTAACCCTGCCACCGGCTCCCAGGACCCCCAGGAGATGCATCCTATTTCACTAATGAGGAAACTGAGGCCAGTCTCCCAACCTTCCCAAGTTCACTGCACCTATGTAGTGCTGGGGTTGGGAAGCAAGGTTAAATATAAGCACCTTGAATGTATAAAAAAAAAAAACAACTATGTATCTCTCTCTCCTCTCTCTCCCCCCGCCCCCACCCTTTCTCCATCTCCTTCTCCATCTCGCTCCCTTTCCCTCTCTTTTTGTTTTATCCAGAAAACAGTCACAGGAATGTTCATGCAGGTAAGGGCCTAATACCCTCAAAGGCTGGCCTACGTGACAGTTGGCTGATGAGGGCTGACGACAACAGTCCCACAAAGTCACTGGCCAGGGCCTCTCCAGCCCCACCCCGCTGCTAAGAGGGGCTGTCGTCTGCCTCAGCACACTGGCGCGTGTAGTCACCTGTTCATTCAGATACTGGCTGTCCTGGGCACAAGGGGCACAGTCCCCAACCAGCTGGATGCACACGCAGGTCTCTTTGATTTCCAGGTCACGGTGTCTTCAGACTTCATTCCTTGGGACACAGAGGGCCCAGACTACCAGGTAGCAAAAGAGGAGAGGGAGGGAAAGGGAGACTGACAGAACTTTGACCCTTGTCACAGACTGGTCTCTGCCCTGACCATTGGGGGAGTGACTTGCTTAGCTCACCTGGCTGGTGGCAGGGCTGGGACTCAAGTGCAGGTGTGTCTGATTAGGAGGCAGCTGTGCAGAAGAGTCCATTTCTACAGCTTTGAATTTCTCCTGACCGTGGAGGGAGAGACTCTCAGAGTGCTAGGTGTGGGGAAGGGAGCCGCTTGCCCTCTCGACGTCCTGCTCCTGGGGTGGGCCCCAGAGCCTTGGCAGTGGGGACCCATGGCACTGCTTGACAGAAGACTGCAGGTGTCAACTTTTCTAAAGCTGGAGCTCTCGGGATGCCACCTCGCTTGCCGAAATTGAGACAACCTGGACCTGTTGTTCACCGTCGCTTATATATACCCCCTCATGATGGCTTGGATTTGAGCCTACGCAGCCTGTCAGGTGAGCCACTTTCTGATCTCGGAGGGCCTTGTGTCCTCAAGGCGACAGTGAAACCCACCTGCAGTGCTGAGTGAGAGGAAGTGCCTGTGCAGGCCCGGGCCCAGGCCAGGGAGAGCAGCTGTGGGACCTGACATTCAGTAACGTGGCCTGTATTTTCACTGAATCGGATTGATGACCTTCTGGAGGCTAGCTCAAGGTGGAACCTTCTAGAAAGGGAAGGCTTCCTCCATTCCCAAAGCCATTAGTGGTCCCATGAGCTGTTTCCGATCTCCAAATCTGGACTCAGACACAGCCACAAAGCCAGGCTGGACCTTGTCTCCTCAGCGTTTGTCCTAATAGTGTATGCTTCTGTTTGAAAATCTCTTTGCAAAGGTTCTCCTAGGTTGGGTGCCTGTGGGGCGGGGGTCGCAGGGCTGGAGCTTGGTGCTGAGCAGGTGGCAGTGATGGCCGGAGGGCATGCTGATCCCTCTGAACCCTGAGTGCCTTCTTCCTTTCTGTTCCTTGCTGCTCCTGTGCTAGCACCTACCTTCGCAGATGCTATTGGAGACTTGCATGATGATGACGTGGATTTAAATGTCAAAGGTAGCTCCAAGACCAGAGTCCCTGCAGCACACTGTGGCCCCATAGCAGAAAGACCCTGGGATGAGAGAGCCCTGGGATCTATACGAACCTGTTACATGGGTTTCTCAATGTCAGAGTGGAGAAGGAACCCTGGCCACACCCATCCACTACTCCATCCTCAGCTCCCCTGCCCCCAACACCCCGGGAAGGGGATGCTGAAACCCAGACATTTTTTTCTTTCAGAAACACATCCAATAGCCCGATTATCAGGTAAGTTACTAGCCCCCCTCAACCCCCCTTCCCATGCCCGCCCCCCCAGCTCACTCTACCTGCCCCAGGAACCTCATCTGCTGTCCCAGACTTCACCCAGGCTCCTGATGTCATCCTGCCGCTGCCTGGGCAGAGCACGGACCGGCTCTGTGTGGACATCAAGCACTCTGAGGGGCTAATGAACCTGCTGTCAGACCCTGACCAAGGTGAGACCCTGACCATTCATCCACCCAGAGAAACCCAGACCTACGGCCCAGCCCCGACTTGCCACCCTGGAGACAACACTGGGACACCTGACCGTAGAGGCACACGTGCCCCACGTGGGCCTGTCCCAGGTCATGGCGTGGTCATGCCCCTGAGCACCGAAGCCTTCACTCATACATCCTCCTCACAGACCTTACACTGGGTGCCACATATGCAGGGCTGGGTGGCCTGGCACTTCAGGGTGACCAGCTATGGGCTTACCCCTAGGCATGGCCATACTTCAGGGGTAGAGAGATGGACCTGGGTGAAGACAAGCACAGTGGCCTGTGGTCAGGACCCAGAGCGATGTAGAGACAAGCCCAGAGGTGTTTGAGGGTCAGGGCCGGCTACATAGGGTCACACGGGAGTGACTGGGCCTTGGCAGATAAGTGGGTGTCCGCTAGGAAGAGGAAGAGGTAGGCGGAAGCCCAGAGCCCTCAAAGATCATAGTGGGGTGGTAGAAAGTGTGGAGGAGGCAAATGGTAGTGGGTGGGGGTGTGCTGACCAGATGGCTTCCCAGCCCCAGAAGGGTCTTCCTGGTCATGCTGAGGCTTCACGTCATATGTGGGGACGTGCAGCGCTTAGAGATGCTCTCACCTGGTCCCCCACTCCCACACACCATGCCGGGCCGAGTCCATTGGCTCCCTGAGGGAGGTACTGATTTCCCATCTTGCTCTTGGTCAGGGCACCTGGCTCAGGGCCAGGCACGCTACAGGGGCTTTAAAATGTTAATTCACATCAGGCAAGATCTCCCTCCTAAGAGAGCTCATCTGACGGGGCCATCACTGAGGATGTGGGCCCTCCCAAAGTCAAATGAAACCATGGGATGAGAGAAAAGACTGTGGAAACCAGACTCCAGTGTGAAGAAATGCTGGGGAAAGGGCCCTGAGGAGGGGAGTTAGGGAAGGACAGTTCTGGGGGACATAATCAGGGAGACCTCCTGTTCAAACTGGTGCCCAGTGGGAGCCATGGCTCTGACCTTGCTCCTGCCTCTCTCAGGGATTGAGGTGACTGGCCAGTATGAGAAGAAGAAGGCTCAGTTCTCATGGATCCAGGTGACCTTCAAGAAACCCCAGCTGCAGGTCCACGCGTCCCCTGAGCACGTGGTAGTGACTCGGGACCGAAGAAACACTGCATACAAGTGGAAGGAAACGTTGTTCTCGGTGATGCCCAAGTGAGCCTCAGGCTGGGTACCGGCAATGGCCTCTCAGGCTGTGTTAGCTGGTGCCAGTATTGACAGGTGGCCTGAGGCCACGGGCTTGGGGATGGAGTGGTTGGGCTGGCATGAATCCTCTGCAGTGGGCTGTACCCACAGGTTGGGCAGGGAGGCAGAGGGCCCTGTACCATACCCCTGGTGCTCTGGAGGGCATCAAGGGGTTGTTCTGGGCAGCTGGCTGCCCTCACACCTAACTCAGGTCACTGTCCCATGTAGGGGACAGTGTGGTTTGGAGGTAGCTCTGCTGCTAGTCCTGTGTGACCCTGGGCAGGCTGCTTAGTCCCTCTTAGCCTCAGTTTCCCTACTCGTAACTGGGGAGAATCACCCCATGCCTGAGTTGGAGATGAGGGAATGTGGCCAGGGAGCACTTTGCTCATTAGAAGGGGTACTGCCCACTGAGCACGCTGGATAGCAGCTATCCACGTGGCGAGGTAATGACGACAATAATGAGAAGCTGGAAGTCACTGTCCACCCGGGGAGGTTATGAATGTTATTCTTAGCACACTCCTGAAGCCCCGATGAGGGGAGGCACGCCCATCTGGCATCCGACACCAGGCAGCTAGTGGGTGATGGAGGTGGATGGTGACCTCTCCCGGGAGGGGCTGCCCACTGTAGAGCCTTCCAGAGGTAGCTTGTGACTTCTCCAGCTTTGGAAGTCACAAGGGGCCTGGGAGGAGGCTGAGACCCAGGCCCTCTTGGAGCTTTGCTCTCTGAGCCTGTGCTGAGTACAAAGAGCTTTGTCTGTTCCCTCTGATTGAGCTCTTCAGGAGAGACTGGTTTCCACCTGGCAGGTGAGTGAGCACCCAGCAAATCCAAGGGGCTCACCTGAAAACCTCCCAATTTCATAGACCTTAAAGTTTCTGGTCATCTGATAAATACACAAGGCATTTCTCTGCCTTGGACATGCACACAGAAGATGGAATAAAGAATTCCTATTAATGAATAGGTAGGGACAGAGAGTCCACACACCTTCACAGGCCAGAGAAGACATACATGAAGAAAAACAGACCACACCTCATATACCGAATCATGCCAAGACGGTATAAAATCAGTGTAAGTCCCTTTAAAATAACCTCAGTGTAACAGCAGAGCCTTATTCAACATGCTTGAAGGAGCCTAAAATTCCTAAGAAAAACAAGAAGGTGTAAGAATTTCAAAGATTATTTTAAGTAAAAGAGAAGGGGACAGCATGAGAATGGACTTGTCCTTCTAGACATTGAAACATACAACGAAGCACTGGTCATCAGAAGAAAGCAGCAGTGGCCATAAACACAAAAGGGAAAGAGTGCATGTGCCAGATACCTCCCAAGTCCCAGAAAACGAGTTCGTGAGAAACCAAATCTCAGAAACCCAGAGGGAAGGGAGCTATTATTTTGTGTTACAAATGCTGGGATCATCAGATGTTATTAAATTAACATTGGTCCAGGTTTACTAATGAGGAAACTGAAGCTCAGAATTTTTCATTGACTTCCCACGCAAGGCCAAAATAGGGGTTCCTGAGGACAAGAGGGCAGCCCCAGCCACTCCCACCCCAGTTGCCAAGGTCCCCTGGGGGTGGCCCCATGCCTACCTTCCTCTCAGGAGGCTGGGTTTCCCCATAGCTTCTTGATGACCATGAACGAGGCAGGGCTCCTGCTGCTCAGAAGCCCAGACAAAGTGACCATCGGCCTGCTGTACTGGGACGGCCCCGGGCCGGGCGTCCGGCTCCTTCTGCAGGACACCGACCGCTTCTCCAGCCACGTCGGCGGGACCTTTGGTATGCTGGCCATGGCCCTGGCTCCGGGCATCCTCAGAAACTACCTCTGCCTTCGTGCAGGCAGTGACCCTCCTGTGTGCACCGTTTCTGCATCTTTATCCCTCACTGACCTGCCCGTTGTCTCTCAGGCCAGTTTTACCAGGGTGTGCTCTGGGTGCCTTCAGCAGCAGCTGATGACGGCGAGCGGACACTGACGGTTCAAGGGCATAACTACCGTGCCACCAGGTGACTCAGCGCAGACAGACCGGGGCTGGGGGCTGGGAGGCTGAGAGGGGGCCCCAGGGGCCCACACCCCCCTGCCCTCGCCCAGGAACTAGAGACAGTCAAGGGTAAGGTCAGTGCCTTAGATGCATCTGACCCAGCTCTTAGTGCAACCCCACAAAGGCCAGTCAGCTCAGACCCACAGAAAACACGCCAGCCAGAGACTCCGAGGGTGAGTTGGGGGCCGTAGGAAATCCTCTGAACCTTTGGAGCCCTGGACCCGGGATGCCACACGGAACTGGGTCCCCTTGGGTGACTGGGCCTTGTCAGCCTGTCCTGGAGGGAATTCTAAGGGGCCCAAAATTCCACCTTCCATGTTCCTGTCCCCAACTCTTACCCTCTTTTCCCACCACACCTGAGGTTTGCTAACTGTCTGTCTGTCTATCCATCCCAGAGAGCCCCAGCTGGATTACCAAGAGGGGGCCCCAGGAATAGAGTTTTCCTGCTGGTCTGTGAAGCTGTAGTCCTGATGGGAGGAGACACCCCGCCCCGCCCCCACACCACGCCACCGTGTGCTGCCGTCCTATGACCTCCGAGCCGCCTGTGGGGCCTGAGCCAGGATGGGGAGGGGAGTCCCACTTATTACAAATAAAGAAGAAAGGCAGTGGAAGCCGGGGGAGTGAGCGTCTGTGGTTCCATCTGGCCAAATCCTGGGGCTGCAGAACCGCGTTCCAAACACTTAGCATTGTGTAGCATCAGAATCTTCCACTATAAGCCCCTCAAAGGCCTGTGGTCAGTCACCCCATGAAGAGTTTTCAGTCTAGTCCCTTCATTTTACAAAGTGGGAAAACTAAGATTTAGAGAGATTAAACCACCCATGTACAATGTCACTCCAGCCTCCAACGTGGGGTCTAGGGCAGGAGAACATTCTCCAGGAGCAGAGGTTCAGTCTCAGTCCCTGAAAACCACTTTTGATTCTCCCTACTCCCCAAAAAGAGTGAACTGGGTAGAAGTTCTCAGCAAGCTTTTGGGCCCCTTTCCAATGGGATTTCCAGCACAATTTGATTTTCATACCTGTGCTCAGGAATAGGCCTGTCTGCTCACCACCCTGTAAAGAAGCTAGCATTGGAAGACAGAGGAGACGGAGATGAGGTCCCCGTCCCAGGAAGGAAGCCTCTGTTCCCAGGAGCCCCCAGCCCCCTGGGGGGTGACCCAGGCCTCCAACTCTAAATCCTCTCCTATCCATGCCCCAGGGTTAGGCACCCCAAAGATCCCACCTGATCCCTGCACAGGCAAAGCATTCTTACAAACATTTATAATTATTCCACCTAATTTTTTAAAAAATAACAAGTCTTTGACTGAGAAGTAAAAAACAGAGAGAGAATAAAACCAAAAACCATGAGAAGAAGAGAAGAGCGAAGCAGGAGGAGAGTTAAAATCAGTGGCACCAGCACAAAGTTTTGCTCTGAGCTCCCTGGCAGCCAGAGGAAAGCCAGAAATGAGCTCATTTGCTTGCTAAGAGGAAGCAAATCAGATCATTAGGGAAAACATTCTTTTCTCAGCTCTTGAGCTCTACTGGGTGTTTACTGAGTGAGTCTTTCTAGAAGGGTCAGAGGAGAGGCTGGCGGGAGGGGCCCCAGCGGAAGGTTTGCCAGGTGCCCGGGGACAAGCCATCTGCCTCTCCATCGAGCCTGGCTGGCCGGCAGGGGTATCGGCTGACTTGCTGGGAGACAAGGGAGCAGCTGGGGGCTCTGTCGGACTTGCTTCAGGGCAGCTCTGACGTACCCAGATGGGAGAGGGGTGCCCACCTCACCCCTCCAGGACACCACCACCTGGGCTGGGCTGTGGAATTCACGCAAGGACAGAGGGGTCGCGGTTGACTTTCTGGCCCAGCCAGCAGGGCAGGTGTCCTGTGTGAACAATTGGACGTAGGTCTGTGCCTTCATCGTTTTGTGCACTAAGTGCTTTCCAGCACCTGTTCAGGACAGGCCCTGCTCAGAGTGCTGTGGGTACACCGGGCACCATGACAGACAGTGCCCACTTGGACAGCTGCCACCCAGAGAACCCAGGTGCTGTGAGGAGCCCAGAGCGAGCCATCTTGCCCTACCAAGGAATATCAGAGAAGGTTTCCTAAAAGTGGCATGGTTGGGATTGAGTTCTGAGGAACACAGAGAAGTTGGACCAGCAGAAAAGGAGAGCAAGGACACGGGCCTAGAGCCAGGACTGTGCGTGGCGTTCAGGTCAGGGAAGGGAAGCAGCGCCGTGAGTGCGGAGGGAGGGGATGACGTAGAGGTGGAGAAGCAGGGCCAGGCTGGCATGGACTGTGTGCTCCTTGCCATGGAGCATGACTTCTATCCTGAAGGCCAGGGGAGCCCCCAGAGGCTGCAGACAGGGCCAGGCATGGCCGGAATGATGTGGGACTGGGGCGAGGACAGTCTGCCGGGAGCTGGCCTGTGTGGAGGGCGTCCCTGACTGTGCTGGGGGAGGGGAAGGGGCAGATTTGGGCTGGGGGCCTCCTCTGCCTTTCTGCCACCCTGCGGACTAGGCTGCTAGCTGGAGTGGCAGGGCAAGGACAGGGACTTCAGAAGGACCAGAAACCATATGATGATGTGTCTTCACACCTTCCATCTGGCAGGAGGTTTCTCCGCATTTCACAGATGTGTGAAAAGTGGCCCCAGGATGACTGGTTTAAAGCTACGTAGCTCCTCAGCTGACCTGAGACTGAATGGGTGGCAGGCTTGCCCACTTGAGGTTGCCCCTTCCCAGACCTGGGCCCTTTGCGCCAGCCCAGCTTGGACACCTGCCACGTTTGCTCTGGAGCTGGTCTCATGTCGTCCCTCCCAGTGTGGCAACAGCCTCCAGCCCACAAGTAGCCTCCTGGCTGGGGGCTTCTGTGATGATAAATATTTCTTCCGGGACTGCCCCTAATACCCTGCCCAGGACCCCAGGCTGGTGTCCCTAGGAAACCTTAGCCTGGCTTGGGCAGAGGAGCCCCTAGAGTGGGAGATAGGAAAACACCCTCATGACCCACGGCCAGATCCCATCCCCACCCCCACTGACATTCATGATCCTCCCCAAGGTGACTTCAATCCCCTCCAGCCTTGCTGCCCACTGCTTCCTTCAGTGGGGTACCCTCTGCCCAGCATGCCCTTAGCCCCTCAGGCAGAGAGAGCAGCAGAGGCAAAGAATCTGGGGCAGGAGGGGTTCTGTTTGCAGAACTGGAAGCACTCTGTGAGTCTAGAACCCAGAAAGTAAGGGAAAGTGCCTGCTGTATGGAGCTCATGAAGCTGAGAAGCCACAGGAAGAACTTCGTCTTTGTCCCAAGAGCAATGGGTGGGAGATGCCACGTAGAGGGTTTTAGGCAGAGAGCAATGATCAGTTCTGCTCTGTAAAAGCTCTCTCTGGAAGCAGAGAGAGGGAGGAAAGGGCAGTTCCCACTGTTCAGGCAGGAAAGGTTCCCAGAGCCCCACGTCCAGGAACCGCTTTGACCCCCACCCCACCTGGGACTTGTGACACGGCAGCAGGTGCTCTTCGTGGGAGGTGACTGGAGGATCCCAGGGATCCCCGGCCCAGCTGGAGGCAAACTTAAGGCACCCATGGAAACAGGAACTGAGTCACTAAGCTGTGTGCCCCCAGATCCTCGCCCAGGATGTTGGGTGCATCTGATGAGCAGGTGGGCGGTGGATGGCATGCATGTTTAGCTGCAGGCAGTGTCTGACCTGGAGCACCCTCTGCTTCTGAGTCATAGAAGGGTCCTCGGGCCTGAAGGTCCTGACAGGAGCTCTGGAGTCCCCCGGCTTTTCTTATGGCCCTCCTGGGCTCTGAGATACATTCAGCCCCTCCCTCCTTCTCAGAGCCTGTTTACTCCAGGGTCAGTTCTTGATTTTTTCCTTCCTGAACCATCATCCATTTGACTCCCTGGAGTGCTACCCCAACCAGCCCCATCATTCAGGCCCACTGCTGGGGAGACCTAGGAAGTTGCCTTCCTAGCAGCCAGCCCTTCCTTTGAGCTGCCACAGGACTGGCTGGTGTCCCCGGAGCAGGAGCTCAGGGAGGCACACAGAGGCTGGCAGTGGTCTGGTCTCCACCTCGACTTTTATTGTTGCCGCCCCCCCACCTTGGCTCCGCTCTGTGCCCTGTTCCAGGTGCCAGGTGAGCTGGACTGGCCATCTCAGAACAGGTCAGGGACAATGTAGTCACTGTGGACTCCATCAATCAGCCCTTGGCCGTTGTTGTGGACAAACCAGCAGGACACCTTGGTGCCGTCTCTGACATCATTGCTGTAGTCTTTCTGGGAGCCCCTGCAGAAAGAAGGAGACACTGTGATGCACAGGGTGTGCAAGATGGTGGCCACGCTCGTCGACCTACTGTCCACAGAGGGAGTGAAGCTGCTCATTCTAGGAGTCCAGAGCTCTTTGGTCAGGAATGAGGTTGCATAATTAATTCTTCTAGGGGGCCAAGCTTGGCCTTTTTCTGATTCGGAGGGCCTTAAAGGGGGCCAAAATCCCAGAGGGAAATGAGGGTGCCCCACAGAAGACAAGAGCCTGCCAGGCCGATGTGTATGGGCAGAGAGGGCTCTTTCCTCCTGGCTTGTTACTGGGCAGGGAGAGGATGTCAGATGAGTCCCCTCACCTGGTGACTGTCAGCCGATGGTTCTTCACCACCATCGTGGCCTGTGGCTTCGTGGGGTCAGAGCCTGGGTGGACGTCAGACACTTTAAAATCAAAGGGGTGGAAGAATTGTCCTGGGAATAAAAGCATTCACACTGTCAGTCCCTGCCAACACCCCAGGTAACACAGCCACTGGCCTTCCAAGGTCAAGGCTAAGGCTGAATGGGGTGTTGAGTTCTGGGTCTGGGGTGACTAGGATGGCCTTTCACAAGGCTTTTCCCTCTGCCCTGTGAACAGCCTGAAGCTTGAACGTTCCGTACCCAGCAGCCCGTGTGTCTGCACTGACATCCGGTGACTGTCCACCACGTAGAAGCCCAGGAAGTCAAGGTGGACGGGATGTTTCTTCCACACCTGGTGCAGAACCACCACAAAGGTCACCCCATCTCCGAAGGAGACCACCATGTTCTTCTTCCTGTTGATCATCACGGACAGCCTAGGAGAGAAGAGGAGGGCAGCAAGGGGCACAGTGGCCATGACACTAGGCATCTGAATCAAGGACATCTTGGCAGGGCCTTCCCTGTACATGGCATCTGAGAGCACAGACCTCAGAAACTACCATGGGTGTTGGGGAAAAGACACCTCACACGTGCCAATGACACCCCTCACTGAGTGTGTCCTGGCACCTCTGTAAACAGGAGAGGGGACTGTCCTGGGAACCGGGGGGCCTGGGGCTGAGTCCCAGCTCAGCCACTGGCTTCCTGTGTGACCTTGGGCAGGTTCTGCCCCTCTCTGAGCCTCAGTGGGAGTAACACTCCTGTCCTAACCACTAGGCTCTGAGTAATCTACAGGTATAGAAGAGGCTGAGGAGTTTGGAAACAAGTCAGTTCAGCCAGAGAAGATACAAGTAGGATTATTGTTACTATCAGATTGCCATGCCCACCTAAAACTTTCATCCATGCAGCCCTTCCCTCAAGGTCAGCCCCATGATTGGTCCTCAGCTACCAATTCTGACAGGGCACCTAGGGGTTGTTTGGGGTCTACCATAGTCACCTCCCCCCGGGCAGGGGCTGATCTCTGAGGCCACCAGTCTCCCCTATGACTCCTTACAGCTCTACTGTCCTGGGATTTCTCCAAACCCTTTGGGCCTCCTTAGATCATCGGACCACAGTGCCCCTCAGAGGCCCAGTAGTGGGGCCTTACCCGTCCTGCGTGACCGTGACTGTGTCCAGCCAGCTGAACGTGCTCTGTGCAGCCCCATTCCACAGGGTAATCTTCTCCGGAGTCACCTCAATCCGGAAGTCCATCTGAGTGTTAGCAATGCCCAGTTTGCCAAAGTAAGTCTTCCTGGTCTCGGAGTTAGAGCTGTCTCTCTTGTCACTGATGATCTGCCCGTTAACTGTGAAGCCTGCCAGAGACACCGGCAGTAAGAAACCAGTGAGATCTCCTGAGTGCAGTTGGCCTTCAAAGGGCGTGCCTTCCCCTCAGCCAGATGTGCTGAGAAGCAGTAGAGTGGAGGTCCCGAGAAGAGAGCACAACTTTAGAGCTAACACTATCTGTTCCTAGATACTCTTGGGTCACGCCGGTGGCTGAGGGCCCACATTGTAGACCTGCCTCTTGCCTGGACAAGGGAGTAGCATTCAGAGAAAAACTATTCCCCAGATATAGGCTGGGCTCAGAGCCAGGCTGGGCTCAGGGCCAGGCTGCCCTTAATCCTAACCATCTCCCAAACACACTGGCCCCTGGGGGACTTGGTTAGCCCATGGTCTTGGACAGCCCCATCCAGCATGCAATATGCATATGAAGATGGGTGCCTGATGGGCAGTGATGACCTAGTCCATACGCTTACCCTGGGGGTGTCCAGGCCTTCCCAGGAAGAGCCTCTGGCCCCAGCCCACAGCCCCCACCTGTGATGGGGTCCTGAATGAGGCGCAGCACTGTGCCTGGGTCTTCATCGATGTTGAAGCAGATGGCATCGTCTTTCTCTGGGACATTGATGATGAAGTGGGGGTCCCCATCCACTGAAGGCACATCAGAGAAAGGCCTGGGTCCTGGGCCTCTCACTGTTCCTGGGGCCTCTCCTCACCCTCTGGCCCCTGTAGGATGGACTCCTAGACAGGCAGGAGGCTCTGGGCCCTGAGCCCTGAGTCTTGCCCCAGGAGGAACCAGGGAACTCACCATAGTAGGAAGGTGGTGAAGGAGGCTTGTAGCTGTCTGTGGATGCAAAGGGAGAGAGGGATGAACAGAACAAGCAGGCTGGGGAGGCACCAGGACCCCGCCCAGAGTTTGATTCATGCCCCCCTCCCTGCTCCCTATTGCTCTCAACACCCACCCAGCCACCCCTATCTGCTCAGGATCCCACCATCTGCCTGTCCCAGAGAGCTGATTTAGGAGGACTCCTGTGGGCCATTTTCTAGACAGGGGGCTGTGGCAGCAGCATATACTCACTCAGGTAAGCCGTGGAGGGGATCACTGAAAAAAAGAAGCCAGAGGGCAGTCGTGAGTGGGGTCTAGGGCACCCCTCTCCCCAACCCCCATGCCTCCTGCCTGTCTTGGGGCTACTGGTGTCCAGTGAAACCCCAACTGTGACCGATAGAGGGCAGGGGCAAGACCCTTAGGCTTAGGCTATGGAAATGTCCAGGGAACTCCTTGCTAGGGCTGGTGGTAATGTGGGTATTGCTTTAAGGCCAAGGGCATGGCATTTTGGTATGGCTAAAATGCAAGCCATTAGATGGTCAGCTTCTCTGTCATGAGTAATGCTCACAACAGATATTGTCCTCCGTCCTTGAACTCCACCCAACTGGGGTGGGGTGAGGCTCACAGCTGTCTATTGTCCTTGGTAGTAAAACACACACACACGCATACTTATCGTGTGCACATACACACCAGTGACTGTATGCTTGATATGGCTGTTCTAAGGGCAAAGCCATGACCCAGTCCAAATACGCTGCTTGGATAGAACAACCTGTACTGATGGAGGCGAGGAAGGCAGGCAGGGGCCGGGGAAGCCCTGCCTGGTGATGGTGGGCTTATGGGAGGTGAGGTTCCAATTTTATGATGAGAGAGGCACAGGGTGCTGTGAATTCCAGCTCAGGCACTGTAACCAGGCTGCCTGGGCCAAAGTTCTGGCTTGGCCACCTGCTGAGAGAGTCCCTAAGCAAAAATCCTTAGCCTCTGTTCCTCAGTTTCCTCACAGTAAAGTGGGAACCATAAGAGGACTCCCTCAGAGGGCTGCTGTGGGAATAGTGGAGTGTGAGTGGCTGATGTGGGACAATGCCCATCTTGCAGGTCACATAATACTCTCATGCTGTCCCTCCTTGGGCAGAGGAAGCAACCCCCAGTCAACTGACCAGGGCCCTGAGGCCCAGAGAGGCGCAGCGCCTGGCCCAAGTTGCTCATGAGTGGCAGTAGAGCTGGGACCTGAGCCCGGGTGTCCTGAGGGCTCCTTCTGAGGCTGGGCACCACCAGCATGTTTGGAAAGGCCTCCTTATTGTCTCTTGTCCCCATTCTGGGACACCTATCCCACTGCTGGCTGAAGCTCACCTGCATCCGCAAGCCCTGTGAGGGAGAATGGGAGAAATGTGTTAGAAGCCACAGACTGCTGGCCAATGCGGCCACCTCGTTGCCTGTCCGACCAGCCCCAGGCTGTGGGCCTCCCAGCAGCCAGCTGTGCTCCCACGGGGTGTCCACTGGAACCAGGAGCTCCTGGCCTGACCCAGACCAGCTCTTTGCCTCCCCCGCCTCCCAATGCCAACCCTGCGCCTCCCGCACCCAGTTGCGGGGACACTCAGGAATCCCCTCCTGGGGTATGGTGAGCGGGCCTGTTCCCAGCCTCCAGCTCTCAGGGCCCTTTCTTCTCCAAAATCCTCAGGCACATGCTCCAGGCCTAGCTTTAAGGCTGGGAGTACTTCCTCTGGTCCAACTGGGTCTTTCCATGTTGTGGCCCAAGTCCCTTCCCTGGAAATTACTCTTGGCAGGTTACTCACCTCTGTACTCATATCCCTTTAGAGACTCAGAAGCCCCTATTCAGCTCATGCTCCATTGTCCATGCTGACGGCTTCACCGCCCCCAACAACACCTCCCAGCCCTTGCCCAGTTTGCCTTCAGTGCCCCCTGGGCCGGCTCCTCTTCAGTGGGTCTGGGTCTCCCCAGCCTGGCCCACTCCCCTTCAGGGCCCCCAAGGCCCAAGTCCTAGAGGAAGGCCTCCGAGTTCTGGCCTTCACTCTTTGTGCTCACCCTCCCCAGGCTTGTTGGCAAGGGCCATCTTGTTCTCATGGTCCTCAGGCTTGGTCACCACCATGGAGGTCAGTGGAGTCACAAAGTGGTACTTGAGGGACAGGTCCAGGGCCTGGGCTGTGAGATTCTCCTTCTCATCGCCATGGGCATTCTTGCTGTAGGGAGGGGAGTGGTGAGAAGGTCAACCTGGAGGTCTGCCTCTCCCCACCTTCCCCTGCTCTGACTCCCAGCACCAGGCCAGGAGCTTCAGAGCAGCCCATTAGTGCTCAGAAAAAAACTGATTTGCAGTTCCCTGGGACAGATGGATAGGCTGTGCTTCTTCTCTGAGGGGCCTCAGTTTCCCTACCTATAAAATATAAGGGGCTTGAAATGGCCACTGCAGTGATTGTTCGTGATGAGTGCTCAGCATGTGCCAGGCCCTGCACCAGGTGCCTGATAGGCCAGCCCCTCCTGAAAGAAGGCTGGCACGGCCCTCTCACGTGGGCCCAGACCCCGCCCTCTGGGGACCGAAGGCCAGATCCCAGCCTTCAGCCTCTCCACTACCACCCCCAGATGTCAGGCTGGCTCTGCCCCTGGAACAACATTCGAGGGGCTAGGCAGAAAGAGGGCAGAGCAGCTGGGAATGTGCCTGGGGTGCGCTTCCCAGGGCGTGGCCCAGTCCTCTTCCTCTTGGGGACCCCCAGAGCAGAGCCCTGCACAGGGTGACACTGGGGCAGTGCTGGGGGCCTGAGGTGGGGCCTGGCTGGGTGAGGGCTGGGCCAAGGTCACCGTTTCTCTAGCAGCTGCTCGATGGTGAGGTAGGCCCAGAGCCGCTCGATGTAGTTCCCAAAAATGTAGTCCTGCTCCTGCAGGGCCTTCTCCATCTCCTTCACGTCCACCTCCTCTGTGAAGGTCAGGTCATTGATGGCCTGGGCCAGGGAAGGAGAAAGGGAAAGGCTTGGGGGAATGGAGGCCTGGAGCCCGGTGGCCCCGGTCCAGGGGCTGCCACTGCTAGACCCTCAGCCGGTAGGCACAGGCTCCACAGGAGCTGCCCCCCATCCCCAACCCACAGCTGGCCCCAGCCCAGCTCACCCCATGACCTGCCACATTCGCCTTAAAGTTGTTCATGTCCTCGTCCACCAGGCGCCCAGCCACCACAATCTCAGAGCCATCATAGAAGTGCGGGTAAGTGTTCTGGGTGAGGTCCAGGATAGCGTTCTCAGGGTACTTCACCTCCACCCCTGTCAGCAGTGGGTTGGCCACCTCCTCATAGAAGCCCTGGAGTCCAGAGCGGGGACCCAGTCACCTCAGGCACCAGGACGGGCTGGCACGGAGAGGACAGTGTGGGCATGCCCTCACTGACACCTCTGAGGGTTGTCGAATTGCATGGGCTGGGACAGGCCGGGCCCGATCTCCACTTCTGTGTGGCCCTGCCTGTGCCCTTCAGTGTGCGGGAGCCCTCCCTGCCCTCTGCGCCCAGCAGAGGAAGAATACAGAAGGTGAGGACAGAGCTCTTGGCACATAGAAAGCACTAAAAAAAATGTTGGCATGAAAGTAAGGAGAGAAGGACAGGACATGGGGTGGGAGCAGGTGGGATGAATGCCCGGGGGGCTCCCCTGCAGGGGTGGGGGTGCAGTTACCTACGCCAGGAAGGAATGGGGTTGCCAGGGTTAGGGAAAGAAAATATAAGACATGCAGTTAAATTTGAATGTTAGGTAAACAAGAAGTTAAATTTTAGCATAAATATGTCTGTTATGGGATGAATTGTGTATCCCCAAATACATAGGTTAAATCCCTTACCCCTAGTACCTCTGCATGTGACCTTATTTGGGGATAGGGTCTTTTTAGAGGTAACCAAGTTAAAATGAGGTATTTGGGAGGGACCTCAATCCAATAGGACTGGTGTCCTTATGAAAAGGGGGAATTTGGACCCCGAGACAGACACACCCAGAGAAGATGATGTGAAGAGACAAGGAGAAGATGACCACCAAGCCAAGAGAGAGGCCTGGAAGATCTGCCTCTAAAGCCCTCACAAGGAACCAAGCCCGCCAACACCTTGCTCTTGGACTTCTAGCTTCCAGAAATGTGAGACAGTAAACGTCTATTGTTTAAGCCATTCCGCTGACAGAACTGTGTTACGGCAGCCCCAGCACATAAACCGTCTTATGCAATCTTTTGGGAAGACTTACACTAACAAATTAACTTATTTTTAATCAGAAATTCATGTTTAACCATGTCCTATATTTGATCTGGCAATCCCGTGGAAGGAGCAGATCTGCTCTGAACGGCTCCCAGAGGAAGGAGTGAGCGCCTCGTTCCTGGGCGGGCGCAAGCAAGGCACACCTGCAACTGCAAGTCGGCATCGGAATCCTCGTAGATGCGCCGGGCAAACCCATTGTTCTCCAGGGCCATGCTGTCCAGGAAGTTATAATTCAGATTGTGGCCGAAGCCCAGGTTATATAAGGGGAACCTGCCTCCGATGGCATTCCGCACGTTCTCCTGGATTTTTTGGGGTCTGCTTTCACCTGCGGGATAAAGGGTGTTCACAACAACCACCTGGACCAGGTCTGTCTGAAGAGATCCGACCCCTGCAAGTGCAGAGCTGGTGGCGTCATGGCCATGAGCCCTTCTCAGGGCAGAGGGTGGGGAGCCCTGGCAGGGGGAGGCAGGCCTCGCCCTCGAGGGGCTCACAGTCCTCAGGGGATCCTGGGGAGAGCTGCCCAAAGTCTTACAGAAAGCAGGCTACAGAGCCAGGAGTGGCAGCCAGGCACTGTGGTTCCAATACACAGCCATGGCCGCCTGCCTCACCAACATTGGCGTCCCCGTCGGTCAGCATGATGACGATGGAGGTGCTCCTCTCCGGGACGATGTTCTCTTCTCGAGCCTTCTTCAACATGTTGATGCCTCTCAGCAGCCCGTCATTGATGTTGGTCACTGGCACACAGACAACACCGTGGGAAGGGGTCCGTGGGGTGGGTGCTCAGGGGGCTGGGGTGGAGGAGCTCAGGACATTGGGCCCCTATAAAAACACTTTGGAAAATAGTCAGATGGCCTTCCAGCCCCCTCACTGGGACGATCGGGGAGCAGTAAAGATATCACTTGTGATTTTCCATAAGAAACAGCCAATGATGAGGGTGCTCTGTAGCCTTATTTTGCTGGCATTTTGGGGGCACCAGGATCATGGGTTAAAAACAGAAAGAAGGGGTTTTCTTAGACGGCAGAGAAGATACCCTGAGATCAACCTGAGGACCCCCACCTTACTCCCACCTCTACCCACAGCTAGGGTCTGCAGGGCCTGGGCCAGCAAAGTCTGTGCCCTGCGGAGGGGAAAGCAGGCTGCTCAGGCAGAGAGACAAGCAGCCGGAGTGGGCACCCCCGCTGTTCTTACTTCCTTGATCACGAATACTGTTCACAAACGTCCTGGCCTCCTGGATGTTCTCAGGAGTGGCTTGAACTAAATTGTCTTTCCAAGTGGTCACATCTCCACTGAACAGGATGAAATTCAGGTAGTCCTCCTGTTTCATATCCTCCAGGATTTTGAGGAGAGCATCCTTGGTCTGGGAAAGAGAAAGACGAGCAGACAAGAAGCTGGGAGATGGAACAGCAGACAGACTGGCATCTTCCCAGCTCAGGCTGGTGACGGGGAGCCTGCCGCCTGAAACGAGAGGGGCAGATGCTTTGTGCCTTTAATTATCCAGTTCCCCTCCCTTCTCTTTCACTGGAAATACCAGCTTTGTCCACTCGACAAGGAAGTCTCTCCCCTTGACTCCTCACCCCTCCTTGCACAGAGGACAGTACCTGGTCCAGTTTCCGACCATGCATGGAGCCGCTGACATCAATCACGAAGACCACATTCTTAGGCACCACAGGAAGGCCTTGGGGTGCGAAGAAGTGCACAAAGTAGCCGTTGACTATCTGAAAAGGGGAGAGGCAGACTGGAGGCCACTGCTGCTTTAGCAACTGCACATTGGTGCTCTTACAAATAGAAGCAGACACTCAGCAGGTCAAGAAGATGCTCACTCCCACCTTCCCGAGTGTGCCACGCAAGCCCTGGGCAGTCTGCCACCCCCGTGCCCGAGGGGAAACCCCCACATGGAATGAGGATCCAGGATGATGAAGGCACTACATGCAGCTCCTCCCGCACCCCGCTGTGAGGCGGAATCGACCAGCCTAACAAAGCCAGTGAGGAGGTACCTGCACATTGGCTGGAGACGCTCTGTTCACATCGTAGGTGATGATGAAATCTCCTTTGAGGAGGGAGTCTGTACAGTTTGGGCATGAACGCTGTTGGTCCAAGCTGGGCTTGAAGGACACACGGCCCTGAGTGGGGAGATGGAGGGCCTTGCTCAGCTTGGCCAGGGTCTGCCCACTGCAGACCTCAGCCCCGGGGTGCCCAGGGAGTGAGGCACAACCCTCACAGGAAGGAACCCAGAGGTGGACCCCTAGGTGGCCCTGCCACCGCCCAGCACGCACTGGCCTTTTGAGCACCTCTCTCCCCCTGGAGATCAGGGCACCTCAGAGGGCAGTGGCCTTGTCTGATTCAGCCTTTGTCTTTCCCTGTTCAGCTAAGTCCCTTGGCTCAGTGTACTTGGCATTCAGCACTGAGAAGCTACTTAGAGAGGGGAGTTTTGCACCATGAAAAGAAGCTTCCGTGCTGGATGGTATGTGTTGGTGCCCAGAGGAGGGGGAGGAGGGAGGAAGCAGAGCAGGGAGGTGGGAGAGGGCTGGGGCAGGGCCCCGCCCCACAGAAGCCACCAGTCCTCTGAGTGTGTGCTCTTTAGGCCTCGCCCTGGAAGTCCTGAATTACTGAGGTTTACATTTCACGTATAAATCTATGCACCCACTTCCCACAACCAGCCAGACCCTGGACTAGTTGGGGGCTTGGGGACCAGAGTCAACCACCAGCACCAAGAATAAAATTTCCTTTCATCTTCCACCCCTCAATGTGGAGTCAGTTGATCTAAATGACTCTCTCTGGTCTCAGTCTCCTTATCTGAAAAACAGACAGTAACCCGCCCTGCCCACCTCCCAAGGTAGAATGAGGCCAGGCTTTCTAAATGGTCCCCCCACCCCCGCCACCAGTCCAGCCCAGGCAACTGATGAAGCACTTCAAGGTAATCAAGCACCTGCTGAAACGGGGTGGGGGTGGGGGGGGGACGACAGGTTGGGGGCTTGGGGAAGGGCCCTGTGGCAGGTCAGTTCCTCTGGCAGGTCATCATCAGCAAGCAGCCCCGGCCTCCAGCACCTCACTTCTGACCCAGGGGGCCAGGGAGACAGTGATGACTGCAGGCACACGCACACTCACTAGCACCAGCCAAGCCCTAGGGCTCAGTGGTCCTGCCAGGCTCTGTGTCCCTGCCCCTGTCCCCAAGCCTGAGAGGCATCTGTCCCACCTTCTTCCCTGAGAAGGACTTGGTGAGGGCACTGTTCAGGACATCGTTGGTGATGAATGAGGCCTCAGCATCCAGTGTGCTGATGCCCTGGGGCTCGAAGATGTCTGCCTCTATCTGAAATGGCCACAGGGAAGGAAATGTTACTCAGTGACAGTGCAGATGCCAGCCTCCAGGACAAGGCCAAGGGGAAGGGGAGGGGCCAGTGATGGTGCAGGGACCAGCTTTTAGGACAACTCTGTGGCAGCCACACTTCGTGTCTCCCACCAAGAAAATGACCCGCCGATGGTACTCTGACCCCAAAGCTCTCCCACTGCCTACCCGATGGTGTCCAATTTCTACCATCAAATCCTTTTCTTTGGGTTTCATATCTAATGTAGGTAATGCACAGAACCAGTTACTGGCTATCCAGAGACACTTTGTGATGTCCCCAAGGGCCCAGCACCCAAGGATCCGGGTGGGTGCAGCCCAGCCTCCTCACCTTGTCCCTGGTGCTGGGGCCAGAACCATTGTAATTCCCCAGGCTTCCTCAGCCAGTGCTGAGACCCACAGTCTTAGCCCTGCTCCAAGCTCTGTCCCAGAGCCCCTTCCCCAAACATCCATCCTGTCCCCCGCCCCAGTTTCAGCAGAGCCTGAAGGGGTGCTTGATTACCTCAAAGTGCTTGACCAGTTGTTTGGGCTGGATCTTAAGGTACATCTCGTACTGGCCCTTGTGCCTCTTCAGCAGCTCTTCGTAGGTTAGCTCAAACGTGACCTTGCTGCCCGCAGCCACATTGACCGACACCGTGAATTTCTCCAACTTCCGCCCAGAGGCCCTGCATGGGAGTGCAAGACAATGATGCCCCACAGACTGCACAACCCCACCCGTCCTGGGCCTTGGGTTCAAGTTCCAACCCCTTGGGGGAGACACATAGCCACTCTAAGCCTCGGTTGCCTCAACTTCAAAATGGGATAATGTGAGAATTACGGACACGTTTTGCAATGATAATAATAACTGCTGCTGTTGTTGTTTGCAGCCCTTGCAGGCCAGGCATTCTCCCCAAAGTCTGAGGGTCCGTACTCACTTGACCAAGCCTGCTGTCTGGCCCTGGGACACAGCCTTTTCATACTGCTTCTTGGCGACTTCCTTTTCCTTGACATTCCCTGGGTAGGTAACACCGTCGATGGTCCTGCAGGGAGAGAGAGTTGGGGGAGCTCGTGCTGGGCCAGACTCCCCGCAGAGCCCGGATCCAGGAGCCTGAGTGCACCCACAGGGTGAAGTTGGTGATGAAGGCTGTCTTGGGCAGCTCCACATCAAAGGAAACCTCTTTGGCGGCATCTGCCCGGTTGACGGCTCTTGTGGTGACAACATTGTGAGCAAAGCGGGAGGTCACCTTGCAGCTGATCTTGGTGCTGTAGACCTCAATGCCATCAACCACCTGTGGGAGAAGGGATGGCAGTCAGCAGTGGTGGACTGCCAACCTGGGCCACTGGGAAGCCAAGCCTTCAACCTGGCCACTCCTGTTCCAAGCTCCTTTTACAGATTGCAAAGGCCCTGCCTGGTGAGTGACCCCTCCATTGTCCCAGTCACTCGTGTTGGAAGCTTGGGTGGCCTCCTCCATCCCCATGTTCAATTCGCCACCATTTGGCAATGGGAGGCTGGGCAGTCCCAATGCCTTGTGCATGCACCGGCCTTTCCAAGCACCTCTCTGCCCTCAGAGACCAGGGACTTCTCAGAGGGTGGAGGCCATGTCTGATTCAGCCTTTGTTTCTCCCTATTCACTGGGCCCCCCAAGTTCCTTAGCTCGGCCTGACTGGTTGCTCAGCAGCAAGAAGTCACTTAGGGAGGGGAGTTTTGCACCATGAAAAGGAACTTCATGTTGTGCCAAGAGAAGAGGGGAGGGGGAGGGAGCAAAAGAGGGAGAGGGGCGGAGTCCTGCTCTGCCTTCTTAACCCTGTAATCGGTTCCCATGCAGCTTGCAGCCAGTGAGACCTTGTAAAGAAACAAGTGTGACCCTCTCGTCCTCCCACTTAAAACCTCCTGTGCTGCCCATCACCCTGAGGACAGTGCTTCCGGTGGCTCCGAGTTCCTCCAGGCAGGTCCTGCGTCCTCCACTTGAGGTGCTCCAGCCAGGCCAGGTCTCTGCAGGTCTGCCCCAGTGGGGTCAGAGACCTGCTTAGCTCTTCCTGTTCACCTTTCACACTTTCATTTGGAAAGATCACGCTCTACCCTCTTACTGTGCCCTTTGGTAATTGCCTGATTCTACCTCCCAAACAGTCACTTATTTCCAGCACTGAGGGGAATGCGAATGCATGCGGCAGGCCTTCATGACCCCGATATCCTCTTTCCCATGGGCATTCGGTGGACTGAGGGAGACTCTAGGGAGACATCTGGGGTAAACATGGATATGAGGATGCTTTGTGAGGGTGTGACGGGGCCATTCACTGTGTGTCCCCAGCCCAGCCTAGTGCCCACAGCTGCTTGGTAAGTTTATGGAAGGAAGGACTGGTGGAACGGCTGTCCTGGGCTGCACCTGGTGTAGTCCAAGAGGGCATGGTTCTGTGGCACTCTTTCCTGGGGGTCTTGAGTCACATGGGGGTCTTCCAGAGCAGGGGGCTGTGAGCTGTTTGCCAGCTGTGTGGGACCTGCTGTTATGGCCCACCTCTTTAGCTGTTGGGCAACCAGCTCCATCTTGCCCTACTTTACCCCACACCATCCCTGGCAAAAGTCCTCACCCCTTCCAGGAGGCTCCGTTTCTGCAAAAGCAAAGACAAACACAAGGCCAAGGTCACTGTGGTGAGAGAGCAGGTTCTGGGCTGAGACAAAGATTCAGTAGTGGCCCTCCTGACATACACCTTGGAGGGCCTTTGGATATAAGACCCACCGGAGCCACACAGCAGAGGAGGAAGGATTCTGAATAGATGGAGAAACTGAGATCCAGAGAGGGCAGGTCTCCAGGCTATCCAGGGGAGCTGGGCAGGGAGAACTGAACCCAGAGTTCCTCCCCTGCCCCACATACCTCAACCCACTCTGTCTTTCCCTGCACCCCAGGTCCATGAGGCCCCCTCACGGAGCACCCCGCCACCATTGCACACCACAGGGCTCAGCTCAGCCCTTCCTAGAGGCTTCTGCCCTTTTCTCAGATGTGGACCTTTAGGTCTCCTGAGTGAGGTGAGCAGTTCAAGGAGCATCGCCCATTTGACAGGTGGGGAAGAAACAGGCCCAGGGAGACTTCAGAGCCTTGCCCAGGATTAAACGGCAAGTTCTCCCAACACCCAGCCCTGTCCCCTGCAGCTCATTGCCCTGCCCTCTCCCTCCCCCTCACTCTCACCCATGTAAAGGGCCACTCAGGCTGGTGGTACCTCTGTCCACACGTCAGGCCCAGATGGTGAAGAGGGGACAGACTTACCTCAAGCAGCCGGGAAGGGCTTCTCGGGAAGCCAAAGGTCACCGAGCCAGAGAGCAGGGCCAAGATGAGGCAGGGCCACCAAGCAGATGCCATCGCTGAGCACACAGGCCTGGCTCACACCCTTTATATGAACCAGCTGACTGGTAGGGTCAATGACCTGCAGCACAGAGCGGGAGGAGCGGAGGCGGAGGCTGTCCGGGAAGCTGCAGCGTGGGTGGAATAACGGCATCTGGCTCTGCCTGCACCAAGGTGGGTTGTCAACAGCACTGGGACTTTACTCCCAGTAGCAGGGAGACGTGAAGGCTCTGGGGAAAGCAGGAGCTGTGTGTGAGCCCTGTGACCCCCTGGGTCACAGGGAGTCAATAGCGATAAGGTATGGAGTCACATTTAAGGCAAACAGCATCTCTCAGCATTGTTGCCTCTCACCCCCACCACTGACAGGGCCTCTGGATCGTAGCTACCTTCTTCTCACGGCTGCCCAGGCACAAAACCAGATCATCACTCTAAGGCTCCAATCTTTACAGGTGAAGCCCTTGCTCGTTATCCTTCTATGTTTCTCATGGCCCCAGGGAAAGGACAAACTCCAAGTCCAGGGGCCCAGCTCTCTCCGTGAGCTGCCTCCAACTTGCTTTGCTGAACTTTCTCTCCTGCCACTAGCATGCCCTCCCCTTGTCTGCACATCGCATCTCTCATCTCTGCCAGTCCCAGTGCCCTCCTCTGGAAGCCTTCCTTTTCCACCCCCCAGCTGGCCGCAGACAGCCCTGCTCCATCGTTAGCCTGTGCTGAGGTTTGCATGTGTAGGACGGATCACCGCCTCTAGCCCCTGCGCTCCAGGAGGGCCAGGCCATGTCATATTTATCCCTGCGTTCCCAGGGCCTGAGCAGTGACCCTGCTGCCCTGGATCTTTTGAAGAGTCATTTCCCTAAAGTCTCCAGTAAGGCTGAAGCGCCAGCCTGCCTCCAGGACAATGGAAGCTTCAGCGGCAGGGGCTGGTCCCCTCGCAGTGGGGAATGAGACCTCCTGGGCCACACCAGGGCCCTGCCAGCCCCTGGACCTTCCGGCATGCCAGCCATGTGCTTGCCGGACTCATGCCCTTCTAAGCAAAGTGACCCAGTGACACTCCCACTCAGCCATTACTAAATGGAGTTGGTGAGGATGCCTGGGCACAGGACAGCTAATGTGTGGATTGCACCATGGCCTTGGTGGAAAGCTTTGCACTGGACTGAGAGATGTCCTGAGAGAGCTGGATGCTGGGAACAGAGGAACAGCAAGAAACCCCCTTATCTCTTAAAAGAACAATTCTGAGGCTGCTCAACAGGCTCCTGAGGGACAGCTGGGAACTCGGAGGGACTCAGTCATCATGCAGAATTTAGAATAAGATAGGATCTAAGAGATCTTCAGCCTCACCCTTTCCCTTTTACAGGAGGGGAAAAGAAGCCCCAATTGGGCAGAGCCTTGCTCAGCGTGACGAGCCAGCTGGCAGCCCATGGCTCTCCCTAGAGAAGCCCAGAATACTCCAGACAATAGGTTGGTGTCTGAAACTCCACTGGCCGCCCTCCCTCCCCAGCCTGCCACTGAGGGCTCTGCGTTTCCTGGGCCTGGAGCAGCGGTGGAACTAACTCTGAATTTGTGTTATCAATCTGGGCCCTGGTGAGCCCCATTTGGAGTGGGAACTGAACAGAAGCCAGCAGAGAAAAAGCAGACATCTTTTGGAAAGGAGTGAATGGAGGCCATCAACTGAAGGGCAGCAGCTCCCTGAAGTGTTGTTCACCTCCCTGCACCCTTTGACGTTACACTTTAACTGGGCCCAAGGCAAAGCTGCAAGAAGGAAGGAACCCTGACTGTGTGTTCCAGGGATCTGTGTGAGGAGCTGTTGGGCTGCTGTTCCTGGGCCCTGAAATCACAGCTTCTGAGCTGTAGCTGTCTCTGCCTTTGAGAAGTATAATCTCGCTGTCAGAGCCTGTAAACCCCCCATGGGAAACTGAGCTGAGGGTGGGGCCCAGAAACTGCCTCCTGAGGCCCTGACCCCAGTGGGTGCAGCCTCCAGCTACTGACAGCACTTCTTCAGGACCCCGAGCCCATATACAGTTCATGTTTCTCTCAGACACTCATTTTAAATGACACTTTGTAACATCAGGAGTCAAATCCCATGAGGCTTTGGCCATCAGTCACCCTGCCTGACAGGAGTATTGACATGGGGGTGGTTAAACACTCAGATGCTGACACCAGAGAGCGTGGGTTCAAATCCCAGCTCTGCCACTTACAAGAGGAGTGATTTTGGACAAATTATCTAACCGCAGTTTCCTTAGTTGTAAATGGGCATGACAAAAGTCTCCCCTGGCACTGATGGAAGCATATATTTAGTTAATTCAGCTAAGGCCCTTAGAACAGTGCCTGGCTACAGGAAGCACTGAGTTAGCTGTGGCTCTTGCTGCTCACTCCTGTGCATGCTGCCAGAGTGTCATCTGGTCACTCCTGAACCTGTGGGAGGAGCTGTGTGGGGGTACACTCAGGGCATTCAGAGGGCATGGGGCAGGCAGCAGAGAACAGGGTGGGGGACGGGTGAAGTGATGGGGGCTTCCTCCTGGCCTCCAGGTCTGCTGTGACCCCTGAGCCATTCCGAGGGGCAGTATCTCTAGGGTTGCCTCCCTGCCACCCTCCCTTCCAAAGAGCAGCCAGCCTGGGAAGGACATAGCCTGTCTTTAATGGAAGTCATGGGTGCTTTGACACAGGAGACATCTTGGACAGAAAGGTGTGGCCTGGGCAGCAGGTCAGGATGCTGTCCTCCAAGGCAGGACAGGTGTGCCGGCTACAGGGCTCAGAAGATGTCAGGGACGATATAGTCAGTGTGAACACCATCGATCAGTCCAGCCCCGTTGTTGTGGACGAACCAGCAGGTCACCTCAACTCCATGCCGGGGATCCTTGCTGTAGTCTTTTTGCAAACCTCTGGGGAGAGACAAGTCAGCTGGGGTCACCTTTTGGGCCCAGCAGGGTACACCTCCCAGGAAGCCCATCCCACCCTTGTGATATCAGGAGGAAGGTCTGGATCAGTGACGGGCAATACCAAGGGCAGAGATGCTAGGAGAGCAGCCCACCCACCTGGTGACCGTAAACTGATGATTCTTCACCACCATTGTGGCATCTGTCTTTGTGGGGTCAGAGCCTGGATGGAGGTCGGACACTTTATAGTCAAAGGGGTGAAAGAATTGTCCTGGAAAGGCACATTGGAGGCAGCAGTTACGGGTGAGCGGGGCGGCGGGGGAGGGAGGAGCCTTGCTCATGCGTTGCACTCAGTAAGTGCTCACTGGAGGTTTAGAGTCACTTGAACTTTTTTTTCCCAAGGGCTTGACTGTTTCTGATAAATTTTGGCATTGAAGCCACTCGTTTAGTTCACCTGCTATAGAGAAGCAGATAATATTGTCAGGTGGTTGGTTATACCTCCTGTCGTTTGGGCCAGTTTCAAAGGAGTGTGGCTGGGGGAGAGTTGGATGGGTAGGTGCACACAGAGAACAGCGTCTGCAGGAAGGCCACGGGGAGAAGGGGTGTGGCAATGACCCACCCCACCCAGGAGGTCTCCGGGAGCCTGCTGGGCCTTTCTGCTTGCTCACAGGCTTACTCACACTTCAGTTTCACTGTGGTCTGACCGCAGCCCTTTTGAGGGACAAGACCCTTGCCAGGACAAGCCTTCTTTGGATCGCCACGCCTTGGAGGCCATGTTGGAAGTGGGCCTGTCCGGGTGCCCAGCTACAGGGCTGACCAGTCCACTGGCTTTGGTGCCCCACCCCACAGTTCTGCCTGCCTGATGGGCCATACCCAGCAGACCATGTGTCCGTGCCGACATCCGGTGGCTATCCAGCACGTAGAAGCCCAGGAAGTCCTGCTGGATGGCACTCCCCTTCCATACCCGGTGCAAGACCACCTCAAAGGTGCCTCCATCCTCCACGGACACCACCAGGTTCCTCTTTCTGTTGATGGCCACCACCACCCTGCAGAGGCAGGCGGCCATGGGGACACGTGTGGCTGCAGGGCACCCCTCTGCATTTAGCTGCTCTTGTCCTCTGGGACCCGGCTCTCATGATCCCCTCACCCTCACCCTCAGATGATTGGGCGTTACCTACTCTAAGCTTCTTCCCACATTTCGCTATTAAATATGGAGCCCTTACAGTGTGCTAGGACCTGTGCGAAGCCTTCCATGAAAACTGCATCATTCAGTTCTCACTCTGATCCTGTGAGGACCAAGGCTCAGAGAGGTGAAGTAACTTGCTCTAGGCCACACAGCTATAAGCAGCAGAGCCAGGACTTGGACTCTAGCTGGTCTAATACCAGGGTCTGTGTTCTCTGACTCCACACATCACCTATGTCCTCCACACCAGACTCTGCCCACCTCTTCTGAAGCTCTGCTGCCCAGCACTGGGCTCTGCCGCTCAGAGGAGCTTGTTGAATGAATGAAGGAGTGAATGAAAGAAAAAAGGCAAGGCATGCTAGGACAGGTGCTGAAAGAGAAGGCCAGAGAACTGCAGCATTCAGCAGCGAAAGAGACTAGGAGGGCTTTGGGAAGAGGTGGCTGGCTTTGTTTGGTGGAGGTGGGGTGGACTGTACAGGCATCCAGAACATGTGTCCAGAAATCGAGGGAAATGGGGTGGTCCGTAGAGTTCTAAATGTCTGTGCAACTTACCTGGAGCCCACATTAGCATCACTTGCTGACATGGCTCAGGGGCCAGGGCCCAGCAGGCGCAGGCAGCAGAGCTGGCTCTCAGGTTTCTGTCTTGGCCCCCCACCACACCTACCCCTGCCTCCCTGCCCAGGCCCCAGTCCCAGCCCGGTTACTCGTCCTGCCGCAGTGAAGCCTGGTCCTTCCAGGAGAACACGGGTCCACCTGAGCCAGGGTTCAGTGTGATGTTCTGAGGAGTCACTTCCAGCTGAAAGTCTGTTGCAGGGTTTGCGATCCCCAGGCGCCCGAAGTACGTGCCCTCATGCTGGCCAGGGCTCCTGGCCTGGTGGCCAATGAGCTGCCCATTCACTGAGAAGCCTGCAGTGGGGTGAGGGGCCATCCAGGTCAGGGAGGGGCCAGCTCTCGCTAGACACCCAGGCTGCCTTTGCTCATGCCTCCTGCCCAGGACATCCCCGCACCCCACCCACGGCAGGCCACCTTTAAGGGTCTTACCTCCCGAGGGGAGACTTTGGGACCCGTTCAGGCTGTACACAACACTCCCTCCTCTTCCCAACCCCCCCCGCACCCCGCCATGCTACCTGCCCAATATGTAGCCCTCGGGTCTGGACTCTGAAAGAGGTTTTGCAGGACTCGGCCTGCTCCCTCTCTGTGACCCCAGTCCCTGACACAGGTCAGTGCACATTAGGTGCTGTAGACACATTTGTGCGGCCTCTTCCTAGAGGCCTCTTCTGACCTGAGCAGCCAGAAAACCCTTCTTCATCTTCACTGTCCTAACTCAGCAGATCTCATGCTCGGAAATTGTCATCTAAGAATTCAGTCACCCGCTTGTCTCCTCTAAACCCCATGAGGGCAGGGCCTTTGTCTCGGCTCCCTCTGCATCCCTGCCCCTGGCCTGTGCTCGGCGAACTCGTGCAGCCGGGCTGACTGGACCGGGAGGACGGAGTGCTTGAGATGCAGAGGGAGCCTGTGTCTCCCCTCGCCTGCGCTCTGCGGGGGAGGCACACTCTGCGTCCCCTCAGCCATGCTGGGGGGAAGGACAGGGCAGGATGGCTACACAATCTGTAGGACTCAGTACAAAGTGAAAATGTTTAAAAATTGTTAAGAATTTTGGCCCTGGCCAGGTAGCTCGGTCGGTTAGAGTGTTGCCCCCATACATCAAGACGGTGGGTTTGATCCCCCATCAGGGCACATACAAGAAGCAACAAGCTAACACTTAAAGAAGTGGAACAACAAAGCAATGTATCTTTCTCTCTCTTTCTCCCTCTCTCTCCCCCCTTTTCTCTCTCTCAAATCAATAAAAACTAAATAAATCAATAAAAATTGTTATGAATTTCAAGAGACCATCAGACTGAGCCTGGGCCCTCCTAACCACAGGGTTCAAGTGCCTGCGTGGGGCCCCGCCCATGAAGCAGGCCCTGCACAGGGCCTCCGCAGGTGGAAGGAGCAAGAAAAAGGCAAGTCGAGGCCAGCCAGGTGACCTCGGGGGCACGGGGTGTAGGCAATGGAGGCCCCAGCCGCTGTCCTGTCCATGGCAGAACGCAGGGGCCGGGGGAGCCCAGGCCCTGCCTCGACTGGCCGGGGGTGTAATGTCCACCGTACCTGTGTCGGGGTCCTGCACCAGACTAAGGACCACCCCAGGCTCTTCGTTGATGTTGAAGCACAGGGTATCCTCTTTCTGGGGCACGTGGATGATGAAGTGGGGGTCAGTGTCCACTGCGGGGACGTCATGGCATCCGTTAGATTGGGCATTGGGCAGATGGAGCCAGCCAGGGGCAAGGGCGCAATAGGCAGCGGTGACCCTCAGACCCTCCTGAGGACTCACCACTGGTTACTCGGTTGGGCAACTTCTGAACACTGGAGTTGGTTTGAGTCGGATGAAGCGGCTGCTGCTCGGCCGGCAGCACGAACGCTGACCCACGAGAGCGAATGGCATTTAGAAGGCAGCTGGGCTTCCGTGGAGCTGCTGGCTCCTTTTCCTAGGCCCCACCCACCCTGAGGCCTTGGGAGGGGGCAGAGATGGACACAGAACCCTTGATGCCCCTCAGGAGGTGGGAAGAGAAATTCGGCCCAGTGCAGTGGGCCGACCTGCTCTGTCTCCTTCCACCGGGACCTGGTTGGGCTGGCGGTAAAAGTGTGGGGGAGGCCAGGCCCATGTCAGGGTTCTGCCTGAGGATTCCCCCTGAGAGGAAGTGAGGAGATCTGGAGCAGAGGAAGGAAGCCCTGGGCTGTCGTTTCCTCAACAGGCAAAACCTAAGGGCTTTGCTCCGGACTGAAGGCACTGCCTGAGGGACAGTGACATGTAGAGCAGAAAGGCAGAGATGTGTGTCATCGAGATGGCTGCCACTTACACGGTCTTTTTCCCAGCATCTCTGTGGAGGACAACGACAGTGTCATCCTTGCTGCCCCACGCGAAAGGCACGTGCGCCTTATTGTCCAAGTGCACCCCGGGCCCCCAGGTCTCTCAGGCCCGGGCCAGCCCTCGTCCTGGGGGTCCCAGCCCACCCAGGGGCCTAGGCCTCCTCACAGACATGTACTCACACAAGGGTCCCACTGGAGGCCAATGTGGGGTTCAGAATGTGCAGGTTCCCCCTCCCCCCGCCACACACACACACACAGGAGGCAGCAACTAGTTGGTGGTGAAGCGGACAAGGGCATCCTGGGGAAGGAGAGCCATGAGGGCCAGAGGCAGGGAGATGGGCGTGGGCAGTTGCTAGCCCGAGTGCATGCCACTTGCCTAGCCGCTAAAATCCCCATGAGAAAACCAACTTGATTTAAAAACTCACCCAAGGGCAGAGACTCTGGAGGGAGAGAAAGGAAGGAGAATTAAAGCCCAGGAGGCTTTTGGCCCTCAGGAGCCTCCCCGAGGCCCACAACTTCCCCCCCTGCAGAGGCCATACCTTCCGGTGCCTTGTCAATGACGGGCCCCAGGCCCTCCTGGTCTGTCAGGCCCTTTATGGTCATGGAAGTCAGGGGGGTCACAAACTGATAGGTCAGCGCCATCTGCAGGACCTTGGCTGCCAGGTTGGCCTTCTCCTGCCCCTCCAGTTTCATCCTAGGAGACAGACGCTTGCTGCAAGCCCCATGGCTTGGTGACAATGGACTTGCACCCCCTCATCCTTTCACTCCTTTGTTCGTTCACTCATTCATCAAACATGTATTGAGCAGCTGCAGTGTCCTTGTTCTGTGACTGTCATCAAGGACCTCATGACTTAAAGACCTCCCACATAGAAAACCTGGAGATTTGGCAGGGTTGGGGGAGTTGCCTCAGAAATACATAGAGAATTTAACAGCTATGAGATTCTGGGCAAATGGTCTCACCTCTTTGAGCCTCAGTTTGCTCATCTGTTAATTGGGGATAATTAGGACATTCCCCTGGACGCTGTGAGGATTAAATGAGTGAGTATGGACACAGCAGCCCCACAGTAAATGGCCCCTGCCACGGCAGCTCAGTGGGGGCAGAGCGTGCATCCTGTGGCCCTAGGGGCCCTGCCCACACTGTTGACTGACAGGTTGATACAAACTCAGTGAACAAAGCAGGACAGTAAATCTGAGGCTGAGGGGTGCTCTGGGGAGGACAGTGCCTGCCCGGCAGCTGCAGGGGTGCATCATACCGCTTGGCCAGCAGCTCCTGGATGGTGAGATAGGCCCAGAGACGTTCAACGTGGTTCTCCAGCATGTGGCCCCGCTCTTGGAGCAGTTTTTTCATCTCTTCCTCATCCACCAGGCAGGTTGTCTTGAATTCTTGGCCCCCCTGACGGTTGTGATGGGGAGACAGACTGTGAGCTGTGAGGGGCAGAGCCACTGGCTGGTGCTCGAGGCTCCTAGGGGTCCCACTCTTCTCTGGTCTCTGCATCTTCCTTCTCAGCAGCCCCCTTTCCTAAGCCTGCTCTCATCATCTCCATCCACCCATTCTTTCCACAAAAGCTTGCTGAGCATCCTCTGTAAGCCAAGTTGGCCTAGGCCCTGGGGTATCCCAGAGTTAGGAGAACCAGGCCCAACCAGGCCCTGATCTAATGGAATCACTCTTTCAGGGATGCAACAAGCACTGGGCTGCTTCTACCATGTAGCTGTTTCCTCCACGCCCTGCTCCTCCAAACACCTGCTCTGCCCCCAGTGGGCTGCACCATTCACTCTGCCACAGCACACAGATGTGCCTTCTCTCCCCAGCTACCCAGCTTCCTAAGGGCGTCCCATGCACTGGGCACTGCATAACCTTATTACGTGGATTATTCCATTTGCTCCACACAGCCCTTCAATGTAGTGTTACCCCCATGGTACAGAAAGGAAACAGACCTAGAGAGCTGGACCCATTTGTTCAAGGTCACCCAGCTGGTCAGGGTGGAGCCAGGGTGCAGTTCAGCTCTGCTCACTCAAAGCCTGAGCTCTGACAACAACTCAACAACACTGCAGGGATCCAGTCCACACCCCGTAGGGCAGGGGCCTGGTCTCACACACCCCGACCCCCAACACACATAGGAACACATGGCATAAAGCTGGGTGCACAGGTGTTCATAAATAGTGTTCAAGTAAGAAGAAAGGCTTGGCCTCTTGCTCTCTTGTGCCTTGAGGGGAATGGCATGAGGAGTAACAGGTGGTCCATTTTGGGCCAAGGGACTGCAATTAATCAAGGCCCTGTTCACTCCATCCCATCCTGTCCCTCAGAAACCACCTGCATAGAGAAATGTTCTGGCCTGGGGTATGTGTGGCACAATGCAGGGGTGGGGACACTGCTTTGGGGAAAGAGAGGCCCCTTGATAGGGCAGGAATGGGGAACAGTGTGGTTTTGGAGCCTCTGGCTACTGCCCAGCGTCTCCACCCTACACCGCCCACTATTTACCCCATGGGCCCGCACGTCAGCCTTGAAGCTACTCAGTTTGTGGTCAGCGATGCGCCCAGCCACCACAATCTCCGAACCTTCATAGTACTGTTTATGGCTGTGCTGGGTCAGGGCCGAGACGGCGTCCTTGGGGTATTGCAACTCCACATCCACCAGCAGGGGGTTGGCTACCTGGTCATAGAAACCCTGCAGGGGTGCAAGGTGAAGCTTCAGAACTCATGCGCTACCCTGGCCACCCAATGGGAAACCCACTCACAAAGTGGGGTGTTGGGATCCACACTTTATAGAAGGAATCATAGGCTCAGAAGGGTTAAGTAACTGGCTCGAGGCACATAGCTAATATGAACCTATGCCACAGTTTTATCTACTCTAAGCTGATGGGCAAATGGCTGCCAAGGTAGGGCTCCCTGTGGGCTGTAATTGGTGGTACACTGCGGGGTGGGGTGGGGTGGGGGAAGGAGGAGACCTGCAGCTGCTGGGTGGCGTCGTGGTCCTCATAGATTCTCTGCGCCCGCCCATTGTTCTCCATGGACATGACCTCCAGGAAGCTGAAGTCCACATCATGGCCAAAACCCAAGTTGTAGAGTGGGAACTTGCCCCTGATGGCATCACGGACATTCTTGAGGATCTGGGAACGGTCCGTCACCCCTGCAGCCACATACCCAGGCAATGACTGGATACTAGCTCACAAGCATGTGGAGCACCAGCGCACTTTGAGCACACTCCCTGGAGGCCAAGCCTTGAATCTTAGAGGGGCTCAACTTCCTACAGGCATCTTTGCAGCAACACCTCCTGCTGGCTAATCTAGGAACTGCAACAACTACTAACAGCTCCTTCCCTATCTACATGGATCCTTCACAAGCAGATCTGATTCTCCTCTAAACCCTCCTGTGTCTCCTTGCTGTGGCCTGTGAGGCCCTGCTGACCTTTCCATCCTTGTTTCCCCTATTCCGCATATGTCTGCAAGTCCCGGCAGGCCCTGCCAATGCACACATCATGTTTTGCTTAAGCTGCCCCCTCTGCCAGGGATCCCTTCCTATTTCTCCTCTCCTCCTTCTGGACTGAGCTCAGCGGTCACCTCCTCCAGGAGGCTTTCTCAGAACGTTTTTGGGCCAGGTGCTCCTCATCTGTGGTCCTGCAGCCTCCTGGCACCCTGTTTTTTCAGGGTCCTTGACAGAGCTTCTGCTCCTGGGTCTGCCCATGGACCCTAGGATCCTCAAAGACAGAGACATGTCTTATTCTCTTGGTATCTCTACTTGGTCCCTAGCTCTGTGCTTGGCACACAGTCGGTGCTGAATATATAGTTCATTAACTCATCCTAGGAATCCTGCCCATCCTCCTGAGCCCTGTGCAATGCTATGTAATGGGGAAACTTCCCCAATCTCTCAGCTCAAGACAGAAGTGTGCCTTGGAGCTCCTCCAGATTCTACGGTGTGAACTCTGTTTTTAGATTAGTGTTTGTCTTTGCCCTTAGCCTTTTCTGATCCCCAACAGTCTCCCCAATGCATGGCTTTCCAAATGCAGCTTGAATGCCTTCAGTAATGAAGAGATCAATACCTCCCAAGGTAGCCCTTGAGGTGCTTACCCTCTGTGGGCTCGCCATCTGTCAACATGATGAGAATTGGGGCATGGTTGGTGAGTCCTGGCATGCTCCTCTGAGCTTCATTCAAGATCTCAATTCCCCGGAGCAAACCTCCATTCAGGTTTGTGGCTGCGGAGGAGAGAAGGCATACCAGTGTATGCTCACATTCTTAGGGGAGAGGGACAACACCACGGTGGCCTGAGACAGCTGCCCTTACAACCAGCAAGGTGGAAGCGCCGCACGAAGTCCTGAGCTGCTTGCAGATTGGCGACAGATGCCGGCACCAGTGAGCCGCTCCATGACTGCACTTCAGACCCAAAGAGCACCAAGTCGAAGTAGTCCCCTGGCCGCATGTCCCCCAGGATTTTAAGGAGTGCCTCCTTGGTCTGCAAAGACAGGTCAGTCAGTGGAGGGACAGAGCTTCAGGACAGCGTTTTCTGTCAGCTCCAGATACCCATTTCAAAGGTCCCCAGAGCAGAGGTACATGGGGACAAGCAGGAGGGGATGGTCAGGTGGTGCTAGGAGAGGAGCATCCTGCAGGGCCCTGGGGTTGGTTAGGTGGAGAGAGAATAGTACCAGTGTGGGAAGAAGAAATGACCGGGAGTTCGAGGGGGGTGGGATTCAGAAAGAGAAACCAGGGGGCTGAGTTCCTAAAACTCTGCTCATCCATCCCTGGCTGGGTAACTTGGTTGGTTAGAGAGTTGTCCTGATACGCCAAAGTTGCAGGTTTGATCTCCAGTCAGGGTACATACAAGAAGAAACCAACACATGCATAAATAAGTAGAATAACAAGTTGATCTTTCTCTCTTTCTAAAAATCAGTTTAAAAAAAACAACCTCTTCTTGCCCAACTGTGGCTCCATTGCACCATAGACAAGACGCTTTAGAGCACAGTGAGCTGCGGCTGTGGCCCTGTTGCAAGATACCTCCCCATTGGCCCCCATAATTATCCCCAGTTTCCATCTTCCAAGCTCCTCCTCGCTGGTAACCCATGACCCTGTGGCCACTATTATTCCATTTTGCCATTGAGGAGAAGTGAATGAACTTCCCCACAGTTGCACAGGAAGGAAGTGGCTGATTTCAGAACCCCCAACCACTAGAATTTTCCCATTTCTGCCTCTGATCAGGAGCAGAAGTCCCAAACCCAGATACCAGCAAGACCAGCATGGTGTGGGTGACAGAGCTGAAGAAGCTTCCAATGGGTGAATTGCTTAAAGGCATGGTTTACCTGCTTCACTTTCTCGCCTGCCATGGAGGTGCTGATGTCAATCACAAAAACCAGGTTCTTGTTCATGTTCGTCAAGTTTTGGGGGGCAAAGAAGTGGGCAAAGTGGTTATTGGCGACCTGAAACACAAAGGAACAAGTGAGGCCTCTTTCACAAGCACCCTCCCTGCCCACCCTCTGAGTTTTGGGCCAGAAGCATTGGGCTCACCAGGAGGTCACAGGACTTGTCTCGATTGACATCATAGTTCACCCTGAATTCCCCATCCACCAAGGTAGTGGAGCATGTAGGGCAGGATTGCTGCTGGCCCACAGTGGGGCGGAAGAGCACCTGACCCTGGAACCATGAAGGGTGTGCAGCATTACTGGTTTGTGCAGGGGCAAATAGGATGTTTGCAAAGATGACAACATGAGGGGTGTGTGTGTGTGTGTGTGTGTGTGCGCGCGTTACATGGGCATATAAATGAGTTGGGTGGGCCTCACCCAGCTGCTGAGAGTAACACCTGTGGATAGTAGGGGAGGAAACCTATTTCTTTGCTTATATGCCTCTGAATCTTTGGGATTTTCTTTAATAAGCATCACCACTTTGGGTACAAAACAATAGCAGAATGACAGTATGAGAGCATCAGTCAATTCAAACTATGGAGTGAAGAGGCAAGGCTATAGCACTGTGCTGGAAAACAGAACCCCCCGGGAGTCAGAGAGCAGAGGCTGTAAGGAAGGACCGAGAGCAGAAGCCGAGGTCTGAATTGATTTTGTGCTGATGCTCAGGGAAATGAGGGATAGCTTTTACTTACGACTTTTCTATCTTTTGTACTTCACACATTTTCTTTAAGACTTTTTTATTTTTAGTTTTTGTTTGTTATAAAAATAAGATATGCTCTTCAAAAAAACTTGAGAATTGTTAGGAAGACAAAGCCCCATCCCTTGGCCCCCCGCTTAAAGCAAGCATGCTTGCTAACACTCTGGGTGTCATGGTTTGTTTAGAGGGAAGCCCCCAAAACTGTAAGAAACATTTCTTTGAAATGAATTGCTATGAGTCACTACAAATGCTAGGTGAGAACTAAAGGGTTGGCTCCTGGCTCCAGTTGAGGGCAAGTTAGGAAGCAGGGCACTAGCTGGGTATCACCCACCCATACGTCATACTCCTCCAGGACTGGGGAGGGCACAAGCAGCAGGCTTCTGGGGTTCCTGCAAGTGGGTGATGAGTCACAAGCAGCAAGTGGGTGGGTAGGCCAAAGGCCTGTTCAAACCTAAATGTGTTTCCAAGAACATCGGAGCTTGGAATCCTAACCTCAGCAGCATCCGACGTTTGCCCATGTGCCCTGAATGCTTTCCTATGGGTGTGAGACAGGCAAAGAGGTAACTGAGCCTCAAGAAAGCCAGTAACTCACCCCAGACCACACAGCCAATGTGGGTGCCTTCCCTAGCCTCAGCACGCAATTTTTTGCTAAGTTGCTCTGAAAACCAGGAGTGCCGAGTTCTCCTGGGATGCCAACCAGAAAACACCTGCCTCTCTCACCCCTACGAAAACCTGAAGCCCCTCCCTGGTTCCCAGGCCAAGCTTTCACACTCCATAAGGGGTTGAGCCAGGCTGAGATGTCCTGGAGGGCCCGCCACCACCCCCACCATTTTACACACCTTTTTGCCTGAGAAGGACTTCTTGATGAGTTGAGTCGCTAGTTCCTTGGGTAGGAAGGAGGCCTGGGCATCCAGCTTGCTGATCCCTTGGGGCTCAAAGATGTCCACGTCGATCTGCATCATTGAAGCAATTCCTGTACCAAGGCTCCCATTCGGGCCTTCATCAAGTCTCAGCCAAGAGCCAACATGTGTCCTGGCCACCTACTGTGTGCAGTGTCCACCCAGCCCTCAGCAAATGGCCTGGAAAGTCATAGGCATTCCAAAAACATTCTCCAAATGAAGATGTGCATGCTTGCACCCCTTAACTCAGCCACCACTGAGATGCCAGAGACGATCAGAGTCCCTGAGGCTGCCCAGTACTTTCCGGTTTACAGACCACCTTGACATTTATTATCTCTTGTGATCCTTGTGGCAGTCTTGGGACACACAGGAACCCTCATTAACAGAGAAGTGAGCTGAGGCTCAGAGAGGAGGAGGTTAGAAGGTTCAGGAAGCCTCCTGCTCACGGAGAGACCATTGGAGCACCCCCCCACCACCGCCCCGTGGAACCAGTCCCCTGGCCTGTGTGCTCAGGTCTGGGGTGGCACATGACGGGTTTCGAGCCAATGCTGAGAGCCACGGCGCGAGGGGTAGGCAGGAGCCCTACTCCCAAGACCTGCCCCTGAGTCTGCGGTCACCAGCACTGTACCTCAAAATGATGCACCAGCTGCTTGGGCTTGACTTTGATGACGATGTCATACTGCATAAGCTTTCGCTTCAGCACCTCCTCATAGGTCAGCCGGAACATGGCCTTGCTCTGCGGTCCGATGGTGATGTGGATGGTGAACTGCTCCATCGTTCTTCCCGAGGCCCTGGTCATACCACCATGGACAACAACAGAGACAAAGTGACATGTGGGTTCTTGTCACCTAACACATGGGCCTCAGTATCAGTTTTTCTTATTTTAGTGCTATTCTCCAGTATCTTTGGCCCTCACCCTTATCTTAGCTGGCTGGTCAGAGTCAGGGCCCCAAGGACAGGGTCCCACTTCTTTTGCAGGCTGGTCTGGGAGACGGGCAAGTCAACACCAGCCTTGTCCAGCATACCTGTGCTGACATTTAGGTTTGGACAGTTTGCTCACTTCCCATTAGTCTGGGGCTGCCCTCTACCCAAGTCCACTTTGCAGTCCTCAGATCTGTCCTGAGCTCAGAACTCACCGGACAAGGCCAGCATTCTCTCCTGAGATGGCTGCTTTCCGGTACTGCTTCCACGCAGTTGCTTTGTCCTTTATGTCTCCGATAAATGCTTTTCCATTTGTTGTGCTGCAGGGAGAAAGAAGCCCTCAGGGGAAGTGCCCTTCCCTGATGACACAGGTCCTTCATATTGGAGGCACTCCCAGCCCAGACCCTGAGAAAGCACTGTCCAGGTGAGCGCTCACGAGAGGGTGTCTCCTGCTGGCCTCCTTCTGCCCACAGAATTGCTTGGAGGCCCCTTAGCAGTGAGGCGGGCAGCTACAGCCAGAGTCCAGCAAAAGCCACGGATGCCGGCCTTTGCTCCTTGGGCCCTAGGCTGGAAGCCTGGTCAGAGGCCCCAGTCTGCTGCCCACAGTGGGAGCCCAGAACAGACCTACAGGACTAGTCCTCCCTTCAGAGCTAAAGTGGCCTGTGGCCCTCTGGGAAATGGTCTGCACTGTCCAGCTACTCTGAGCCGTGGTCTTGCCTGGGACCGGAGAATGGACAGTTCTGGGTGTGGGAGTCAGGCAGGGCACGCACATGGCAAAGTCACTGATGAAGGCTGTCTTGGGGATCTCCACATTGAAGCTCACTTCCTTGGCTTTGTCAGCAGTGTTGACCACTTGGCTTGTGATGACATAGTGGGCGAAGCGCGAAGTCACTTTGCAGTTGACTTTCAGACTCCGGATGATCACACCGTTGACAGTCTAAGGTGAGACGTGAGGGCCCTGGGGCCTGGGATGGGGACCTCTGAGCCAGTGAGAGACCTTGTGCCGTATTAGGGTCAGCACCCAGTTCTCACTGGCGCAAGGTGCCTGAGGAACAGACCAAACCTCCCAGGGAGACCCATTGGTTCTCTCTGCCTGAGACCGAGCAGTGGAGATGAGGTGGGGCAGGAGAGTCCCCATTTCCAGGAGACGGGAGTCCCTCTACCCACAGCACGGACAGAGGGCACCCCCCAAGGGACAGGGAAAATGAGGCTGTAATATAGGCCCCACCACAGACTCCTTTGCAGAGACTCACTCACTGTGTCTACAGCCTGTCGCTTCTGTAAAACAAACCAGAGTCCATGTGAATGTGAATGCTCAGGGGACCACGGCTTTTTGTCAAGGGATAGGAGTGGGACACAGCCTATATCCTCTGTCCCTTGGCCTCACTCTCCAGTCAGAGTTGGTCAAGGTGGGTGGGAGTGGCCTCAGCCCCTGGCGTGAGGGTCTTGTGTCCCCCTCCCAGGCCTTCTCCAGGCCCAGCTGCCTGTTTCTGCCCCGAGGGTTTATCCACATACCTCGCTGCTTTTGGGCCTTTTGGGTGCACCCTGAGCAGGGATGGCCTGCAGGGTGAGGAGGGACACCAGGGACAAACGCAGCAGCACCCTCATCCCCATGGCACCGTCCATGGTCTCAAGTTCCTGCTGACTTGTCACTTCACTCCAACCATCAGTCAATAAAGTGCTGGACAAACATGGATTAAACATTAGACAAGATCAGGGCAAATATTACAATTTGGGGGATCCAGAATTGACACTGGGGGGATTCCCAGCTGAGCAAACTCCTGATGGACTCAGACTGTGCCCCTCTGCCTCGAATTGCACTCAGACCATGTGACTTGTGAAGACCCTGGCTGCCTGTCTGATCCTGAATATTGCACAGGGCAACCAACACCTGTGACACGGTGACATGTGTTGAGAAACCACAGTTAAAATGGATTTCTAAACTTTCTTAAGTGTTACTTTAAAAAGTCTTTAAGCATCAAGAAACTTTTCAGGCAGCACACTTTGGCCTGGGAGGCCTGTGGCTTAGAGAGCGTCTGCCCACGCCCCGTTTCTGACGGCCCCATCCCAGCAGTTCTGCCACGGGCAGGCTGGGCAGTCCTTGGGATGCATAGTGGGTGACCCATGCTTCAGGACAGTTGCTTCATCTCTCTAGTCCTTCTCGCCCAGATTTGGAAAGAAGAACAGAAGTAGCTCCATCGTTACTCCATCTGGGCAGGAGGTGACAATGAATGCCACCTCTTCATAAGGGAAGACTGGTTATGTGCCAAGCATTCCTCTAATCCCTTTACTGTCCAACTTTATCCTCATGGCATCCCTGAATGTTCCAGGTATGGGGACCTCTGAGCCTGGGAGGGCCTTCCGTGTTGCACTGGGGCTCAGCACAGAGCTCTGCTGCAGGAGGCCAGCAAGTGACAGAGCAGGCATTCAAACCAAGATCTTTCAGACTCCAAAACTCAAGCCTATCAGGTGATGACAGAAATGCCCTCTGCAATATTAGAAAGAAGGGAGAAGCGAAGTCAAAGACCCTTCCTTTACTTGCAATTTCTTAATTTCCATGCTCAAACCCCTCCTGTCTCTTATAAGCCACAGCGCACTGCACAGACATGACCCCTGGTCAATCTACCCCAGGGCCCTGGGTGGAATGTACTGGCTGTTGTGACCCTGATATGGTGAGTGGACCTAGGGAGTTCTTTGATCTGTATTTGCTTGTCCTGGACTTTGTCTCACAGAGCAGCTTCTGGGAAAGTGTTTATTGTACTCCAGCTGGAATGACCTTCTGGCCTGTTTTCTGGCCTTTGTAAAAGATAAGGTGGATCAACACTAAACTGTACATTTGAGGTTCTGTCTTCCTGTACCAGTATGGACTGAGCCCTGTGGTAGGTTGGGCTCAGTGCCAAGCAGTGGGGCACCACAATGCTGAAACTCGAGTGCCTCACTATGTTCAGTGAGCTGATGCTTTGGAAAAGGAGTCAGACAAGTCAGAGGAAGCCCAGTGAATCCAAGGAGTGGTCAGAAGCTAAAGAGGAACATGAAGGAACAATAGAAATCTGGAAAGAGTGGAATTCATCTTCCATGGGGATTAGGAGAAGGCTCCTGGAGGAGGTGTCCAGGAAATAGAGCGGCACTTAGGAAGAAGTAGATGGGAAGGGGAGAGAGAGAAAAGTGGGTGGGTAAGTGTGAAGCATGCTTGGGGAAGGTGCAGCTGTCTATGCGATGGAAGCAGAACCTGATGGGGAGGGTGGGGAAGAAGGGTGGGAGGTGGTTTGAGACTGGCTGGTGCAGGGGTCTGAAAGTGGACAGTCTTTTGGGTGGGAAACACAAAAGTCACTTGAACGGGGGTGTGGCAAGATCAAGACTGGGCTGTTGAGAGATGGATAGCACCGAGCCTGGTCCATGGAAGGTTCTGGAAACATGTTTGAGTGGCCTGGGGAGGATACAGGATATGAGGAGAGCCAGCAGTGACTAGTGCCTGGTCGACTTCTCAATCCTAATTCACTTACTGCTCACAACTACCTCCCAAGAGATACATACTGTTATTATTTTCATGTTAGAGGAAAGGTTGATTCAAGCTGTAGATGTGGTTGGTGAGGAGAGGGGTGGACAGAAAGCAGCTGAGATTGCTGAGGATTGAACCTGGGGGCCTGAGAGGGTAGCTGTGCCGCTGGTGCAACAGGACAACGCCCAGGACCAGACCTGCTCTGAGCTCTACCCACATGGCCAACTGCCTGCTTGATTTTCACAGAGCCCCTCAATCTGATGTGTCCAAACTGAAATCATGACGTTTCTCTCCACTTCCTGCATCCCCACCACCAAGCCTGGTCTTCCTGCTCTTGTAGTCCGCCCCAATGAAGGCCACCACCATCCTTCCAGGTGTCCAAGTCAGAAGCTTGGTGTAATCCTGATGCCACCCTCCCCTAGACAACCTACCCCAACCTTCCAAATATCTTTCTAGTCCACTTACTTCTCTCCAAATCCCCAGTTACCACTGAGTCTAAGCCACCCTTGTTTATCACCTAGAGGTCTCTTCCTCCTACTTCCATTCTGCTCCCACAGACTATTCCATAGCAGCAATCAGAGTCATCATTTAAAAAGCCAATCTGCTCTAGGCCTTTCCCTATCTAACACACTTCCTGGCCCTGAGTAGTCTGGCCCTGCTGACCCCTCCATGTCAACGCAGCCATAACCCCTCTAGGTCTCTCAGCTTCAACCATGGAAACTTTTTCCTGATCCGTGTAGGCAGATGCTTTTCCACTCATTCATTTATCAATCCTCAGTTTATCCATTCACATCAGCTGGGTGTCAGCTCCATGACAACTCCTGGATTTGGGGTGTTGAAGCAGGTAGGTGGACTCAGTGTTCAGGGAGTTCACACTGAGGTGTGGAAGTGGAAACACCAAAGAAATCCACTGGGCCTTAGCACAAGGTGCTCCCTCTGACCAAAAAAGTTTTCCTTCAAACTTAAGCCCATGCAATGCTTGTTTGGGGAAACCTCCTCCAGTGACTTTTCACTGGGCCCAGTGACCTTTCTGCACAGCATTGACCTCACTTAGCAAGAATAACTTGTTAGTATACCTCATTGGTTAATGGCCATCTCCCTCTTTGACTGTACACCCCCAGAGGCAGGACTTTATTTGTTCATTTTGTGCTTCCAGGGCAGGGCACCACCAGCCTTGCACCATGTGGGTTTATACTAAATGTCTGTAGAGTGAATGATAGATTTTTTAAAAATATTTTATTTATTTATTTTTAGAGAGAGGGGAAGGGAAGGAGAAAGAGAGGGAGAGCAACATCAATGTGTGGTTGCCTCTCGAGTGCCCTGCACCAGGAAACCTGGCCTGCAACCCAGGCATGTGCCCTGCCTGGGAGTCAGACCTGCGACCCTTTGATTCGCAGGCCTGCACTCAATCCACTGAGCCACACCAGCAGGGTTAGCGATAAATTTGATGAAGAGTAAGTTGGGGGAGGTAAAAGGTAGAGGGCAGAGCACAGGATCTTGGGAAACTTCAAAACCTGAGGCCAGCATAAGAAGCCAAAAGAGAATAGATGTGGCTCAGAGGGTTGAGTGTGGAAATGAGAACCGAAGGGTTTGATTCCCAGTCAAGAGCACATGCCTGGGTTGGGGTTGTGGGTCAGGCCCCCACTTGGGGGTGTGCGAGAGGCAGCTGATAGATGTTTCCTTCACACTTTGATGTTTCTCTCCCTCCTTCTCCCTCCCTTCCCCTTTCTCTAAAAAAATATAAATAAAATTTAAAGAGAGAGAGGGAGGGAGGGAGAAAGGAAGTGCATAAAGGGAGCAGGAGAGCTAGGAAAATTCTAGAAACCAAGAAACAAGAGGATTCCCCAGAGGGGCAAAGTCTGCTGAGGGGAAGAGGAGTGGATAAGGACTAAAATAAACATCTAGGAAATCTGAGTCATTTTCCAGGAAGCTTTCTTGTGGGCAGATGAGACCAAGTGACTATGGAGGGGGTTGCGATTAGGAGCAAGCAAGGCCTAAAGCTTCTAAAATATTGTTTTGAGCTTAACTTCCCAGGGACTCTTTTTCTTTAACTGTAAAGTGAGGATGATAAGAGCCACACAGGGTTGCTGTAAGCATTCAATGAACTAATGTACTTGACTCCAGGAGGAGGCTGAGGATTAACTGGGACAGAGCAGGAATGAACTTTCCTGGGTAATAGTATGCTCTATATTATATATTTTCAACAGGATGATATTGCCTCCAACTGGAAAAAAATTGGTTGTCAGATGTAGGCAGAAGAAATCTTGTATTTCAAAGAGATGAAGTCAGGTCCTCGAGAAATACACTCCTGGATTGTACAAGATAGTATATCCATTCCCTCAAAAGGACACAGGAAGGCTTTACAATTGCCTTTTTTGGGGGGTAAATGCTTTAGGAGAAGGAGGCGTTGGCTGGAGCAAACAAATTCTTGTGGCAGCTTAGAGCTTTCATAGGCAGGCCTTTAAGGGAGGGCCAGGGTGCTCCTAGGGACACTGCCTTAGACTGTTAGCAGCCGCGCCAGAATTTGGTCAAGTCACGTAGTATAGGGGAATGGATGGAGTCATTACGTAGTTCTTCTCATTTTTCAATACAAAAGCTGCTATGCTTAGGGGTGAAGCGTACTAATACATCCAATTTACTTTGAAATGAGTGAAAAATAAAATGCATTGCTGGATGCACAGATAGACGTGTGACCACAGGGGTAAACAAACGAAATGTTACTTGTAAGAGTCTGTCCCTACCTCCCGCCCTCATTAGAATGTGAGCTCCAGGAGAGCAATGAGTTTGTCGGCCTGGCACATGGTAGGCAGTCAGTAAATATTTATAAAACGAATGGCTAGTACTTGTAAAACGCTTAGAACAAGTACTCAATAAGCGGAAGCCTCCGTAACTTTATTTACTTTGCCAGGAACCCGGAAGTTCGTGGCGATGGAGCCTTATCTGAGAGTGCGCGCAGGGTCCAGTGGAGCCGCTCTGGCCGCCCGGCGTTTCTCTCTATGGCAGGTCCTCCGGAGGCTGCGGAACCACTCAGTGGAGCCGGGACCGTCAGAGCATGCGCGAAGCTACGCCGGCTGCGATCGCTATGGCAGCGGCGTCGACTTGGGCCGGGTGTTCGCGGTCCCGCGCGGGCCAGAGGGTCTTTGCAGTCCGGGACGCGGCAGCTTATCGGGCATGAACTGCGCCTCTCGCTGTGGCCTGCTGCCTTGCCTTCCGCCGCCGTCGCTGCCGTACCCCGACTGTTGCCCCGCGCCGGGAACATGCCCCTGGACGCCTACAGCTACTTGCAGGTCGTGGGCAGGGGCAGCTACGGGGAGGTGACGCTCGTGAGGCACCGGCGGGACGGCAGGCAGGTCGGCTGAGTTTAGGGGTCCGTCAGGGGGGCATGGGGCATGCAGGGGTTCGCCGAGGGCGCCATCCAAATGTTAGGCCCCGTGGTGGCTGAAGTGGACTCACCTCGTATGATACTTCCTTTGGGCCAGTGTCCCAGACTACCAAGACAGGCCCTACCTTGCTGAAATACGCACCCTGGACGAACACCCTGTAGTTTTTCTTTGTAGTTTTAATTGGTGTGCTTGATCTACAGTTTCTCCCTTGCTCAGCGATCCCATGAGATCATGCATTCCCAGGTCCTAACGCAGCGCCTGGCAAATATTACTCCTTTAACGACAGGCCCCACACTTACAGCCTCAAGGCTATGGACTCACTTAAAACTCAACTACTCACCTTCCCGCCAAACCTTCTCTCATGATCTTTATTTCAGGTAGTAGCACCACCAACCAGTAGCCCGTGCTGGACACCTGGGGATCATTCTTGACTCTCCTCTTCGCACAACTCCCATTCACCTGTCTACCCAGCCAGTAGGCTCTTCTCCCCCTCCACTGGTACTACCCCAAACCAGGACATCATTATCTTTAAATAAACTACTGTCGAGGCTTCCTACTGGTCCTCCCTGCCACTAGACTTGCCCTTCTCCAATCCATCCCTTTCAGTGCAGTCTTAGTGATTGTTCTAAAACTTCTATCTAATGTCACACCTTTGCTTAAAGCACTTTATCCCAACCTCAGGATAATGAGCTAGTTCTTTAATGTAGTTTTTAATAGGGTGACTAATGTACTGTACAAACTGGGACAAGTTTGAAACTAAGAAGAGGTGCCATTAATAATTACACCAACAGTGGGTCTGCCGCAGACAAGCTTAGAGATGTCTCCTTAAGTATAAGGCTTTCTCACCTATTCTGCCTTATTTCCTGTGCCAGTCACTCAGGTGGGGGAGGTCATTGGTTTTTTTAAGTTGAGGATCGGGTTTTAGCTGTAGTAATAGCCCCTCACATTCGATCAGTAGTTTACATTTTACAATGCACGTTTATATATGTATTTGTTAAGTAATGAATTGTATGTTCTTTTGATTGGTTGAGGGCATTGTATTAGGTGTGAGAGGATATTGATTTTTTTAAAAGTAGGAATAATTTTGCATGTTGAGGATCAATGAGTTTTAACCTTACTGGGCTATGGATCCCTTTGAGTACTTAATGCAACTCATGGATCCATTCTGTCTGCCGAAATTTTTGGTGACAGCCCCCTGTACCCCCTGCTCTAAGTCTAACCTGTAAAAAGCACTGTTAGTGATAACAAATGATTTTTTCCCAATTTTATGCTTTGTGAATAACGGAATGACTAGATTGTTGGACAGGTTCCAGAAGATTAGTTTTGAGGACATTCAGGAGAACCCTAAGTACTCCTGAACCTATAGAACTGTATGTTTATTTGTGCATTGTAAAAATATGTGTTTTCTTTGTAGTATGTCATCAAAAAACTGAACCTCCGAAATGCCTCCATCCGAGAGCGGCGAGCTGCTGAACAGGAAGCACAGCTCTTGTCTCAGCTGAAACACCCCAATATTGTCACCTACAAGGAGTCATGGGAGGGAGGGGACGGTCTGCTGTACATTGTCATGGGCTTCTGCGAAGGAGGTGACTTGTACCGAAAGCTCAAGGAGCAGAAAGGGCAGCTTCTGCCTGAAAGTCAGGTTGTGGAGTGGTTTGTTCAGATTGCCATGGCTCTGCAGGTACTGTCCAGACTCTTAGCATCCTCCTTGTTCCGAGGGGACGGGGGATGGCAGGTGGGTTTTATGGAAATTCTGCCCCAGATGTGCACATGAAAAAAATGTATTTTTTTTGAAAATTCATTTATGAAGTAGACCCAGTCACCTGTGTGGTATCATTTGGAATGTTTCTGAATAAGGGATATGAAGTAGACGTGGATTTCATGTCTAATTAGAGGGAAAGCCAATTCTCTATTCTTTGTTTTTTGTTTTTGTTTGATTTTTAGATTTTATTTATTTATTTTTAGACAGAAGGGAAGAGAGGGAGAAAGAGAAGGAAACATCAATGTGTGGGTCTCTCTTGTGTGCGCCCCCCACTGGGGACCTGGCCTGAAACCTGGGCATGTGCCCTGACTGGGCATCGAACTGATGACCCTTTGGTTCACAGGCTGGCGCTCAATCCATTGAGCCACACCAGCCAGGGCTATATTATTTTTAGTATTTATACCAAAGTTCATTTTAAGGGCCCTGAGTCTACAGAGAGCAAAGAATGACCATGTTAGTTATCATCTGGTCAGCTGTTTCATACTGAAAGGTGGCTGGGCTAATTGGTATGCCTAAACTGTAGGGGTTTGGGCTTTAAACCGGTGGCATAGTGAGTGGAAATGCAAAACATGTTTGTGGCTAAATAAACACATATTCAAGAGTAAGACTGTTTATGAAATACTCTGGAACTGGACAGATTTGTCCAGAATTAATTGACCTTGTAGTTTAAATTCTAGGATACTCTCTCTAAATAAAAGTGAACTTGTTATATTTGAAAATATTATTAAGCTGAAGATTTTATGAATCTGAGAGGAATGTGCACCTGACCTTATGTAAGTTTTTTTTCCTACTTTCAGGGGGAGTTTGTAAGCCTGTTTTTTAACTGGATCCATATAACACTAAGTGGTATAATGGTCAGTGAACAATTGTGAAGGAAGCTGGGCAAATTAATACATGGAACTTAATTTTTTTTTTACCTTTTTTAAAAGCAATGTCCACCTTTAACACCTGCTCTAGTACACAAGTATTTGTTGGGGAGCTGCTGAGCACTTGGGGAACCCCAGGTGCTTAGGGTGTGTCTATGCTTAGTACTCTGTGGAGTTGTCATGGGCCCATCAGTGAGCTTTAGAGGGCTCAGGGGTGTCTGGGCAGCTTCAGGGGGTCAGGGTCAGGTGCACCCAGTCAGGCCACAGGGCAGGGTGTGGCTTTCCCTGGGTTTTCAGACAAGGCAGTTCTCTTAGTGGACATTGTGGTGATGTCCTTCAGGACTTGCAGGTGGGAGCATGGGTCACTGAGTGCAGATACAGCGTCTTGCCAATGGGTACCTGTCCCGGGCCAGGTAAGGTGGACTTCCACATCTTGGACTTGAACAGTGTGTTCACCATTTTGGACTTGCCCAGCCCAATCTGCCCAGCACTGCCCCCTCTACTGCCATCACTGCCATCATGGTTGCAATTGCTGCCATTTTAATGTTTGAAAATTTTAAATTTACTGATTGATTTTAGAGAGAGAGGCAGGAGGAGGTAGAGAAACATCGATTTGTTGTTCCATTTATTTATGCATTCATCGGTTCATTCTTGTATGTGCCCAGACCAGGGATTGAACCTGCAACCTTGACATACCTGGTAAGACGCTCTAACCAACTGAGCTACCCAGCCAGGGCAATTTTTAAAAAAAAATTATTTATTTATTTATTTGAAAGAGAGTAAGGTAGGGAGAAAGAAAGGAGAGAAATATCAGTGTGAGAGAGAAATGTCAGTCAGTTGCCTCTCGTATGTGTTCCCAGCTGGAGGGACTGAACCCACATCTTAGACATGTGCCCTGACTGGAAATCCAGCCAGCAACCTTTTGCTTTGCAGAATGATGCCCAACCGAGCTATACTGGTCAGGGAGGGGCAGTTTTTTTTACTTTGGAAAGTTGTAAATTAGACTTTTTATTTAGAGACTATAAAACTATGGTGTTTGATATGTAGGTAACTAAGACTCTTTAACTCATGCAATTATTGATGGTAGATAAGAAGTCAGGAATAAATGAGCATGTAAGTGTATTTATTCTTAATGAAATTTTCTTTCTTTTTTCAGTATTTACATGAAAAGCATATCCTTCACCGAGATCTGAAAACTCAAAATGTCTTCCTAACAAGAACAAACATCATCAAAGTGGGTGACCTGGGAATTGCCCGAGTGTTAGAGAACCATTGTGACATGGCCAGCACCCTCATTGGCACACCCTACTATATGAGCCCTGAACTGTTCTCAAACAAACCCTACAACTATAAGGTGGGATTGGGCTGTGTATCCAGCTCACCTTCTCTTGAGAACAGTATTCATAATTTCAAAGCTCCTCAGAATAGTTACGTCAAAGAATTCTCTGTGAATTGATTTAAGGAAAATGTCTTTTCTTTTTTAAGAGGAAAAATTTAAATAAGGCGTTCTGATATATAACAACCATTTACTGTTTTTCTTTTCTAGTCTGATGTTTGGGCTCTGGGATGCTGTGTTTATGAAATGGCCACCCTGAAGCACGCTTTTAATGCAAAAGACATGAATTCTCTAGTTTATCGGATTATTGAAGGAAAGGTAAAGAATATTCTGGAATTAATTGTTTTTAATATTTGGACCAAGGTTAATTCAGTGCAGCTGTGTAAGTCGCCCCTAGTAAAAGTGAGTAATCGTTGGTGTTGGGTGGATAATTAAAAATGCCGGGTCCCTTCTGTGGGCAAGGTTGAACTAGAAGAGAAAGAATCGATTATTTCTTAATATTAATTTGTAAAAGTGGCTTAATGGCTCCAAGGGATTGGCTTTTTGAAAACCACTACCCGTAGTTACAGGATGTGCGCCCTGAGAGATTATTGGTAGCTTTTCCTAAGCAGCTATGGTTAAATGAGCCCCATTTAAAATGAGTTCACTCTGGCCCTGTCTGGTGTGGCTCAGTTGACTGGGCATTGTTCCGCAAAGTGAAAGGTTACTGGTTTGATTCCTGGTCAGGACACATGGCTTAGGTCGTCGGTTTGGTCCCTGATCAGGCAGGGCAAGGGGTAACCAATCGATGTTTCTCTCTCACATTGTTGTGTCTCTCCCTGTCTTTCTCCCTCCCTTCCCCCTCTCTAAAAATAAATACATAAAAAACTTTAAAAAGATGAGTTCACTGTGTTGGAACTTGTTCCTTTGATAATCATCACAATCACCTGTAACCAGTTAAGAACTGCGACAGGCACTGTGTGTGACGTAGATGCCAGCGTGACTGACTTTTTGTATTCCATGAGGTTAGTTGCCTTCTGCAGTGTCAGGCATCCACACACCAAGTCGGAGGCTATGAATCACCTACAGATTCTATTATTACACCAAGACTCGTTTAATTTTTTAGTTTGAGAAATATTGAAAAATATGAAAAGTAAAATTTGCCCATAATTCTACTTAAAGAATCAAACAAAAAATGAGTGAAATCCCCCTCTCCTATCCATTTTAATCCCCTGGAGATAACCATTGCTAACGATTTGGGGCATGGCATTCCGGGCTTTTTCCTGTCTTATGCAGGTATAACTCCAGGTGTATATATACACATATACACAAAGATACTTTTAAAAAGTAACTGAAATGGAGTCAGACTGTACCCATGGTTAGACAACTCACTTTTTTGACCTAATATATGAGGGATATCTTTCCAGGTTGGCACATCTTTTATTTTTTGAAGAGGCTGCCTAGTATTTTATTAGAAGGCTATACCACAGTCTTTCCTACAAGTCCCCTATGGGTGGACATTTAAGTTGTTTCTAGTTTTTCACTAATATAAGAACAATACTGCAATGAATATCCTGTTACATAACTCCTGTTGCATAACTCCTTAGGAACTTATGCTCTTATTTTTTAAAAAAATCATTTAAAAATTTGTTTTCAATTATAGTTGACATATGTTATATACTAGTTTCAGGTGTACACCCCTGTGATTAGACATTATATAACTTACTAAGTGATCATTCCAATAAATCTCATACCCATCTGACACCATACATAGTTATTAGAATAGTATTGACTATATTCCCTATGCTGTACTTTACATCCCCATGACTATTCTGTAATTACCAATTTGTACTTCTTAAATCCCTTCATCTTTTTACCCATCCTGCCAATCCCCCGACCATCTGGCAACTGTCAAAATATTCTCTGTATGTATGAGTCTGTTTCTGTTTTGCTTGTTGGTTTACTTTGTTTTTTAGATTCAACTTTTGATATATATTTATTACCATTTTATTCACATTTTTTGATATTTTTTCTTCTTAAGAGACCCTTTAACATTTCATGTAATACTAGTTTTCTGATGATGAACTCTTTTATTGTCTGGGAAGTTCTTTATATGTCCTTCTATTCTATTTTTTTTATTTTTAATTTTTTAAAGAATTTATTGATTTATTTTTAGAGAGAGGAGAAGGGAGAGAGAACGAGAGGGCTAGAAACATTGATATACAAGAGATACATCAGTCAGTTGCCTCTTGCATGCCCCCAGTCTTGGACCCGGCCCACATCCCAGGCATTTGCTCTGACTGAGAATTGAACCGGTGACCCTTTGGTTCGTAGACACTCAGTCCACTGAGCCACACCAGCCAGGGCTGTCCTTCTATAGTAAATGATGGCTTTGCTGTGTAGAGTAATCTTGGTTGTAGGTCCTTGCTTTTCATCACTTGGAATATTTCTTGCCACTCTCTTCTGGCCTGCAAAGTGTCTCGAGAAATCAGCTCAACAGACACTTTTTTTTAAAAAAATATACTTATGGATTATGCTATTACATTTTTTCCATTTCCCCCCTTCATTTTCCTCCACCCAGCACACCCTCTCCCACCCATATTCCCCATCTTTAGTTCATGTTCATGTGTCATAAGTTCTTTAGCTTCTACATTTCCCATACTATTCTTGCCTTCCCCCTGTCTATTTTCTATCTACCATCCATGCTACTTATTATTTGTACCTTTCCCCCCTCTCTCCTCCTCCCACTTCCCTGTTGCTAACCCTCCATGTGA
>CM052544.1:41872719-41906729 GCA_028533065.1 Trachops cirrhosus | reverse complement strand
AGTTGTTTGCTTAGTTTCTTCTTGTTTTTGTTTTAGGTGTGGTTGTTAATAATTGTGAGTTTGCTGTCATTTTACTATACATATACATGTTTTTTATCTTCTTTTTCTTAGATAAGTCCCTTTAACATTTCATAAAATAAGGGCTTGGTGATGATGAACTCCTTGAACTTGACCTTATCTGAGAAGCACTTGATCTGCCCTTCCATTCTAAATGAAAGCTTTGCTGAATAGAGCAATCTGGGATGTAGGTCCTTGCCTTTCATGACTTGGAATACTTCCTTCCAGCCCCTTGTTACCTGTAAGGTCTCTTTTGAGAAATCAGCTGACAGTGATGGGAACTCCTTTGTAGGTTACTGTCTCCTTATCTCTTGCAGCTTCTAGGATTCTCTCCTTCATTTTTATCTTAGCTAATGTAATTATGATGTGCCTTGGTGTGTTCCTCTTTAGAACCAACTTCTTTGGGACTCATTTGTGACCAAACTCAACCAATTCTGTGAGCATCCTGATCACCAGTGTTTTGAACTGTGCATCTGATAGGTTGGCCATCTCTTCGTTGCTGAGTTGTATTTGCTGTGGAGCTTTGATCTGTTCTGTTTGGGCCATTTTTTTTTGTCTTGCTGTGCCTATTACTTATGAGGGGCAGAGCCTTAGGTGTTCACCAGGGCAGGGTAACCCACATCTCTGGGTTGTTACGCTGTATGTGGGGGTGGGGTCCAAGAGGGAACAATGGCGTCTGCTCCGCTCTCTGTCGGATCCCAGTCCCTTCCAGCGCTTCCCCTAAACAAACTGGGCCTTTCTATCACTGATTCCTGTGTGGGTGGGCTTGTGTACATTTCAGGACCCTGTGGGTCCTGCCAATGAACTCTCCTGTGAGGCTGGGAGTCTCTCCCAGCACCTCAACCGCCACAGGTGTTTTCAATCGGTGCCTTGAGGCTTTATTTCCCGGCGCTGGGGCCCTGGGCTGCGTGGTCTGTCTTGCTCCCCAGTGTTGCCTGGTTTATCTGTGAGTGAATATGGGACCTCCCGGTCAGCCAGGCGCCTCGCGTGCAGTGCCTCACTTCATAATCACTGCCTCACTGGGTCTGCCTGTTGCCACCCCGAGCCCAGGGTCTGCCAGCCACCGCCTGTGTGCCCAGGGTCCACCTGCTGCGGTCTTGCCAGGGTGCCTTGCGTGCCTGGTGCCACTGCTTTTTGAACCATGACCCCTCTCCACCCGGCCGTCTGTCTCTGCCCTGTCTACTGGTCTGGATGAATGTGTCTGTTTTAACTCCTTAGTTGTTGGACTTCCATACAATTCAACTTTCTGTCAGTTCTGGTTGTTATTTTGTTTCTAAATTGTTGTTGTCCTTATTTTGGTTTTGTGAGGAGGCACAGTGTGTCTACCTACGCCTCCATCTTGTTTGGAAATTCAGCAGACACTTTGAACTGATGTGTCTAATGGGAGTTCCCTTGTGGATAACTAACTGCTTTTCTTTTGCTGTTTTTAAGATTCTCTTTGTCTTTACCCTTTGGCATTTTAATTATGTGTCTTGGTGTGGGCCTCTTTGAGTTCATCTTGTTTGGGACTCTCTGTGCTTCTTGGACTTGTATGATTATTTCCTTTATCAGGTTAGGGAAGTTTTCTGTCATTTTTTCAAATAAGTTTTCAATTTCTTGCTCTCTCTTCTCCTTCCAGCACCTCATGATGGGAATGTTGGTACGCTTGAAGTTGTCTCAGATGCTCCTTTTACTGCCCTCATTTTTTAAAAATTTTTTCGCTTTTTGCTGTTCTGATTGAATACTTTTTGTTTCCTTATATTCCAAATTGCTGATTTGATTCTCAGCTTCACTTACTCTACTCTTGATTCCCTATAAATTAGTCTTCATTTCAGTTAGTGTATCCTTTTCTGACTGGTCCTTTTTTATATTATTGAAGTTCTCACTAAGTTCATTGAGCATCATTACAACCAGTGTTTTGAATTCTGCTTCTAGCAGATTGTTTGTCTCTGTTTTGTTTAGTTCTATTTCTGGAGATTTGTTCTGTTCTTCTATTTGGGACCTGTTTCTTTATCTCTGCATTTTGGCAGCCTCCAAAATGCAGAGACAAGCTGTGTTTCTCTCTGTGTATTAGATGGAGCTGCTGTGTCACCCAGGCTTGGTAGAGTCGCCTAATGTATTGGGTGGCCAAAAGGTCTGTTTAGTTTTTAGTTTTTTCCCTAAAATAAAAGACACATTTTTTTCATTTTCACCAATAACTTTATTGATTTGGTTTTGAGTATGTTGGTTATCTCCTGCATGGTATAACATTGATTGTTCTCAATTAATGTCTCAATTTGATTGCTATCAATTTCTACTAGTCTGCCCAACCCTGGATCATCATCCAGAGAGAAATCTCCAGCATGAAACTTCACAAACCGCTTTTGACATGTTCAATCAGTCACAGTGCCTTCTCCATACACCGTACAAATCCTTTTTTGTGTTTCAGTTGTGTTTTTACCTTTTTGAACTAATAAAGCATCATATGCTGAAATTTTAGCCTGTTTTCTTCCATCTTCAGTATTAAAATGACTACACAAAAATTCATCAATTTTGATGTTTTTTTTTAAATGCATGCTGATATGACAGCTATCACAATACAATCTAATAAAATTGTTTTAAATGCAGTTAAAGGCAACTAAGTGCTACTGGAGCCATCTTACAGAGAAAAACCAGATGCGTTTTTGGCCAGCCCAATAGTAGGTGTTCGGTAGGGTCCAGTGGCATAGTCTCCTCGACCACCTAAGCCGGGCACTTGAGGTGCACTCCCATGTGGGCTGTGTATAGCCTTCTGTTGTAGTTGAGCATTGATTGCTGTTGGCAGGTCAGTGGGAGAGATTTACCCCCAGGATGATCAGCTGCAAGGCCCGGATGTGACCGAGGACCTCTGACCACAGTGGAGAGTCAGCAGTGCAGGGGCCCACTCTATACAGCAGGACTTACTTCAGCAGGGCTCTGATGCCTACTGAGTCTACCCTTGAGTGTGCCACTTGTGCAGGTGGTTGGGTGATGTGCTTCAACTTGGTGTGAAGCTGTCCACTTGGTGCACTGGGTCTGTGGCCTCCTGGGAGGTTCAGGCCAAGGTCAGCCGCCACCTCAGTTCTGCCCAGGTCCACATGGCATGAGCTACAAAATGATGTTCAGGTGACTGCTACTTGTTCTGGGCCTGGAGGTGCCCAGGTGAGTTCAAGCGGTGAACCAAGGTTGGCTGTTACTAGTGCCAGGCCTGGGGCCACTTATCAAGAGGTACAAGGCTTGCTGAGATCAGATGCTGCTCGTTTGAGAGATTTTAGGAAAATCTGAAGCATGAGCCAAGACAAGCAATTGGTATGGAAAAGCCACTGGAAACAACTTGGGTGGGCCCAAATATTGCGTGGGGTGGGGCCTCAGGCAATCTCCAGGGCACAGAAAACTGTGATCCAGGTTGATGGAGTCTGATGTGGGGCCCGCCTGCTGGCTCTGTGGCTCCGTGGAGTGAGGGCTCAGAAAAGAAACAATGGCCTCAAGCAGCACTTCTGTCTGGGGGAAAGCTGCCCCCCCTAGCTCTTGCCCTGATACCAGGCAATTCAGTTCCTCCTTGTCTGTCCTTGGTGCCTTTCATTCTGCTGCCTCAGTGCTGGAGCTCAGAGGTAACTACTTGGGACTGTTATTTCCCTCAGCCTCAATCCCCTCTTGTTGTTATAGCCAGAAGTTACTGGGACTTCTCTTCCTTGTACTGGAATCCTGGGCATGGGTTCCTGGTGTGGGGCTGGGACCCCTTGCTCCTTGGGTGGATCCTCTGCAGCTGAGACATCCCTCCTAATTTTAAACTGCTACACGTGGGTGTGGGACCAGGCTGTTCTGCATCTCTGCCCCTCCTACCAGTCTTGATGTGGCTTTAATTCTCTAGTCATAGGACTTCTATTCAGCCAGATTTGTGGGAGGAGGTGAGTATCACCTTTATCATCTTGACCAGAACTCTCATGCCCTTATTTCTGAAGGAGGGAGTCCTCAAATTGGGACTGCTGGTTTGAAGTATATATTTTTACAATCTTATAACTTGCCGTTATAACCAGACATCAGTATGCTTCCTGTAGACTAATATACTGGTTATTTTATGCTCATGTGAATAATGACTAAATATTAGAAAACTACCTTCATTTACTTTGCTTCACAAGACCATTAGTCTTAGTTGTGGTGTTATTTCTCTTTGTAGCTGCCACCAATGCCAAAAGATTATAGCCCAGAGCTGGCAGAACTAATAAGAACAATGCTGAGCAAAAGGCCTGAAGAAAGACCCTCTGTGAGGAGCATCCTGAGGCAGCCTTACATAAAGCGCCAAATCTCCTTATTTTTGGAGGCCACAAAGGCGTAAGACACTTCCCTTGCAAATAGCTGGGCTATGTAGGTGGAGTAAAAGAGGGTGGCTTCTGTAATTTTAATGTGCAAAATTTATGGTGATTTTCTTTTAAACATGAAGTGAAATTGCATGATTAGAACATAGATTGGGATTTGCTTAATTGCTAAAATCAGAAATTGAGAGAACCAGTTAGAGAATCAGAGGGTTTCAAGGCATATTGAGTATGATTCATTAAAAAAGACATGTGCTTTAGAAACCATATTAAAATGAGGGATCATCTAAGAAACCTATTACATTATTTACTATGTAAGATAATAGTCACATCTAAAATGTAGTGCTCAGATTTCTGAGACCCTCATAAACTTCTCTCTTCTCTTATAACTTCTCAAGAGAAAAAGAATTCCTTTCTTTTACTTGCAGGTCTTACCTTCACTAAACACCTATCCAGAATCTAAGACTTAGGGCTAGACAAGGTCTGCATGATCTCTGCCTTGTGACATGGTAAAGTTGGGAGGCCATGCTAACAAGGCCCCAGGGGATAGAGGACCATCTTTTTGTTTACACTGTCTCTAATTTTCCACCAAACAGAACTTGGGTCTTTCATCCACAGTGCTGGTCTTCATGCTTCCCTTGAATTTCCCAGAGTTTTAGCCCAGTTGTGGAAACGTCATACCAAAACAGTTGAGGATATTATTTCTATATACATTTGTTCTGCAAGTCAAAACTGAGTATACCAATCGTTTTTACTCTCACACTGGGCAAAGCAGTTGTGGTAATATTACAAACATGTGAAATTTGAAGAAAAAAATTATCCTGGGCCCTGGCTGATATGTCTCAGTTGGTTGGAGCATCGTCACATACACCAAAAGATTGGGGGTTCAATTCCCAGTCAGGGCACACCTAGGTTGTGGGTTCTATCCATGGTCAGGGTGCATATGGGACGCAACCAATTAATGTTTCTCACGTCGATGCTTCTGTCTGTCTTTCCCTTCCTCTCTAAAATCAGTAAACATACTTAAAAAAAAGAAACTTATCTTTTTAAAATTATAATTTTAAAAGAAAAATTATTTCTTTTATCCTTAAAAAGAAAATTACTACTTCTGTATATAAGGCAATTTCTCATAGGGTCTTATTTTGGAATAATTTTGTATTTATAGCAAAGTTGCAGAGATAGCACAGCGACTTTCTGTATACCCACCACCCAGTTTCTCCTACCACTACTGTGGTACATGTGTTGGTACTAAGAACCCCACCCACATCATCAGTACCTTACCGTTGACTAAGCTCTACTCAACTTTCCTTAGTTTTTCCACTAATGTCCTTTTTTTGTTCCAGGATTCAATCCAGGCTATCATACTACATTTAGTCCACATGTCTCCTTAGTCAGGTTGGGTCTGGGACAGCTTTAACATTCTTTGTTTCTCATGACCTTGATTGTTTTTGAAGTGTACTGGTCAAATGTTTTGTACAGTACCCCCTGGTTTTTAGAAGACTGTTCTCTATAAATGAAGCAGTTCTGTAAGGGAATGTTATACATACGCACATTTCCTCATATACCTTTCATCTTCATTATATTGGTAATATAAAGATAAAAAGCTTTCATCTTCATTATGTTTTTCTTTTCTTCCTCATAAAGAAAAACCTCCAAAAATAATATTAAAAATGGTGACTCTAAATCCAGGCCTTTTTCTTCAGTGGTTTCTGGAAAGGCTGAAACAAACCATGGAGTAGTTGCCCACCAACCACACTCTTCTGAAGGCTCCAAGATGTATGTAATGGTATGTTCCTTTTTAAAGGGTATGTGTTTTAGAAACTGCATTAAAATAATAAGTTATCTAAACAAGATATCTTCTGTGAAATGATTAGGCTTTACTGGGGATTCTGTTGTGTAATTAACTGTGTATTGTAGTGGGTGAAGGTGATTTCATTTATCCTACTTTATCCAAAGTGGGCTGTCTAACTGTTCATGAAGTCAGTGCTATAATAACTATCTTAAGAATTTTTTTTATTGAGGTGAAATTTATATAACAAAGTTAACCATTTTAAAGTGAACAGTCAGTTGCATTCAGTACATTCACAGAGTTGTGCAGCCATCACCTCTACCTAGTTCCAAAACATTTTCACATCACCCCAAAGGAAACCCCATACCCATTAAGGAGTCATTCTCATTCCCATCCAGGCCCTGAAAACGACCGCCACTGGGTTTTCTGTCTCTTACGGATTGGATTGGCCTATTCTAGATATTTCATATAAATGGAATGTCACAATGTGTAACATTTTGTGTGTTGGCTCTTTTCACTTAGCATAATGGTTTTAAGGTTCATCCACATAATATGTAGCAATACTTTCATTTATTTTATGTGTGAATAATATATCATTGAGTGTATATAACAGTTTGTTTATCCATTCATTCATTGGTGTACATTGGGTGGTTTTTACTTTTTGGCTATTGCTATGAATATTTGTGCACAATTAATTTGTTTAAGTACCTGTTTCAATTCTTTTGGGTATGTAGCTAGGACTGGCAATGCTGGTCATATAGTAATTCTATCTTTAACTTTTTAAGGAACCACCACACTGTTTTCCATCTCAGTTTCTTTATTTTATATTCCTAGCAATCCACTAGAGTTACATTTCCTCCACGACCTTGCCACCTCTCGTTACTCTTGTTTTCTGATTTAGCTCTCCTAGCGGATGTGAAGTGGTACCTCATTGTAGTTTTGATTTGCAGTTTCCTGATGACTGATGACATAGAGCATCTTTTTGCAAGCTTGTTGGCCTTTGTATGCCTTCTCTAGAGAAATGCCTACTAAGTCCTTTGTCCATTTTTAATTGAGTTTTTTGGTTTTTGTCATTAAGTTCTTAGAGTTCTTTCTCTATTCTGGATACTAGACCCTTAGGATTTACAAACATTAACTCCCATTCCGTAGGTTACCCTTTCATTTTCTTGATAATGTCCTTTTATGCACAAAAGTTTTTTTTTATTTTTATGAAGCCCAGTTTATCTCTTTTTTTCTTTTGTTGTGTGAGCTTTTGGTGTCATATCTAAGAATTATTGCCGAATCTAAAGTCATGAACATGTATGGATGTGTTTCCTTCTAGGAGTTTTAATTTTGTCTCTTATATTTAGGTTGTTGGTCTATTGTTAATTTTTTTATTGTGATATATATATAAATAAAAATAATAAAATTTGCCATTTTGAATCATTTTAAGTGTACAATTTAGTAGCCTTAATTGTATTCCCAGTGTTGTGCAACCCATCATCACTATCTCCCAAAACCCTTTTATCACAGCAAACAAAAACTCTGTACCCATTAAGCAATAGCTCTCCATTTTCCTACTCTCAGGCCCCATTAACCTCTATGAATTTGCCTGTTCTGGTATCTTATATAAGTAGAACTATACAATATTTATTCTTTCATGTCTGGCTCATTTCACTTAGTATGTTTTCAAGGTCTATAAATGTAGCATATATCAGAGTCATTCCTTTCTATGGCCTTATAATGTCCCACTGTATGTATACCACATTTTGTTTATCCATTCATCTGCTAATAGACATTTGGGTCTTTTCTACCTTTTGGTCACTGTGAATAATGCTGCTATAAACATTGGTGCACAAATACCTGTTTGAGTCCCTATTTTCGGTTCTTTGGGATATATACCTAGGATTGGGATTGCTAGGTCATATGGTAATTTTATGTTTAACTTTGTGAGGAACTTTTTGTTCCATTTTGAGTTAATTCTTTTTATGGTGTGAGGAGTGCTGTAATAACTTGGAAACATTTCACTCAGGCTGAAGACAAAGGCTTATCCCAGGAGAAACACATAGTCATTGGCCCTTTGAAGACACCTGCAAATCTGAAAGGCCACACCTGCAAACCAGACATGAGCAGTACTACAGAATCACTAGCTACAATCAGCAGAGTGAACATTGACATCTTACCTGCAGAAAGGGACTTGAGTGACAGGTTAGTTCAAGAAAATCAGCCAAGACACTTAGATGCCTCTAATGAGCTAGAAGGTAAATGCAGTATTTCTCAAGTGAAAGAGAGGCTGCAAGATAACACTAAGTCCAGCACTCAGCCTAGAAACCTAATTCCTACATGTTCCTCGGATGATGTCAGTGAGGAAAGAAAAGAAAAGTCTCTGCAGCCCCTAAACAAAGACCAAAAGCCAAAGGACCAGGTGAGTGACATGCATGAGGTGTTCGTTTCAGAGAGAAGACTGAAAAGTGCAGTTATGAAGGTTTGGGTTGTGTTGTTTGGCTGTGTTCTAGTTGTTTTAGGAAAATCAGCTATTTAGTGTACTAGTTTTTTATGTATGTATGTATTTATTTAAAATATTTTATTTAGTTAGTTTTAGAGAGAGGGGAAGGGAAGGAGGAAGAGAGAGAGAAATTACTGATGTGTGATTGCCTCTTGTACTCCCCCAGCTGGGGACCTGGCCTGCAACCCAGGCATGTGTCCTGCCTGGGAATTGAACTGGCAACTTTCAGTTCACAGGCTGGCACTCAATCCACTGAGCCACACCAGGCAGGGCAAGTGTACCAGTTTAAACATAACAGAAACCAAAGGATGAGACCCGAGGTACTTGGTGGAAGCATGATATTTATATGTTTTTTTCTTATTTCAGTATCACTCTTCCTTAGTCCTTTTAGTGGAGGGGTGGTTCCAACAATTAGATGATATCACATTCCTTCTTACTTTTGAAAAGTTGAATTGTTCTAATTTCTTAAGGAATTAAAAAAAATATTTTATGTGTTGGAACCAAAGGGGAGGAAGAAGAGAAGATAAGAAAAGGAACAAAAGATTTTTTGATACTGAGACTGTTCTGAGTAAATTTAATGATTATCTTCTACCTGAATTTGGAAAGGAACCTAAATCAGTTGAAGCATGGTAATAGCTAAGGATTAAAAAGAAAAAAAGAACATTTGATTAACTTTTTTTTAATGTATAAAATATTTAAAAAATAGATTTAATGATTTAATAGGTATATTGACTATATTTTTATGATCTATATGTATATTTGAATTTGATATTGATACATTATATATATTTTATGTAACATTTATATAAACATTAAAACTATTTTATTTATTTATACTCAAGTTTTTTTAAATCCTCACCTGAGGATATATTTATTGATTTTTTTAGAGAGAGAAGAAGAGAGTGAGAGAGGAGGAAATATCAATGTGAGAGAGTAACATCGATTGGCTGTCTTCTGCATGTGCCCCAACTGGGTATGTGCCCTGACCAGGAATTGAACTGGCGATCTTTCAGTTTGCGGGATGATGCCCTGCCAACTGAGCCACACTGGTTGGGGCCAGTTTATCTTTTTATTGTTAAGTTATAAGAGTTCTTTATTCTAGATATCAGCCCCTTATACGATAAAAGATTTGAAAGTATTCTCTTATTCTGTGGGTTGTCTTCACTTTCTTGATAATGTTCTTTGAAGCACAAAAGTTTTTATTTCTAATTTTTTTTACAATTGATTGAAGATCCCTGAGGTTGAAATTTGGGGGAAGGAGAAATTTGGCTAGAAAATCCATGCTTGTTTTAATAGCCATGTAATCAGAATCTATGCAGAAGACATTTTTTGAAATAGTGTAATATAATCTATATTTCATTATATGGTAATGTCCTTAGGACAAAGTCTTGCCACAGAATGTTCTCTGCATCTGCAATTAATTAAGTAAAGGGACAAATTGTATTTAAAGATCTGAAGGATATCAACACCATTATTTTTCTAACACAAAGTGTTTTTCCCATTATGCGTGTGACCACTCTTTTTTCCCTCAGTAGTACTTGAATTGCAAATAAATTCTTAAAAGACGGAGAGTCCTTACCACAGAGTTTCAGTTATATCTCTGGAATGTGTCTCAGATCCCTAAATACCATCTTCCTTCACTAACTGTTCTCTGAGATTTTACCACGTGTTTTATTCTTTCTACCTTATTTTATAAGGCTTTGTTGTAAATTGAACAGAAATTCCTGGACAGATGTAACGCACATCTTTCTTTCTTCCTCCTTCTCTTATTTCCCTTCTATCCCTTTGTACCCCTGTTCCTGTCTCCTTCCCACCCAAATATCAAAAGGCTTCAACATTTATGGTTGAAGTGGGGATAGGGAACTTGAGGCACCTTTGGCACCCTTGCTTGTCCCTTGCCTACTCAAAGCCAGCAAAGCACCTGTAAACTCAGGACAGCTCTGGAGCTCCCACTTGCCTACACGGACATGGCAGGCAGGAGTCTTCCTCAGCTCTGCACTGCGCATGGAACACTGCCTGATGCCCTCTAATTGCTCCACAGTGAGTTAACTCTAGACCTGCTGGCTGAGAATTATGGAATTTGAATCTGCTTCAACTGTGTTGAGCTGGCTAATGAGGAAGTAGTAATTCAAGGGGGAATAAAGTTTTACTTTTAATGGTATGATGAAAAGTGCTGGGCAGACATGGGTTCAAATCCTGACTTTGATTTCAGAGTTGTGGTGGGACTTTGGGCAAATCATTTGTCATAGTCTTAGTGTCTTTATCTTAAAATAGGGATAATATTTCATTGGATTGCTTGGAGGAAAACATTTTTAATTGTGATGAAATCCAATTTTGTCCATTTTGTTTTTGTTTCTTGTGCTTTTGATATCATGAATATTTACCCCTATGTTGTCTTCTGTGAGTTTGTAGTCTTCGTTCTGACATTAGGTCTATGATTCATTTTGAGTTAATTTTTGTATATGGTATAAAGAAGGGATCCAACTGTATTCTTTTGAATGCAAATATCCAAGTACCCTAGCACCATTTGTTCAAAGGTTATTCTTTCCCTATTGAATTATCTTGGCACTCGTGAAAATCAGTAGACTGTAAATGTAATGGTTTGTTTCTAGACTGTCCATAGTTTTTCACTGATTTATGTCTATCCTTGGGTCAGTAAAACACTGTCCTAAATATTGTAGCTTTGTAGAAAGTTTTGAAATTGAGAAGTTTCAGTCTTCCAATCTTATTCACATTTTTCAGTATTGTTTCGGCTTTTTGGGGGGTCCTTTGCATTTCTGTATGAATTTTAAGATTAGTTTGTCAATTTCAAAAAAAGGCTGGGATTTGATTGAATCTGAGCTTCATTTGCAGAATATTGCTATCTTAATATACAGGGTAGGCAAAAGTAGTTTTATAGTTGTGAGTATGGGAAACACAGTGTATTCTTATTAGTATTTATTATTGTATTACTTTTCACATTGTACAAACAACTATAAACCTACTTTTGCCCCACTCTGTATGTCTTTGAATACATTGGACATGGGATGTCTTTCAATTGATTTATTTCCGTGTATTCTATTGCATTCGATACTCTTGTAAATGAAATTGTTTTCTTAATTTCATTTTCATAGTGTTCATTGCTTATGTATAGAAACCCACTCAATTTTTGGGTATAGCCTTGTGTCGTACAGCCTTACTGAACCATTTATTGGTTCTAGTAATTTTTTATGATGGACTCCTTAGGATTTTCTCAATATAAGATCATATCATCTGTGAATAGAGGTAGTTTTACTTTTTCCTTTCCAATCTGGATTGCTTTTATTTCTTTTTCTGCCTAATTGTTCTACCTAGCATCTCTAGTACAGTGTTGAATAGAAGTGGTGAGAGTGATATCCTTCTTGTGTTCCTGATCATATTCATGTCTTACATTAAGCTTTTAGAGCAGATTTTTTATTTGATAGAATTCTGTGTCCAGCATTTCCTGTTTTGGTGTTATTGTTTTTAAAAGTAGAGGAACTTTTTTACAGGACCAGTTGGATTTCATGGAGAAATTCTCTAAATCATTTGTTCTGTTACTCTTGTATTGTACTTGTATAAGCTTTATTTTGAATAGTCTGTGCTTACTCAGCAGAGAAACATTTATTTCACCCTTCAAAATTATGTCAGCCATTGTTTATTATCTTGGTATCCTTGTTTAGCTTGTTTATTATGCAACAATATTGTAAAATTTAATCCTTTACTATATTTTCTATGTAACGTTAGGTGTACTCTTAGAAGAATAAATTTAACATTTTTTTTTACCTATAGAAGCCAGAGGATTTGAATGACAAATGATGTATTTTTAAAATTTTTTAATTTAAAAAATTTTTTAATTTAGTGATATGTATGAGACCAAGCATCCCTGGCTGCTACAGGAGTGTAGTAGACAAGTGTATTTAAAAAACAACTTTATTTCAAGCAAGGGTAGATGATGTCTTAATGACAATGACAGTGACTCTTAGAAGCAATTTCACCCATATTAAAACCACATTGTTTTTCTTTCTAAAATGTACCACATAGGACCTGGCTGGTGTAGCTTAGTGGATTGAGCACAGACCTGCAAACTAAAGGGTCACCGGTTCAATTCCCAGTCAGGGCACATGCCTGGGTTGTGAGCCAGGCTCCCAGTAGGGAGTGTGTGAGAGGCAACCACACATTGATGTTTCTCTCCCTTCATTTCTCCTTCCCTTCCCCTCTCTCTAAAAATAAATAAATAAAATCCTAAAAAAAATAAAATGTACCACATAGTAGGCTCTTAATAAAAATTGTTGATTGAACCATACTCAATTACCAGTGCCCATCTACTTGAAAACCTAGATATTCTGATAGTTGAAACTTGTTAAAAATTTCAGATTTTATTTTTTAATGTTCAATATGAATTAGTTTCTAGAACCAGCTGCCCAATAAAATAAATTTTTTATCATTACTATTGCTAATAATAGCTCTGATTTTTTTGAGCATTTGATATGCTAGACATAGCCCTAAGTACTTTAATGCACTATATTTACTAATTCTGCAATAGTCATACAAATGTGTGTGAGGCATTTTACCCATTTATAGATGAAGAAACTGAGGTTCAGGGAAATTATATTTCTCAGATATGACTCCATCTAACTCCAAATTCAATGCTTTTTTCATGGTGCTTTAAAAAGCACTTTTCATGGTGTATCTAAATTACTGATGTTTACTTGGGAAGTGTGTGTATGTTAAATTGGATTTCATTTAAAACATTTCTTTGTTTTCTGAATAGAAAACCTTTTAAATTATGAAAATATATTTTTAAAAAACAAACTGAGCCCTGGCTGGTGTGGCTCAGTTGGTTGGGTGTCATCCTACAAACTGAAAGGTCACCAGTTTGATTCCTGGTCAAGGCACATGCTTGCGTTGAGGGTTTGGTTTGCAGTCAAGCTACGTGCAAGAGGCAACTAATCAATGTTTCTCTCTCACATTGATGTTTCTCTCCCCCTCTTTCTCCCTCCCTTCTCCTCTCTCTAGAATCAATTTTAAAAATTAAAAAAAAATTATTTTTCCCTGACTGGTGTGACTCAGTGGATTGAGCACTGGCCTGCGAACCAAAGGGTCCCTAGTTCAATTCCTAGTCAGGGCACAAGCCTGGGCCAGGTCCCCAGTGGAGGGTGTGCTAGAGGCAATTACACGCTGATGTTTCTCTGCCTCTCTTTCTTCCTCCCTTCCCCTCTGCCTAAAAATAAAATAAATAAATAAAAATTTAAAAATTAATTCAGACATCAGTAGTTTCAGGTTAATAAATAACTGAGTAATTTAATTAAAATAATTCTATTTTTAATTTGGGAAAAGAAAAAAGCCAGAAAATATGAATAACTGATATTAAATTAACATTTGTCTTTGTCAATACTGCAAATAAGCATTTATTTTGAGAATGGCAACTCTTTTTTATTTTCATTTATAATTTTAATAGTAGGTATGGAGGGTTTGGCTGTTTGGAAATTCAAAAGACTATTTTATTATTTTGCATTATTGTATTTTTTTAAAGGATCAAGTTGCTGGTGAATGTATTAGTGAAAAAGAGGACAAAACCCACCCAGATTTACCTCCATACAGCTCTGGGTCTGAACCTTCCCTGTCTCGACAGCGAAGGCAGAAGAAGAGAGAACAGACTGAGCACAGTGGGGAAAAGAGACAGGTTGGACAAGATCTCTTTGGAATAAGTCATTGTGCTGCTATTTGGGAAGTATACTTTAGGACACTTAATTCTGCTTAGAATGATTAACAGTTGCCAAAGAGGCAAACAAGAAATGCAAGGAACATTTAGAGAAGTAATGATGGCAAGATACTAGTTTTCCAATGTCTGTAAGTTGGAAGCAGAGTAAGGATTTTGTCTTCCCCTTTGAAGATGGGCAGAATCATTGTGAGAGTTAAAGGAACAGGGTAATGAGTAAATCTCTGATCCTCCCTGTTGTATTGATGAACAATTTCTCCTTTATCATCTGCATAAAATCATGTTGACACTTTATTTCTTTTTTCCCTTAACTGGAATATTATACTATTTCCTGAAGTAACTTTCATAGGCACCCTGTCATATGCTTCCCTTTTGGCAGTTTCTTTCCCCCAAAGTGCAGTGTTTTGAAGTTTCTGAGAGCAAATCACTGTCGAATACATAGGAAGCATATTGACAGGGGAACTTTGCAGGTGGGTTATCATTACCATGTGGAATTGATAATCTCCCCCTTTTAAAAAATTATTTAAGTTCCAGGAGGCTCCACATCCACTTTTGCCTTCGCTTCCCACTGTTGAAAAAGTGGATGTCACATCAACCGAAAAGGATGCTGAAAACCAAAGTAGGGTGGTTACTGAGTCTGTGAGCAGTTCCAGAAGCAGTGAGATGTCATCATCAAAGGTTTGTGAGGGATATACGTTGGAGTTTTAAAAATCTTAGAAAGCTTTTTTGGTTGTAAATCCTGCATACATTGTGAAGTTTGGTATTAAAGCATCTTTGCTCTGCTTTTTGCCAAACACTGGAAGGGATAGATTTGTGAGCCTTAGCAGAAGTGCTGATTGAAATGGACAGATTCTGAAGTTCCAGAAATGGTCACTAGTGGTTAACCAAGGAGACCAAGTAGATTCTAAATGGAGGAAATGCAAAATTCTCCAATTGCCCTTCCAAAAATGAAGGGCAATAGTATAGTACTTCCCAGAAATGGGGCTGATTGGATTGGCCCTAGTTAGAAGCTGTAACCCTGATGCAGATGGTTTCAAATGGACACCCCTTTAAGGCCTGCGCAAGGCCTTTCCTATAGTGCTGGATGATACGTCCTACATTGCAGGTGTTGTAAGCATAGCTAGTAGAAATGGAAATAACTCTGACTTTCTTTAAAAGGATCGACCATTATCAGCAAGAGAAAGGAGACGACTAAAGCAGTCACAGGAAGCGGTGTTCCCCTCAGGTAAAGTTATTCTCTTTTCTTCATCTACTGGAGGTTTTACTTGTGGACATAAGCATTGGTTCTGATTGTGAGGTGTTAAGAATTTTCAAGCAATAGTAATACATTTGGGAAACCGATTTGGAAGAGATTTTGAAATTTCTTAGTCAAGCCTTTAAAAACAAATCAGTATAGATTCTTGGATCTGGAACTTGTATTATATCAGTGGAAGAGGATTTTAAAAAGTGAGCAAGAGGGCTTTAAGTGACAGTAACTCCTGGGAAATTTCAGACAGAAAGTCGAGTGTTTAATTTGTTTCCATTTCAGAGTCTGCTGGTAAAAGAAGCACTGTTTCTCAGAACGGGGGGTGGGGAAGCTGGGAGAATGGTGGTGCCCAGGGCTGAGTGCTATGATTATTCCTATTACTATTATCTCAAGACAGTACTAGCAGTTTCCATTTATTGAAGCTATGTATGTCTCATGCACTGTGGTAAGCATTTCAGGGACATTAACTGATTTTATATTTACAGTGACAGTCAGAGACAGGCAGCATTATCCCCATATTGCAGCTGAGGGAACTGAGGCTCAGAGTAGTTTTAAGTATCTTATCTTGCTCAAGCTCACAGAGCTGGTAGCCCTAGAGCCCAGCTTTGAAATGAAGTGTCAGGGTACCAGAGTAATGATGATATGCTGTCTGAGTTACTACTAGGCTGGCCCTTGATGGTATGTCTTCCATACCTGGTGCAAAGTCCTCTTCTGTTGAGGCCAGCCCACCACAAACAACGCTGGCCTGGTCACTCTTTCAGGCCCTTCAGTGAGGAGCGCTTCTCCTAGTGCAGTGGGGCCAGGAAAGCCACAAGAGGAAAGCCAGTCCACCTCTGCTCTATGGTTGTCTTCTGACCGAAGCTTTGCTCAGGTACATCGCTTAGTTCTAAGGGAAAAGGTGGACGTGTCTACATCTGGCAAGTCTAATACAGTAGACCTCATAAATACCAGCTCCAGTTATTTCTGGGATGGTGCTGGCGTAAGTTACCCCTTTCCACTCTTGGTAAGGGAAAGAACTGGTCAGTAATTTAAAAAGATTGTGTTTGCTTCGTTAAGGGAGTGAATTTTTCGGGCACTCTTGTAAACAATTGGTAGCCTAGTTAAATATCTTAGGTAGTCTTTAAAACAAGACTTCCAAAGGGCTTCCACTAGGCAACACATTGCTGATTCTGCTGTGTTACTAATATACCCACCTACCTGGCCAAATTTTACTCTCACTTGGTTGTGTCCTGTTTGTCTCAAAGAGTTTACCTTCTCACCTAGGGATGATGTAGGGGTCCCTATGGTGGCTAAATGGGTAATTGCAAGGTGTCCAACCATGCTCACTTTTCTATGTAATAATATCCTGGAGATAATTATCCATCTTTCTGTATTCTAGTTTCTGACATTATTTCTAGGAGCATATTGTTATTTTTAAAAAATAGAAATTTCCTGACCTTGAAAGAAATGAAGATTTGTTTCTTTAACAATATTCTATGATTTGGTTGTTGCACTAATTGAAACAATCCTCTTCATTTTCCAAAGTTGTAACATTTTTGTATAATTATATCAACTAATCCTTTAAAGTAGTTTAACAAAGAGTCTCACATATGAACAAATTGAGGTTGCTTTTATTTAGGTGGCATTCTATCTAGTTTAAAATTCCAATGTTCCTTATGGTACCAGCCCTCTGCCTAGGTGTTGGAACACCAGAATTGTTTGTCCATTCTTCTGTGGGGAAAAAAAAAATTCTTAATAGTTGAGACTTTCCAGGGCCCTTGTAAAACTTCACCTTGATGTTCCTCAGGCTTGTGAACTTGGTGGGTGAACTGGGATGTCATTTGGGTAAAGTAACTTCAATTTGTATATCCATTAGCTTCTCCTGTTAAATTGTTCAGTACACATTGTAGCTAGACATAGCATCTAAGGACTTTTTCATGTATTGCATTCTGGTTGTGTGGTAATGTGGGATTTTGTTTTTCCAAATATTACTAGAAAAGAAAACTTACCCAGTGTTTCTCTGAGGAGGAGTTAAGTTCCTCTGCAAGTTCAACTGATAAATCAGATGGGGATTCCAGAGAAGGGTAAGTCCTGTTTTTCTGTCTCTCTTCATAAACTGTTTCTGTTTGAACTAACCATGAATGTATATTTAGAGTAGTATTCAGACCTGCAGTATTGCCATCAATAACATTATAAAAGTCTTTGATATATGCTAGTGCTAAAAATATCTCTTCTAATGAACATATCTGATTTTCATTTAGAATTTTTATGAATGACTTCCTTAGATTTTCGGATTTATAGTTTTCCTCAGAATTGTAAGGATTTTTGGCCATTAGTTCTTCAGATTTTTTTGGGACCCCCACCCTGCTTTCTTGAGTATTCAGATTACCTGTTTATTAGTTACTTAAAGTGGTCCCACAGCTCAGCAGTGGTATTATTTTTTTACACTTAGTTTCATTTTTTCATAGATTCTGTTGCTATGTCTTTGAGTTTACTAATCTTTTCTTCTGTGATGTCTAACCTGTTAATCCCATCCAGTGTGTTTAACATATTGTGCTTTTCATTTCTAGAAATTCAGTTTGGGCCTTTTTAATACCTTCCATGCCTCTCCTTAATATTTAATGTTCTTTTCTACTTTGGACATATGGAATATATTTATAATTTTATAATTATTATCTATAATAGCTTTAATGTCTTCATCTACTAATTCTATTACTTGTGTCACTTCTGGGTCTGTTTCTATTACTTGCTTTTTTTGTCTCTTCACAAATGTGTGCTATTTTCCTGCTTCTGTGCATGTTTGTTACTTTTTCCTGGATTCCAGACATTGTCAATGTTCTCTTATTAGGAGGTGGTATTTTTTTTTTTATCCTCATCCCAGGACATGTTTTTTTCATTGCTTTTAGAGAGAGAGGAAGGGAGAGAGGATAGAAGAGAGGAAAGGAGAGGGAGAAACATCAATTTGTTGCTTCCTGTACATGCCCAGATTGGGATTTGTAGGTGCCCAGACTGGGAATTGGACCTGCTACCTAGGTATGTGCTCTGACCGGGAATCAAACTGGCAACCCTTTGGTAATGGGATGATGCTCCAACCAATTGAGCCACACCAGCCAGGGCAGTATTTTTATATTTTTAAAAATATTCTTGAGCTTTGTAATTAATATAATATAATCAAATCACTTAGAAATAGTTGGGCAGAATTTATACCCAGAATTTGGGGCTTCTTCTTTCTGGCTCTCCCCTTTCCAAGATTCCTCCCTCATTTTCTAGTAGCAGTGGTTGTCTTGAACTGTGTCCTTTGGGTCTGATGGCCAGAAAGACTGTGTTTTCTGTTGTGCTTTAGTACTCATGGTCTTTCTTTAGGGTAAAAGGTGTTGACTTCCCTCCAGAACCTGCTTGCAAATCTTGTACACTCTCCAGTGCCTTCACATAGTTGATTTTTGTGTTATGTTCAGCATTTATATTTGTTACTTGTGGAAGGTCTGTCTGTGGGAATTTACTTGCCCATTTGGAAGCAGAATTTCTTAGAGGTTATTTGGCATCTAATTTTTTTTATGAAGCCAATTAAATAACAAGGGGATTTTTTTTTCCAGGAAAGGTCATTCGAGTGAAATGAGTGACTTGGTACAATTGATGACTCAGACCCTAAAGTTGGATTCTAAAGAGAGCTGTGAGGATCTCCCAGTACCAGATCCAGTGTCAGAATTTAAACTTCATCGGAAGTACCGGGACACATTGATACTTCATGGGAAAGTTGCAGAACAGGCAGAGGAGCTCCAGTTTAAAGAGCTACCTTTAGGTGATCAGTTTATTCTTTTATAGCAAACTGGAGAGCATGGGTTTATTGGAGAAATGTGTTAAACCAAGGAGCAGCTAATACTTGCCAATTTTTTATCTTTTTATTATTTAATTTGGAAATCTCCATATAAGGTATATCTTGTTTTATGTAACAGTTGTGATCCTGAAAAATTCCATTAATTGATTTTTAAAAATAAATATAAATAAATACACATTTGGAATTTTTTACATGGGTTTTCCTCGAATTAAGACAGTTTTGTTTTTTAGGTTTAGGAGGTGGTAATAAGATATAAAGCATAAACTCATATACAGCCATACCTTGTTTTATTGTGCTTCACTTTATTGTATTTTGCAGATGTTGTATTTTTTATAAACTGAAGGCTTGTGGCAACCCTGCACTGAGCAAGTCTATTGGTGCCATTTTTTCAATGGGCTCAGATGATAGTTAGCATTTTTTAGCAATAAAGTATTTTTAATTAAGGTATATACATTGTGTTTTAAAGCATAATGCTATTGCACACTTAATGGATCACAGTATAGTGTAAACAGCTTTTATATGCGGTGGGAAACCCCAAAATTTGTGTGACTCACTTATCGTGGTGGTCTGGAACCAAACCTGCAATATCTCTGAGGTATGCTTGTATACATTTTAGTCATTAAAAATACATGAAGTCATTAAACTGAACTCTTGTCAAAGTTAAAAGGATCTTAACAAGATTAAAAAAATTGCATTCTTCTTGCTGCAGTGCTAAAAGAATTCATTTTTTCCTGTCTTTGTTATTACTTTTTAGCTATCATGCCAGGTTCTGAAAAGATCAGAAGAATAGTTGAAGTCTTGAGAGCTGATGTAGTCCAGGGCCTGGGGATTCAGCTTCTAGAGCAGGTATATGATCTTTTGGAAGAGGAGGATGAGTTGGAGAGAGAGGTAAGTGTCCTATTAGCTTTGTCTGTAGCTTATGCTGTAGAATTTTTTAACAGCCTTTTGAAATATAATTAACATACCCTACATTTTACCCATTTAAAATTTGTAATTTGGGAAAAAATTAAAAAATGATGTATGGTACAAAAAAACCAAAAAAATTAAAAATAAAATGTACAATCCATTGGTTTTTAGTATATTCAAAGTTGTACCACTGTCACCACAACCAATGTTAGAACATTTAATTACCCCCAAAAGAAACCTTGTACCCATTGGCAGTTGCTCCCTGTTATCTCCAAAGCCCTCCACCCCTAAGCAACCACTAATATTTCTGTCTGCATAGATTTATCTGTTCTGGATATTTCATTTAAATCATACGAAATATGTGGTCTTTTATGCATAGCTTCTGGCATAATGCATAATCCATGCATCATATATTTACCTCATTCCTTTATATGGCCAAAAATAGTCCATTGCATGGCTATACCATGTTTTGTTTATCTGTTCATCAACTTATGGACATTTAGATTGTTTCTACTATTTGGCTGTTATGAATAATGCTGCTTTGAACATTTGTGTATAAATTTTTGTGTGGATATATGTTTTCATTTTCCTTGGGTATGTACCTAGGATGGAAACTACTGTATCATATGGAAAGTCTATATTTAACATTTTGAAGAAGGGTCAGACTGTTTTCCAAAATGGCTTTACCATTTTATATTCCCACTAGTAATGTGTGAGGGTTCTAATCCCTGTCAACACTTGCTATTGTCATCATTTTGATTATAGCCATTCTAGTGGGTGAGCTAATTCCTGATTGTGATGATCAGTCATAGTTCACAATATGCCAGTTACTCCCCATAAATCATTTGCATTATGTCACATCTGCTTTATGAAAACTTTCAGAGTGGTAGAAGTGACTGAACAAACATATTTTGACCATTTGCTCTTTTTGGATATTTATGTTCTGGTTTTTTGGTAGTAATAATAACAATAACAACAATAAAGCTTAAATTCTTAGAAATATAGTTGCTTCTCTACCAATTTAATAATAACTGGTATCTAAGTGTTATTTTAATTTTTTCTTTTCAAGTAATTTTAGACTAACAAAGAGTCATAAATACATTAAAAAATGTCCTTAATACTTCTCACCTGTATTCCCCACTGTTACTATTCTTTTGCCTTTCATTCTTTTGCCTCTCATTCTCTTTCTTCATATCTGTAATTACTTCTTTTATCCATTTGTGAGAAAGTAGTGACATGATGTCCTTTTACCTGTAAATTCTTTCGTGTATTTCTTAAAAACAAGAATATTTCCTTGCATCACCACAGTAGATTATCAAATTTGGATAATTAACATTGGCACAATACTATTATCTAATCTAAGTCTGTAGACCTTTTTTTTATTTTTACTTATTTTTAGAAAGAGGGGGGAGGGAGGGAGAAAGAGAGGGAGACAAATATTGATGTGTGAGAGAAGCATCGATTGGTTGCCTCTTACACGCCCCCAGCCGTGTATGGGGCTACAACCCAGACAGATGCCGACCAGGAATTGAACCAGTGTTCTTTTTTTCGATGGATGGCGCCCAGTCCACTGAGCCATACCAGTCAGGACTGTAGATGTTATTTAAATTTCACTAATTGTTACACTAATATCCTTTATAGCAAAAGAGAAAAAAATTTGTTCTGGGATTTAATTCAACTCAATCAGGATTCAATTCAATTCAACAAGGATTATATACTTTAAAAGCTTTATTGAGATATAATTCATATACCATACATTCACCCATTTAAAGTATATATAAAGTGGTTTTTAGTATATTCACAAATATATGCAACTATCACTGTGGTTAATTTTAAATATTTTCATCTCCTTACCAAGAAGCCTTAGCCTTGACTGGTGTGGCTCAGTGGATTGAACACTGGACTGTGAACCAAAAAGTTGCCAGTTCCATTCCCACTCAGGGCACATGCCTGGGTTGTGAGCCAGGTCCCTGGTTGGGAGCATTCGAGAGGCAACTGATCAGTGTTTCTCTTGCACATGGATGTTTCTCACCCTCTCTCCCTCCCTTCTCCTCTCTCTAAAAAATAAATAAAATCTTAAAAAAAAAAAGAAGCCTATACCTTTAACTATAGGCCCTCTATTCTCTCTTCCCTCCAGACCTAAAGAACCACTGTCCATTTCATGTCTCTATAGATTTGCATATTCTGAATGTTTCATTTAATGGAATCATACAAAACATAGGGTATTTTGTGACTGTCTACTTTCACTTAGCATAATATTTTCAAGCTTTATCTGTGTGGTAGTATATTGTCAGTTCTTCATTCCCTTTTATAGCTGAACAGTTGTCCATTGTATGGAGTCTCTCCTCATCCAAGGTTTCACTTTCTGTGGTTTTAGTTACCCATGGCCAACTGTGGTCCTAAAATATTAGGAAATATTCAGAAATAAATAATTCATAAGTTTTAAATTGCACACCATTCTGAGTATCGTGATGAAATCTCAAGCTGCCCTGCTCCCTCCCATCAAAGATGTGAACCATCTCTTTGTCTAGCATATCATGATTTACATACAGTACATTAAAATATTTTGAGAGAGCTCACATTCATATAACTTTTATTACAGTATATTATAATTATTTTATTAGTTATTTTTGTTAATCTCTTACTGTGCTTGATGTATAAATTAAACTTTATTGTAAGTGTGTTATGTATAGGAAAAAACATAGTATACATAGGGTTTGGTACTGTCTATGGTTTCAGGCATCCACTAGGGAGTCTTGGAACATATCCCTGGCAGATAAGGAGGTACTACTCTATCACATTTCATCTGTTCCTTAGTTGATGGACATTTGGTTTTCTACCTTCTGCCTATTATAAATAATGCTGGTATAAGCTTTTGTGTGGATTCACCTCTCTTGGATGCATAACTAGGAGTGGAATGCTGGGTAATATGATAACTCTACATTAGATGTTTGAGGAACATCCAGATTTGTTTCCAGAGCAGCTGCACCATTTTACATCCCTACCAGCAACGTAAGAGGATTACAATTTCTCACATCCTCGCCAACACTTGTTATTGTCTGACTTTTGGATAGCCATCTTAATGGGTATTCATTATGGTTTTGATTTGCATTTTCATGATGACTGATGATGTTGAGCATCTTTTCATGTACTACTTATCATTCATATATTTTCTTGGAGATATGTATACTCAAATTCTTTGACTTTTTTAAAGGTTTTATTTATTTATTTATTTTTTAGAGAGAGGGGAAGGAAAGAAGAAAGAGAGGGAGAGAAACATCAATGTATGGTGACCTCTCTCATGCCCCCTACTGGGAACCTGGCCCGCAACCCAGGCATGTGCCCTGAGTGGGAATGGAACTGGCAACCCTTTGGTTCTCAGGCTCCATGCTCACTCCACTGAACTACACCAGCCAGGGCTGTCCTTTTTTTAATTGACTTATTTATCTTTTAATTATTGAGTTTTAGGAGTTCTATATATGTTCTGGATACAAATCTCTTACCAAATATATGATTTGCAAATATTTTCTCTCATTTTGTAGGAATGGGAGAATGTCTTTTTACATTCTTGATAGTGTTCTTGGAAGCAAAAAAAATTTTTTTGATGAAGTCCAATTTATTTTCTTTTGCTTTGTGTGCTTTTGGTATCATCTAAGAATCCATTGCCTAACCCAAGGTCATGCTGTGTTAACACTTTTTTTTCTAAAAGGTTAGTAGTTTTAGACCTCACATATAGATCTTTGATGTATTTTGATATGTTTTGAAGTAAAGGTCCAACTTTATTCTTGTGTATGTGGCTGTCCTACTGGCTCACTGCCATTTGTTGAAAAGACTATTCTATGACGTTGTCAAAAAAATTTATAGACACATGGATTTATTTTTGGACACCCAATTCTGTTCCATTAATCTGTATGTCTGTCCTTAAGCAGTACCATACTGGATTGTTTACTGTTGCTTAGTAGCAAGATCTGAAATTGGGATAGGTGAGTCCTCCGATTGTGTTACTATTTTTTTAAGATTCTTTTGGCTATTCTGGGTCCCTTGCACTTCTATGAGTTTTGGAATTTGCTTGTCAAATTCTGCAAATAAATCAGCTGGAATTCTCATAGAGGTTGTGTTGAATCTGCAGATCAATATTAAGACCTCTGATCCATGAAAATGAAATGATTTCCCACTTATTTAGACCATAAATGTCTTAAAACAGTGTTTTGTTATTTTCAGAGTATTAAATTTTGCACATCTTTTGTTAAATTTGTTCCTAAGTATTCTGTTTGATGTGTTTGTAATTAGAATTATATTCATTTGGAATTTTCACTGCAAATGCATAGAAATAAATTTGATTTTAAAAATAACAACCATGGTATCCTGCAATCTTGCTGAACTTGTTTATTAGGTCTAATAGCCTTTTTTTGGTGTGAGGGTATATGACCTTAGATTTCTATACATAAGATAATGTTATCAGCAAATAGAGTTAGTTTTACTTCTAATCTGGATGCCTTTTACTTTTTTTCTTGCCTAATTGCCATGGCCAAAACCCCCAGTACAAAGCTGAATAGAAGTGGTGAGAGTAGACACCTTTGTCTTTTCCTGATCTTACAAGGAAGGCATCCTATCTTTCACCATTAAGTATGATGTCAACTGTGGGTTTTCATACATGCCCTTTATCAGGCTGAAGAATGTCCTTTCTATTCCTGGTTTGTTGAGTGTTCTTTATTATGAAAAGGTGCTGGGTTTGTCAAATGCTTTCTCTCTATTTAGATAATCATGTGGTTTTTGTTTTTTATTCTATGGTGTGTTGCATTAATTAGTTTTTGGATATTAAACCAGCCTTGCATTCCAGAGATACATTGTGCATTGTCATTGTATATACTACTTTTTATACATTGTTTCTAGTATTCTGTTGAGGATTTTGGTGTCTGTATTCATATGAAATATCGGTCTTTAGGTTTTTTTGTGATATCTTTGCATGTTTTTGTTTGTCTCATGTCTTTTTTTCCTGTATTCCTTCTTTATTGCTTTTTTTCCTTTATGTGAATATTTTCTAATGTAGCATTTTAATTTCTGTTAAGATTTTTTTCACTGGGTATTTTTTAGTTCTTAGTGGTTGCTCTAATGCTTGTCATGTACATCTTAAATAATCAGAATCAGCTTTATACTGACTTAATTCTACTGAGACATAAAAATGTTACTCCTTTCCCTTTTCCCCTTTATTGTGATATACATATCATGCCTATATATTACAAATCCAAATTACCTTGTTATAATTATTACTTTATATAACTTTATGTCTCTTGAAGTCAAGAGAAGAAAGAAGGTATATATTTGTAGCTATTGTTACAATAACCTTTTTATTTATTATTCCCAGATCTCCTCATTTATTCCTATGGATTCAAGTTACTATCTGGAGTCATTTCCTTAAGTCTAATACATCTTTGCTCCCACTTAGCTTCTTTATGCTGTTATTGACAAATATATTACATTTTATATGTTATAGACTCAACAATATATAATACACAAATTGTTTTTTTAATTGTAAAATACATTCAACTTCAAATTTACCATTTTAACCATTTTTAAGTGTTTAGTTTATGACATTAAATACATTCACATTGTTGTACAAATATATCACCATCATCCATCTCCAGAACTTTTGTTTCATTTTACAAAACTGAAATTCTGTACACTTTATTTTTATTTATCTTTTTCAAAATAGCTTTTATTTTTTAATCTTTTAAAACTTTTTTTATGCTATTATAGTTGTCCCAATATTTCCCCCTTTGCTCCTGTCTTCTTAACCTGCCCCCCCCACTCCTATAGTCAATCCCCACACCATTGTTCATGTCTGTGGATCACACATATGTGTTCTTTGTCTAATCCCATCACCTTCTTTCAACCAGTGCCCACCTCCCCTGCCCCTCCGACAAGCTGTCTGTTCCATGTTTCCATGCCTTGGATGTTATTTTGCTCTTTGGTCTATTTTGTTCATTAGATTCCAGTTATAAGTGAGATTGTTTGGTATTTGTCTTTCATTGATGAGCATATTTCACTTAGCATAATAGTGAAACTGTACCCATTAAACAATAACTCCCCATTTCCTCCTCGAGCTAGCCTCTGGCAACTACCATTCTAATTCCTGCCTCTGTGAATATGATGCTCTAAGCATTGACACAAAGTCTAAGCATAAAGACCAGAAAGGCCCAGATGGCTTTGCTGGTAAATTCTTCCAACCATCTAAGGAAAAAATTATACAAATTCTTCCAGAAAACAGAAAACGAAGGGATATTTCCCAACTTGCCCCATAAAACCAGAACAACCCTAAACCAAAACCCACCCAGCAAGGACACTACATGAAAAAACATAAGACCAATATTCCTCATGGATACCTCAGTCATGGAGTATTTTGTTGGAAGATTTTTGCACCCATGGATTTAAGGGATATTTGTCTTATTTTTCTTTTCCTATAGTGTCCCTGTCTGCCCTCACTACCAGGGCAGTGCTGTCCCCATAAATGAGCCAGGAAATGCTTCTTGCTTCTTAACTCTCTGAAAAGTTTGAGAAGGATTGGCATGAGTTCCCCTCCAAATGTTCGACAGAATTTACCAGCAAAGATCCAGGGCCTGTCCCTGTCAGTCTTATTACTGGTTATGGGTGTATTCAGATTTTTTTATTCATAATTTATTCTTGGTAGGATCTATGTTTCTAGGAATCTCCTCATTTCATCTAGGTTATAAAATTTGTTAGCATACAATTGTTCACAGTACTCTTTTAAAATCCTTTTATTTCTGTAGATATGGCAGTACTGTCCCACTTCAATCTCAGATTTTAGTATAGTTGACTCTCTGTATCCATAGGTTCTGCATCCAGATTCAACTAACCTCAGATATAATATTATAAAAGTCATGTTATTGCTGATGTGTACTATGTGCAGGCATTTTTCTTGTCATCATTCCCTAAACAATACAGTATAATAACTCTTTAGATAGCATTTACTTTGTATTAAGTATTATAAGTAATCTAGAGATGATTACAGTATACAGGCAGATATGTATAGGTTATATGCAAATACTACGCCATTTTGTATGGGCCATGGATTTTGGTGTTCTTGGGGTCCTACCAAGGAAGGGCTAATTTGAGTCTTCTTTTTTTCTTAGTATAGCTTAAGCTTTGTCAATTTTGTTAATCTTTTTAAAGAACTACCTTTTAGTTTTATTGATTTTTCTCTATTTTTCTTTTTATTTTACTTATCTGAGACCTAATTTTAATTGTTGCCTTCCTTTTGGGTTTAGTTTTGTCTTTGTTTTTTACTTCTTGAGTTGTAATGTTAGGTTCTTGACTTGTGAGTCTTTTCCTTCTTTAACATGTATTTACTGGTTTAAAAATTACCCTCTTAGCACTGTTTTTTGCTGCGTCTTTTAGTTTTGATATATTGTATTGTCATTTTTATATATCTCTAAATATTTTCTAGTTTTCCCCATGATTTCTTTTTGATGCATTGGTTATTTGAATGTGTTGTTTTGTTTCCATAAGTTTGAATTTTTTAGTTTTCTTCTGTTACTGATTTCTCACTTCATTCTGTTCTGGTTGGAGAAGATACTTTGTATGATATCTCCCTTTTTAATCTATTGAGACTTAATTTGTGACCTAACATATATGGTCTCTCCTGGAAAATGTCCCATGTGTACTTGAGAAGAATGTGTATCCTGTTGTAGTTAGATAGGATATTCTGTATGTGTCTGTTAGAACTACAGTTGGCCCTTGAACAACAAGGTTAGTGACACTGAACCTCTCCCCACCAACACTAGCACAGTCAAAAATTCGTATGTGCCTTTTGACTCCTACTAAACTTAAGTATAGTTGCCCCTTAGTTTCTACAGAGGATCAGTTCCAGGACCCCCCACAAATACCAAAATCTGAGGATGCTCAAGTCCCTTATATAAAATGGCATAGAACAATGCATACAGTTGACCCTCCACATCCATGGATTCCCAACTGAGGATCAAAAATACTGTTTTTTGATTCTCTAATGGTTGATTCTAAGAATGCAAACCCTGGGAATACAGAGGGCCAAATGTGTACTTAATTTTTTTAAGTATATTTCATTCATTATGCTATTATGGTTATCCTGATTTTTGCCCTCTTTTGTCCCCTCTACCCGGTACCCCCTTCATTCTAGCAATCTGTTCCCTTAGCTTGTGTCCATGGGTCATGCATGTAAGTTCTTTGGCTTCTCCATTTCCTATACTTTTCTGAACATCCATCCCCCTGTCTATTTTGTACCAATTATGCTTCTTAATCCCTGTACATTTTCCCTTCCCCCTCTCCGCTGATAACCTTCTAAATGATCTCCATATCTCTGATTCTGTTCTTGTTCTAGTTGTTTGCCTGGTTTGTTTTTGTTTTTGTTTTTTAGATTCAGTTGTTGATAGTTTGTGAGTTGTCATTTTAATGTTCATAGTTTTGATTTTCTTCCTTTTCTTAAGTCCTTTTAACATTTCATGTAGTAAGGGCTTGGTGATGATGAATTCCTTTAGCTTTACCTTGTCTGGGAAGCACTTTATCTGCTCTTCAATTCTAAATGATAGCTTTGCTGGACACAGCAATCTAAGTTGTAGGTCCTTGCTTTTCATCACTTTTAATACTTCTTGCCATTCCCTTCTTGCCTGCAAAGTTTCTTGAGAAATCAGCTGATAGTGTTATGGGAACTCCTTTGTAGGTAACTCTCTGCTTTTCTCTTGTTGCTTCTAAGATTCTCTCTTTATCTTTAACCTTTGGCATTTAATTTATGTGTCTTGGTGTGGTCCTATTTGGTACAACTTTTTGGACTCTCTGTGCTTCCTGAACTTGTATGTGTATTTCCTTCACCAAATTAGGGAAATTTTCTTTCATTATTTTTTCAAATAAGCTTTCAATTTCTTGCACTTCCTCTTCTTCTGGCATCCCTATGATTCAGATGTTGGCACTTTCAGAGATGTCCCAGAGTCTTCTTATTCTCTCCTTGTTTTTTTGAATTCTTGTTTCTTCATTCTGTTCTGATTGATTGTTTATTTCTTCCTTATGTTCCAAATCATTGATTTGAACCCCAGCTTCTTTATTTCACTGTTGATTCCCTGTGGATTTTTCTTTGTTCTTTTAAAAAAACTTTTAATTGTTATTGTTGCTCTATTACAGTTGTCCCAATTTTGCCCCATTGCTCTCCCCTGCCCTGCTCATCCCCCTGCTCCCACAGTCAGTCCCCACCCTGTTGTCCATGTCTATGGGTCATTTATACTTGCTCTTTAACTATGCCCTCCCCCTCTTCCTTCCCTTATTCCCTGGCTCACCCTCCCCTCTGGTCCCTCTCAGTTTGTTCCTTGTTTCCATGCCTGTGGTTCTGTTGTGCTCTTTTGTTTGTTTTGTTTAGTAGGTTTCCTGTTTTAGGTGAGATCATATGCTATTTGTCTTGCGCCACCTGGCTTATTTCACTTAGCATAATACTCTCCAGTTCCATCCATGCTGTCGAGAAAGGTAGGAGTTCCCACTTTCTTTCTGCTGCCTAGTATACCATTGTGTAAACATACCACAGGTTTTTGAACCACTCATTTACTAGTGGGCATTTAGGCTGTTTCTAGCACTTGGCTATTGTAAATAATGCTGCTATGAATATAGGGGTACATAGGTTCTTTTGAATTGGTGTTTCAGGATTCTTAGGGTATAATCCCAGCAGTGGTATTGCTGGGTCAAAAGGCAGTCCCATCTTTAGTTTTCTGAGGAAATTCCATACTGTTTTCCACAGTGGCTGTATCAGTCTGCATTCTCACCAACAGTGTGCTAGGGTTCCCTTTCCTCCACATCCTCACTAACTCTTGTTATTTCCTGATTTGTTAATGGTGGCCATTCTGATTGGTGTGAGGCGATATCTCATTGTGATTTTAGTTTGCATTTCTCTGATGGCTAGTGATGTTGAGCATCCTTTCATATGCCTCTGGGCCCTCTGTATGTCCTCCTTGAAGAAGCAGCTGTTCATGTCCTTTGCCCATTTTTTTATTGGCTTCTTTGTCTTCCTGGCTGAGCCATGAGTTCTTTATATATTTTGAAGATCAAACCCTTGTCTGAGGTATCATTGGCAAATGTTTTCCCATACAGTTGGTTCCCTTTTCATTTTGATGATGTTTTCTTTAGCTGTACAGAAGCTTTTTAATTTGATGTAGTCCCATTTGTTTATTCTTTCCTTTATTTCCCTTGCCCTAGAGGATGTATCAGCAAGATATTGCTGTGTGGGATATGTGAAATTTTACTGCCTATGTTTTCCTCTAGGACTTTTATGGTGTCATGGTTGATGTTTAAGTCTTTTATCCATTTTGAGTTTATTCTGGTGTATGGTGTGAGTTGGTGGCCAAGTTTCATTTTTTTGCAGGTACCATTCCAGATCTCCCAGCACCATTTGTTGAAGAAGCTATTTTTATTCCACTTTATGCTTTTGCCCCCTTTGTCAAATATTAATTGACCATAGAGACATGGGTTTGTTTCTGGGCTCTCTAATTCTGTTCCATTGATCTATGTGTCTATTCTTATGCCAGTACCAGACTATTTTGATTACAGTGGCCTTGTAATATAGTTTGATATGAGGTATTGTGATACCAAAGTTGGATCCCTCCAACTTTGTTCTTCTTTTTCAAGATTGCTGCAGCTATTTGGGGTCATTTTTTGTTCCATATAAATTTTTGAAATATTTGTTCTAAATCTGTGAAATATGTCATTAGTATTTCAATAGGTATTGTGTTGAATCTATAGATTGCTTTGGGTAGTGTGGACATTTTAATGATATCGATTCTTCCAGTCCATGAACACAGTATATGCTTCTGTTTGTTCATATCTTCCTTAATTTCTTTCTTCAGTGATTTCTAAGTACAGGTCTTTTACCTCCTTGTTTAAATTTATTCCTAGGAACTTTATTTTTCTTGTTGCTATAGTAAATTGGCTTTTTCCCCTATTTTCTGTTTCTGATATTTCATTGTTGGTGTACAAAAATGCCTTTGATTTCTGAGTACTGACTTTGTATCCCACTATTTTTCCAAATTCACTAATTAGGTCGAGTAGTTTTATGGTGGAACATTTTCTATATGTATACTGTGATGTTGTCTGCAAATAGTGACAGTTTTACTTCCTCCTTTCCAATTTGGATGCCCTTTATTTCTTTTTCTGGTCTGATTGCTGTGGCTAGAACTTCCAGTACTATGTTGAATAAGACTGGTGAAAGCAGCCATCCTTGTCTTGTCCCTGATCACAGTGGGAAAACTTTTAGTTTTTGCATGTTGAATATGATGTTGGCTGTAGGTTTCTTCTATATGGCCTTTATGATGTTGAGATATGTTCCCTGTATTCCCACTTTGCTGGGAATTTTATCATAAATGGCTGTCATACTTTATCAAATGCTTTTTCAGCATCTATTGATATGATCATGTGATTTTTGTCTTTAATTTTGTTGATGGGATGTATTACATTTATTGATTTGCAAATATTGTAGCATCCTTGCATCATTAGGATGAATCCCACTTGATCACGGAGTGTGGTCTTTTTAATGTATTGCTGGATGTGATTTGCCAATATTTTGTTGAGGATTTTAGCATCTGTGTTCATCAGCAACATTGGCATGTAGTTTTCTTTCTTTGTTGTGTCTTTACCAGGTTTTGGAATTAGGATAATACTGGCCACACAAAAAGAGTTTGCGAGTCTTCCCTCTTCTTGAATTTTTGGGAGTAATTTGAAAAGGATGACTTAGCTGTTCCCTAAATGTTTGGTAAAATTCACCTGTGAAGTCGTCGGTTCCAGGGCTTTTGTGTGTTGGGTGTTTTTTGGTTACTGCTTCAATTTCACTAATTGTTATTGGTCTGTTCAGGCTTTCTGCTTCGTGATTCAGTATTGGAAGATTATATGTTTCTAGAAATTCATCCATTTCACCCAAGTTTTCAAATTTCTTGACATGTAGTTTGTAGTAATTTCTTATACTCCTTTGTATTTCTGTGGTATCCATTGTAATTTCTCCTCCTTCATTTTGTTTATTTGGGTCCTCTCTCTTTTTTTCTTGGTGAGTCTGGTTAAAGGCTTGTTGATTTTCTTTACCTTTTCAAAGAACCAGCTCCTGGATTTATTGATCCTTTGAATTGTTCTTTTAGCCTCTATGTCATTTAATTCTGCTCTGATCTTCATTATTTCCTTCCTTCTACTTGTTCTGGGCTTTATTTTTTGTTGTTCCTCTAGTTCTTGTAGAGTTGGGATGTCTATTTATAATTTTTCTATCTTTTGTAGGCAGGCTTGTATTTCTATGCACTTCCCTCTCAGGACTTCTTTCGCTGTGTCCCATAGGTTTCGGGCTGTTGTGTGTTTATTTTCATTTGTTTCCAGGACTTTTTGATTTCTTCCTTGATCTCACTGGTAACCCATTCGTTATTTAATAGCATGTTATTCAGTCTTCATGAATTTGAATGTTTTTGAGTTTTTTCCTTGAGGTTGGTTTTTAGTTTCAAGCCATTGTGATCTGAGAAGATGTTTGATATGATTTCAGTTTTCTTGAGTTTGTTGAGGCTTGTTTTATGACCTACCATATGGTCTACTTTTTTAAACTGTCCCATGTGCATTTGAAAAGAATGTATATTTTGCTTCTTTAGGGTGAAAGATTCTGTATATATCAATTAAGGCCATTTGATCTAGAGTGTTGTTAAATGCCAGTATCCTCATTGATTCTTTGCTTGGAAGACCTATCAGTTGTTGACAATGGGGAGTAAAAATCCCCTACTATGAGTATGTTGCTGTTGATACCTTTCTTGAAGTCCTCCAAGATTTTCCTTATATATTTGGGTGCTCCTATGTTGGGTGCATATATGTTTACAAGGGTTATATCTTCTTGATGGACTGTTCCCTTGAGTATTACATAGTGTCCTCCTTCATCTCTTTTTATGCCATTTGTTTTGAAATCTATTTTGTCTGTTATAAGTATTGCTACCCCAGCTTTTTTTCCAGGTCCCTTTGTTTGGAATATTTTTTTGCAACCTTTCACCTTCAGTCTGTGTAGATCTTTTGTTCTGAGGTGGGTCTCTTGTAGACAGTATATATGGGTCTTGTTTTCTTATTCATTCAGTTCCCTATGTCTTTTGATTGGAGCATTTAATCCATTTACATTTAAGGTTATTATTGATAGGTACTTATTCATTGCCATTTTTCCCTTTGTTTTTGCTTTCCTCTACCTCTTTCTTTTTCTTCCTATTCTTATAGCAGCCCCTTTAGCATCTCTTGCAATGTTGGTTTGGTGCAGATATGTTCCTTTAGCCTTTTTAAAAAATTTTGTCTGGAAAGCTCATATTTCACCTTCCATTTTAAATGAGAGTCTTGCTGGGTAGTAGTCTTGGTTGCAGGCCTTTGCTTTTTATTACTTGGAATATTTCTTGCCATTCCCTTTGGCTTGTAGTGTTTCTCTAGACTAATCTGCTGATAGCCTTATCGGAGTTCTCTTGTATGTTACTAGCTGTTTCTCCATTGCTGTTTTTAATATTCTTTCTTTGTCTTTAAATTTTGCCATTTTCATTATGATGTATCTTGGAGTGGGCCTCTTTGGGTTCATCTTTTTTTGGAAGCCTCTGTGCTTCCTGGACTTTTGTGACTTTTTCTCTCATCAACTTAGGGAAGTTTGCTGTCATTACCTTTTTTTAAAGTATATTTTATTAATTATATT
>CM052544.1:41792249-41872619 GCA_028533065.1 Trachops cirrhosus | reverse complement strand
CCACTCCCCTGTTGCTAACCTTCCATGTGATCTCCATTTCTGTGGTTCTGTTCCTGTTCTAGTTGTTTGCTCAGTTTGCTTTTGCTTTTGTTTTAGATGTGGTTGTTAATAATTGTGAGTTTGCTGTCATTTTACTGTACATGCTTTTTATCTTCTTTTTCTTAGATAAGTCCTTTTAACATTTCCTATAATAAGGGCTTGGTGATGATGAAATGCTTTAACTTGACTTTATCTGGGAAGCACTTTATCTGGCCCTTCCATTCTAAATGAAAGCTTTGTTGGATAGAGCAATCTGGGATGTAGGTCCTTGCCTTTCATGACTTGGAATACTTCTTTCCAGCTCCTTCTTTCCTGTAAGGTCTCTTTTGAGAAATCAGCTGAAAGTCTTATGGGAACTCCTTTGTAGGTAACTGTCCTTATCTCTTACTGCTTTTAAGATTCTCTCCTTACCTTTAACCTTCGCTAATGTAATTATGATGTGCCTTGGTGTGTTCCTCCTTAGGACCAACTTCTTTGGGACTCTCTGAGCTTCCTGTACTTCCTGGAAGTCTGCTTCTTTTGCCAGATTGGGGAAGTTCTCCTTTATGATTTGTTCAAATAACTTTTCCACTTGTTGCTCTTCCTCTTCTTCTTCTGGCACCCCTATAATTCAGATGTTGAAATGTTTAAAGATGTCCTGAAGGTTCATAAGCCTCTCCTCATTTTTTTGAATTCTTGTTTCTTTATTTTTTTCTGATTGGATGTTTCTTTCTTCCTTCTGGCCCATTCCATTGATTTGAGTTCCAATTTCTTTCCCATTACTACTGGTTCCCTATACATTTTCCTTTATTTCACTTAGCGTAGCCTTCATTTTATCATCTAATTTGCGACCAAATTCAGCCAATTCTGTGAGCATCCTGATCACCAGTGCTTTGAACTGTGCATCTGATAGGTTGGCTATCTTTTCGTTGCTGAGTTGTATTTGCTGTGGAGCTTTGATTTGTCCTTCCATTTGGGCCATTTTTTTTATCTTGCTGTGCCTGTTACATATGAGGGGTGGAGCCTTAGGTGTTCACCAGGGTAGGGTAACCCACGTCCCTGGGTTGTGATGCTGTATGTCGGGGCGGGGTCCAAGAGGAAACAATGGCACTTGCTCTGCTCTCTGCCTGATTTCAGTCACTTCCCCCACTTCCCCTAAGCAAACTGGGCCCTTCTGGTGCTGATTCCTGTGTGTGTGGGTTTGTGTACATTTCAGGACCCCGTGGGTCTCTCCAGTGAACTCTCCTGTGAGGCTGGGAGTGTCTCCCGGCACCTCAACCCCCACAGGTGTTTTCAATCAGTGCCTTGAGGCTTTATCTCCTGGCGCTGGGACCCTGGGCTGCGTGGTCTGTCTTGCTCCCCAGTTTTGCCTGGTTTATCTGCTTGGAATGCGGGACCTCCTGGGCCACCAGCTGTCTTGAGCACCATGCACCTCCTCAATCTGCCGCCTTGCAGGGTCCGCCAGCTGCTGCCTTGCCTGCCTAGGGTCCGCCAGCCACCACTTTGCCTTGACCCCTCTCCACCAGTTCGCCTGTCTCTGCCCCTCCTACTGGTCTGGATAAATATGTCTACTTTAACTCCTTGGTTGTCAGACTTCCATACAGTTCAATTTTCTGTCAGTACAGCTGTTTTTTGTTTCTAAATTATTCTTGTCCTTATTTTGGTTGTGCGAGGAGGCACAGTGTGTCTACCTATGCCTCCATCTTGGCCGGAATTCCTCTCATTACTTTTCAAACAGGTTTTCTATGCCTTTCTCCTCTTCTTCTTCCTCTGGTATCCCTATTATATGGGTATTATTACATTTAATGTTGTCCTGCAGCCCCTTTAACCCCTCTTCATTCTTTTTGAGTCTTTTTTCACGTTCTCTCTGGGAATTTTTTTATACCTTGTCCTCCAGCTGACTGATTGGATCCTTTGCTTTATCTAGCCTCCTTTTAATTCCTTCTATTTTGTTCTGTAATTCAGAAATTGTATTCTTCATTTCCTTGTGGCTCTTATTGATAGTTTCTATGTCCTTTATCACGATGAAGTAGTTCGCAGTATGCTCCTTGTAGCTTCCCTGTAGTTCTTACTGAGCTCATTGACCTTCCTTATAACAATTATATTGAACTCAGTATCTGATAGTTTACTTGTCTCTGTTTCATTTAGCACTCTTCCTGGGGATTCCTCCTTTCCTTTCGATGGAGGTTGTTTCTTTGTCTCTTCGTTTTAGTTACTCTCGTTTGTTTCTGCTGCTTAGATTGATCTGCTTTGACATCCTGTCTTTATGCTATGACCTTCTGTGGTCAGAAAACTGAGTTTCAGTGGTGCATTCTCCTTGATCTCCTAAACTTGATGCTCTTAGGATACCCTTTCTGCCATTTATGTTAGCGCTCTAGTTGTGACTGAGTTTTGATTGTTGTTGGGTTGTTCTTTGCTGGGTCCTTCCCTCCAGCTGGCTGAGTGAGTTACTCTGCCTACTATGTCTTGTATGCTGTTGTGTAGGTGCAAGCAGAACAAAATCACACAGCCCAGGAAACAAATACACACCCACAAAAATAACCCCCACCCTCAATTACACTATCAACAGCAAATGAGCCACTATTAATAAGGGTGTAAAGAGATTAAAGCTGTTACAAGAAAGGAGAAATGAATATGAGATGTGAACTGAAAGAAAAATGATTTTGAGAGGGTAATGGGGGGAGCAGTAATAATAGTAGGAAATCAGGGCAAGGCAAAGAGAGAAAGGGAATGAAGAAGGCAGAGTAGAGCAAGAGAAGGGAAGTATATAGTATTAGGTCTAAACAGAGATTTTAAAAATATAATGAGAGAGAGAAAGAAAAAGGCAAAAAATAAGTAAATAAATAAAATAGGAACCAAATTGGAGAAAGATTCACCACAGCACTATTAACAACAAATGAGCTAAGATTAGTATACGTGGGATGGGAATAAGAGGGGAAAAAAAGAAAAGCTTAAAATATGTTTAGAGAAAAGGGTAGTGTTTTTGAGCTGATAGAAGGAGAAGGAATACTAAGAGTGGGGAATGGAAACCAGGCTAAGACTGGGATAAATCAAAATTTGAGACAAAATAAAGAAAAGACAGGAGGAGGGCAAAATGTGTATGAGAGGGGAATGGTAAAATTTCAGATTTGAAATACCAAAATAGTGAAGATCTATAGATAAAATGAAAAAATGGAACAACAACCGTCCTATCCACAACCAACAAGCAAAGTCTGATAAAGGTAGAAAGGGAAAACAAAAGTATTTTAAGAATGAAAAAAAGAATGTGAGATGACCAGTGACAAGAAAATAGTTTTAAGAGGCTGGGTCAGGAGTAATAGTGAGAGTATTGAATGGAAACAAGTCACAGCAAGAGAGAAAACAAAATTTAAAATGAAAATAAGAAGAGAAAAGAAGGTAAAATGGGGTAAGAGAAGGGAGGAGCAAAATATGAGATTTGAAATATCTTATTTTGCCATGTATAATGTGCTCCTGTGTATAATACACACCCAGGTCTTTGGCCCAAACTTTCAGGGAAAAAATCTTGTGTTTTAAATTTTTAATCCAATTATTTATTTATTTATATTTAGATACTTGTTTTTGGTATTATAAAGGAATTTTAGCACTTATTTTTGAACATATTTTGCTACAAGAAATTTTTGTAACAAATAATTACAAATCACAAGGACAGATACAAGGTATTTCAGGTACTGCCCATGTATAATACGCATCCTTATGTTTCCCTAAAAAATTTGGGCACAAAAGTGCATATTATATGCAGCAAAATATAGTAAACTATAATATAAAAGCTAGTGTCAATATGCACAAACTTGAAGGACAAAAAAAGAATGTTAAAAAGCTATGCAGAGGAGAGAAAATATCACAAATCACAAAGATGACTGCGGTGGAATTCGTCTTGGTAGCATTTAGTATTTACCAGTGTTTTTTTGAGGGGGGGTCCATCTCTGGTGATGTCAGACGGTGTCCCAGTCTGGCATTAGGCAGCCTGTTTAAGACGACCAGAGATCTACAGTCTATGGCTTACTCCTTCAGTTGTTAATCTAGTCAATCTGTAATCAGCTGTCAGGCTTAAGCACCACAAGATGGGGCAGAGTAACTCCTGGGGTCAGGGCTATTGCTTCCCCTCAGGCTGATGTCACCTGGAAGGGGGTGGTCTGCCTGAGCAAGATGGCTCCTGCAGCATGGGGGATGACTCAGCACAGGGATCCTGGTGCCTGCTCCCCCAGTTCTTTCCCCAAAGCCACTGTTCCCAGTCTCTCCTCAAGTCCACTCTGCCCCCTCCTTTGCCAGAGCACAGGGTAAGTGGTTGCAAATGAAATGTTATGCATTGGCCCTTTAAAAAGCTTTCTGTGTCTCCAGCTGTCTGTCAGTGGCAGAGAGAACCTCTGTTGCTTTTCACAGCTGGATGCTATCTGGTGCTATAGACTGGGGTGCAGAGTTTGGGGTCTAGACCCCACACTTCTCAGGAAGAACACCCTGGCCACTGAAATATTCCTCTGGCACTTCACTGCCGCCTGTGGGAGCCTGTCCTGCCCTCTTGTGTCTCCTCTGCACTCTATATCAGTCACATTCTGGTGAAGCTATTTCTTTGGTCTGTCCGTGGTTATAAGGCTTCTTTCCTGCTATTGTTCAGTTTTTTTATTCCAGATGATTTCTTGCAATTTAGTTGTATTTCCAGATTGGTCCTTGGAAGAAGTTAGTGTAGCTTCTACTTATTCCCCCACCATCTTGGATCTCCTTGACCCCTTACCAGTGGATTTGTCTTTATTTCACTTGGTGTAGTCTTCATTTCTTCCCTTGTGCTTTTGCTGTTGTATTCAGTGAGTTCTCTAAGCATCCTTATCACCAGTGTTTTGAACTCTGCATCTGATAGGATGGCTATCTCCATTTCACTTAGTTCTTTTTCTTGGGCTTTGTTCTCTTCTTTCATTTGGGCCATATTTCTTTGTCTCCTCAATTTGTCAGCCTCCCTGTGTTTGTTTTTGTGTAGTGGATAGAGCTGCTTTGATGCCCTGCCTTAGCGCACCTGTTAAGCCATATGGGGAGAAACCTTAGGTATTGGCCAGGGTGAGGCAACCTGCTTCTCTGCTTTATGGCTGTGTATGTGGGGACAAGGATAGAAAGGGGACAATGCTGTTGAGGCTTGCTTGGCACTCAGCCCATTTCCGATCACTTTACCCACTTCCTGTGTGTGACTGATGCCCCTCTAGCTGCTGCCCCAGTGGTTGTTCCCAGAGTGGGTGGGCTTGCATTTGTTCTAGGACCATGTGGGCCCTTTAAACTGACTCTCCCAAGAGACCAGCAGTTTCTTCCACTGCCTCAACCCTCACTGTTTTTTTGCAGCCAGAAGCTATTTCCAGGTGCTGGAACCCTGGTCTGTGCGGTCTTGCCTGGGGCTGGGATGACTCACTTCCAAGGCATCCCTTCTGATTTTATCCACTACTCGTGAATGTGCGACCGCCTGTTCCATCAGCTGCCTCACCACCATTGCCTTGCCGCTGCCACATCATGTCCTTTCTGCGCTGGCTCGCTGTCTCTGCCCCTCCTGTCAGTATGAATATGGCTTCTTTAAATCCTTGGTTATCAGACTTCCATACAGTTAGACTTTCTGGCAGTTTTGGGTATTTTTTGTTTTCAGGTTAGTTGTGATCCTTCTTATGGTTGTGTAAGGAGGCAAAGCATGTCTACCTATACCTCCATCTTGACGGGAAGTCCAACTATGTACTTATTGAAAAAGCTTGCATTTAAGTTGATCTGTGTGGTTCCAATGTGTGTTGTTCAAGAGTCAAATGTCGTTGTTTTTTGTGTTGTTCAAGTCCTCTTATCATCCATTTGGTTGTCCTGTCCATTATTTATAAGTGTGGAAGTCTCTAACTACAATTGTAGAGTTGTCTGTTTCTTCCTTCAGTTCTATCAGTTTTCTCTTTTTATATTTTGATAGTCTTGGGTGTATAAATGTGTATAAATGTTATGTCTTTCTGATGTATCAACCCACATATGTATGTACACACACACGTAACACACACATATGTATGTGTGTCTCTTTTAACCTTTAAAAAAACTTTTTAAAAATTTATTGATATTGGGAAGAGAGAGAAAGAGACATAAACATCAATTTGTTGTCCCACTTATTTATGCATTCATTGGTTGCTTCTTATGTGTGCCTTGACTGTGAATTAGATCTGTAACCTTGGCATATTGGGATGATGCACTAACCAACTGTAACCTTTTTGATTTCAGGTCTGTTTTATCTGATACAAGTATAGCCACCCTGCTCTATTTTGGTTACTTTTTGCATGGGATATCTTTTCAGTCTTTTTACTTTCAATCTATTTGTGTTTTTGAATCTAAAGTCTTCTTGTGTTATACTCAGCAACCGCAAGAACGAATGCCGGAGACTTTTCGGGTTTTCAAAGATGTTACTTTATTGGCCAAGGTTTCTTTTAACCTGCGCAGGGGGCAGACTCTCCCAAATGTGTCCGGAGACACAGTGCTCATAAGAGCTGCAAATGAGAGTCCCCCCGAGCGCTTTCAGCTACGTCCTTATATAGGGGTATGCAAGCAAGCGTTACACAGAAGCAGACGTGGCAGTTAACTATTTGCTTACAAATCTCATGCACGGATACAGGGTTAGGCATTGGCTCACCGGTTGTAAAATTTCAAACCAAACATGTTAAATTACATCTGTTTTACGATCCTTTGTTCTTGCACAAGGCAGGAGAGCAAAATGTCTGTTTAGTAACCTCCTGAGCCCTGGGATCTAACCAATTCCTTTGCCCTTCAGCTAGGTTCCTATTTTCTCATGGTCTAAGTTTTCCTTGCTCCTTACACTTGTAGACAGCATATAGCTTTTTCTTTTAAGATTTTTAAAAAAGTTTTATTTATTTTTAGAGAGAGGGGAAGAGAGGGAGAAAGAAAGGGAGAAAAACATTGATGTATGAGAGAAACATTGATTGCCTGTGTCTTACATGCACCCAACTGGGGACCTGGCCCACAACCCAGGTACCCGGTATGTGCCCTGACAGGGAATTGAACCAGTGACCTTTTGCTTTGCAGGCCAGCACTCAATCCACTGAGCCACAACAGCCAGGGCTATAGTTTTGTTATCCATTCTGCCAGCCTGTGTTTTTTGATCGGAGAGTTTAGTTCATTTACATCAAATGAATTACTAATGAGGGACTTAATGTCATTTTGTTGTTTTTTTTATGCCTTATAGTGTTGTGTTCATCATTTCTATCTTTTATGTTACTATCTTTTATGTTACATTACTATCTTTTATGTTGCATTTTTTTGTAGTGAAACATTTTAATTCCATTTGCATTTCTTTAGTGTATATTCTATATTTTCTTTGTGGTTACCATAGGATTGCATTTAACATCCTAAAGTTTTAATACTCTAACCTGACTTTATACCAGATTAACTTTAATAACATACAACATGTCTGCTGCTTTATATCTCTGTCTCCACCTCTTTTGATGTCACAAAATTACATCTTTACATATTGCGTATGCCAAAGCAAACTAGTAAATGTTTTATTAATGTATTAGTTTCTTAAATTTCATTGAAAACAAAATGTGGAGTAACAAACCAGAGTTACAATAGTCCTGGCTTTTAGACTTAATTTTTGTAGTGTATTCATCTAAGTCATGTAGAAAACAAAAAGTAGAATTATAAATCATTGTTACAATAATACTAGTTTTGATAATGTATATGTCCTTTATTGAGATCTTTATTTCTTTATACAGCTTCAAGTTACTGTCTAGTATCCTTTCATTTCAACCTGCAGGACTCCCTTTAGTATTTCTTGAAGGACAGGTTTAGTGGTAACAAACTTCATCTTTTGTTTATTTGGGAATGTCTTAAGTTCTCGCTTCCTTCCCCCTACCCCCAGTTTTATTGAGATATAATTGGTATATAGCATTATGTTAGTATATGGTGTGCAGCACAGTGATTTGATATATATTCCATATATATATTGCAAAATTACCTTAATTCGTTAACATCTGTCAACTGTCCTAGTTAAATTTTTTTTCTTGTGGTAAGAACTTTAATGATATACGGTTAGCAACTTCAAATATACAATACAGTAACATCTTAACACCATGTTATCTCCAGAACTTCTTTATTTTATAACTGGAATTTGTATCTTTTGACCACCTTTACACATTTCCATTACCCTCCACCCCCCTACCTCTGGCAACCACGAATCTGTTCTTAGTTTCTATGAGTTTGGGGTTGTTGTTGTTTTTCTTAGATCCCATATGTAAGTGAGATTATATACTGTTTGTCTTCACCTGACTTATTTTCACTTAGCATAATGTCTTCAAGGTCCATCCATGTTGTTGAAAATGGCAATGTTTCTTTTTTTCTTTCCCTTTTGAAAGATATATTTACCAGATACAGGATTCTTGGTTGACAGGGTTTTTCTTTTCCATTTTGAAAATATCTTCCCAGTGACTTCTGGCCTCCAAAGTTTTTTGTTTTTAAATACCAGTGCTGGGATCTTTTTTAAAATGATTTCATTTTATTTATTTTTAGAGAGAGGGGAAGGGAAGGAGGAAAAAAGGGATGAAAACATCAATGTGTGGTTGCCTTTTGCATGCCCCCAACTAGGGACCTGGCCCACAACCCAGGCATGTGCCCTGACTGGGCGTTGAACCAACAACCATTTGGTTCACAGCCTGTGAGCCAGTGCTCAATCCACTGAGCTATTGTGATGAGAAATTTGATGACGATGTTATTGGGGAGCCTCTTGTAGGCAATGAGTCACTCCTTTCTAGCTGCTTTTGTCTCGCCTTGTCTTTGGCTTTCAACAGTTCGATTATAATGTATCTGGGTGTGAACTCTTTCTGTTCATTCTACTTGGATTTGTTGAGCTTCTTGGGTGGTTTTATTTTGTTTTGTTGATGATGATGCAGAGTCACAGGGACTCAGGAAGGCAGCCATGGTGTCAGGAAGATACCAGGCCTAATTCAGCTTCTGGTTGTGCCTCTTACTAACTGTGTGAGCTGTTTTACTGCTTTTGTTGTTGTTCTTTTTTTTAAAACTAAATTTATTGGGTGCCATTCGTTAATAAAATTATATAGATTTCATGTGTACCGTTCTAGAATATGTCATCTGTATATTTCATTGTGTGTTTACCACTCGAAGTCAAATCTTCTGTTGTCATATATTTGACCCATTTATCCTTTACTATATCCCACTTGGATGTTTAAATTCATGGCTTTCATTAAGTGGGAAACTTTTCATTATTTTTCAAATAATCTCTCTTCCTTTTTCTCTTCTCCTGGGACTCCTGCACTGCAGATCCCTTGGAAGTTGCTTCTGCTGCAGGGGGAGAAGGTTGTAACAATGTCAGTGAGGGTTGCAACAGTAGTTGCTGCCTTTGTGTCTGCACCTCTGTGAACAGAAGCAACAATCAGCTATCTGTATAGTGATCCTTGGTACTTGGAGGACAGAGTTCTAATTACCTGGCTCCTACAGGCTGTGTGCAAGATGCTCCCGGAACATCTGCACAGCTTCCTGCTATCAGGGTGGAGGGTACTAAGAGCTGAAATTAATCACCATCACACCTTCCCTTGAATGTTGCAAGCCTTTCAGAGACTCTCCAGAGTTCAAAAATAGTTACATCAAGTAAATTCTGCTAGTACAATTTTTGCTATCTTGAGATGTATTCCTATTACTTTCTCCTCTGCCATCTTCTATATATCTTATAGTGTACAGTTGCTTTTAAAATCAGTTTAGGGAAGAACAGAGAAGCAATATATGAATGGTTCGTGTGGCATTGATGCAACCTGGCAGCCAAGAAGAGTGGACTGGAATGTACATGCATGAACAGTGATGACTTCACTGTGCTAGTCAGTGTGGGCTGTAGACGCCTTTGAGTGAGCATGTGTACTGTGTGGCTGTCTACATTCAAAATGGCTGAGTGAGTAGAGCAATGAATCTGTATCAAATTTTGTGTTAAGTTTGAATATTCCTCCACAGAAATTATGTGGATGATTCAGAAGACAGCAGCTATGGGCAACTGGTGATTGGCAGCTTCCTCATGAAAACATGCCCACTCATGCATAAAGTCTCATGTATAGAGTTTTTTGGCAACACATCAAATCATCCAGGTGACTCAGCATCCCTACAGCCCAGATGTGGCACCCTGTGACTTCTGGCTTTTCCCAAAATGAAAATCACCTTTGAAAAGGGAGAGCTTTCAGACTGTCAGTGAGATGCAGGAAAATGTGATGGGGCAGCTGATGGCGATTGGGAGAACTGTGTGAGGTCCCAAGGTGCCTACTTTGAAGGGGACGGAGGTGTCATTGTCCTATGTACAGTGTTTCTTATATCTTGTTATCTTCTTCAATAAATGTCTTTTTCATATTACATGGCTGGATACCTTCTGGGCAGACCTCGTACATGTATATGGTTTTTTATTTACATAATTACCTTCATCAGTGCTGTTTATTCATGTAATTTGAATTACTGCCTGGGGTCTCTTGCTTTCAGCTTGACGAACTGCTAGTAGTTCTAGTAAGGAGGGCCTGCTAGCCACAAATTATGTTTTTGTTTATCTGGAAATGTGTTTGGCCTTCATTTTGGCAAGATAGCTTTACTGGATATTTGATTGTTGGTTAACAGTTTTTTCTCAGCATTTTGAATGTTGTCCCACTGCCTTTTGACCTTCATTGTTTATGTTAAGTCAGCTGTGACTGTTATTTGGGTTCCCTTGGAAGTTGATGTCATTTTCTTGTTTTCAAGATTTTCTCCTTGTCTTGGGCTTTTAGCTCTTTTGCTTTAGTATGTCTGTGTGTGGGTCTCTGAGCTGATCCTGCTTGGAGTTCATGAGCTTCCTGGGGATTTGATGTGTTTTCAGTAAGTTGAGGAGGTTTTCAGTGATGATCCCTTTAAATGTTTTCTGCTCCTTTCTCTCCTCTCCCTGTGGAACTCCCATCACGTGCTGGTGTGCTTAAAATGGTGCCACATTTCTCTGAGGCTCTGTTTATTTTCTTCTCTCTCTCTGTTCTCTGTATTACATAATCTCTATTGATCTATTTGTAAGTTTGCTTATTCTTCTTCATCAGTTCAAATATATTGTTGAGCCCCTCTGGTGAATCTTCTGTTACTACACTTTTTAACTTCAGAATTTCCATTTGGTTCTTATTATAATATCTCTCTCTCCATCAGTATTCTTTATCTGACAGGACATTGTCATCATGTATCTTCCTTTACTTCTATAATAGTGTGTTCTTAAGTTTTGTGAACATGTTTATAATAGCTACTTTGATGTATTTTTCTGTTGAATCCAACATCTGGTTGTTCTCACAGGCAGTTTCCCTTTGTCTACTTTTTCTCCTAGTGTGTGTATCATACTGTCTTGTTTCTTTGCATGTCTTGACTTTTTATTGGAAACTGGAAATCTGGGATATGTTTTTACAACTCTGGATACCTGCCTCCCTGAGAGTGAGGGTTGTTACTGTTGTTTGTTTAGTGATTGGCTGGGTTATTTTAGTGCAGTATATTTTGCCCCTTCCTCCTTTCCCCACCATGAAGCCTCTGATGTTGCCCCTCAGTGGGTGCAGCCTTGGGCATGTCCACAGGCACCTTGGAATGACAATGGGTTTGGGAGAACTTTCTTGACATGCTCCCTTTCCCTGACCTCACCTAGCTGTTAAGTTTTTTTTAGTTGCCAGCTGATTGCTCTGCCTTTTTCAACAGTGCTCTGGGACAGACATTGTGCTACAGACTGATCGTATCAAATTCAGATTCTTTTGAAGGGATGTTTGAGATTGGTTCTGACCCCAGGAGGGCTCCTCCCAACTTCTTGTTTCTTTCTGTTCAAGTAGCCTACAATTTAACCAATCTCCACCCAGGTGCCATTCACCACTACCTGTGTTTTTTGTTGTTTGTTTTTGAGAGCACTCTTAGGCTTGAGTTTTTGCATAGTCTTACAAATGAAGTCAGTTCATTTAGGAAAAGATTCCTCAGGCAAATAGGAAAAGATTCCCCAGGCAAAATCTCTGAGCAAAGCTCTGAAGCTGGTTGTGAGGGCAGTTAGCATGCTTGTTTCCAACTGATACCCTCACTTTACAAGCTCAGGGGGGTGAAGGGGCTGCATTCTCTGGTCTTCAAAGTATGTTTCGCGGAGCATGGAATCTTCACTTTTTGGTCTGGAGCAATTTTCTTGAAAAAAAATGTGGCTTTATTTGCTGTATGCCCATAGGACCATTTCCATAGACTTTAAATGGTTGGTTTTTAATTGTTTTCTTTTTTTTAGAAGACTTTATTTATTTTTAGAGAAGGGAAGGGAGACTGAAAAAAAGGAATTGGCTGCCTCTTGCAGGCCCACCCCCAACGGGGGGGGGGGGAGGGGGGAGGGGACCAGCCAGCAACCCCGGCATGTCCCCTGACTAGGAATCAAATCCACTGGCCTTTTGATCTGCAGGACAATGCCCAACTCAGTCAGGGCAAATGGTTGGTTTTAAAAATAAATTTCCCCAGTTTCACTGGGGGGTCTGCAGATCTCCTCATGCTGTCATGCCACATATGGAACCAATTAGCTGTTATATCTCCTTTAATCTGAAACAGTTTCTCAGTCTTTGTTTTTTATGACCATGATTTTTTTTTTTTAACCCTTACCTGAGGATATGTTTATTGACTTTAGAGAGGAAGAATGACAGAAACATCAATCAGTTGCCTCTGGACCAGGGATTGCAACCTAGTTACGTGCCCTGATTGGGTGTACCGGACAATGCTCCAACCAACTGAACCACCCAGCCAAGGCAGATCTTGACATTTTTGAAGAGTACAGACCACGTGCTTTATAAAATGCCTCTCAGTTTTGATTTGTCTGACCTCATGTAGATACAGATTATGCATTTTTGACAGGAGCACCTCAGAACTGATATTATGTCCTTAGTACATTGTATGAGGAGGTCCATGACATCTGCTGAGCATATCTGTTAATTTCAGGAATTTCTTTTAACATAGTATCACATAGTAAATTTTCTTGATTTCTAGTCAAATTGAATTTTCTATACGTTAATTGGTTATTTATATTATTCTGTAAATGCCTTTGCTGAATTATCTGTGTGATTTTGTTTTATAAATTCTGATGTTTGAGTATTTTATTGATTCTAAGAGCTCCTTATATATTAATGGTATTCCTTGGCATGTATGTTAAAAATATTTCCTCTATTGTTTGCTCTTTAATTTCTTACATCTACATTTTAATATCTTGAAGTTCAAATTCTTATGTAAATATACTAATAGTAATTACCCGTATGATTTCTACTTTGGTATCATGCTTAGAACATGATACCAAACTTAGAACTATTCTAAGATTACAGAAATATTTTTTCTACTACATACTTATTTTCTTTTTATGTTTTCCAAATAGGTACGTTTGCGGGAGCACATGGGTGAAAAGTATGCAACTTACAGTGTGAAAGCTCGCCAATTGAAATTTTTTGAAGAAAATGTGAATTTCTGAGAATTTATTATAATATGCTGCCAGAATTAAAGACCTATACTCAAAGGTGTTTGGCTTAAACAGAAACAAACTTACAATGCTGGCTGGAGGCTATTCACCAGCCTTGTATCTCTTTGGGTTTTTTTATTACTAGAAAAATAATGGGACAGAATAAATATGAAGCAAGCTCACAAAAGAAAGAAACTTTGGCTATCTTGTTCTTTTTGTGAGAAAAAATCCAAGACTTTGGTTGCTGTTTACTGAGCCTTAAACCACCAACTTTGTATCTAGAACTTTATTTTTTTAAGGTACTAATTAGCTTGAATACCAGACCATATAGCATTGGATTGGAAGTTTTATATTCTATTATAGTGAGAAATAATATGCTCAGTGATACTACTTGTCATTGTTAATAACCTTAAGTAGTAGTTGATAAATTATTTTGTAAAAAGTCAGTTCAAGATCCTGGGATTAAATTTAAAGAATATGAAGTTGTATCTAGTACTTGAGCAGTTGAATTCCCTCTTTACATATATGGACATTGAACATTTTATTTCCATGTAATATGCACCTCTTCGGGTATACTAATAGATATTTTGACTTTGTAACACTGTGTTTACATGTTGGTTTTTTTAGACTTATTTTTCCATCATTGAAAACATTTCTTAAATACTTATTCCTTTTCCAGTTAAGCAATTTGTATATAAAGTCCAGCTCCTGTTAGTTATGTTGGACATATTTGTCTCCTGAAGTTTGGCTTCTTGTACATCAAGATACTGGTTGCCTTTCCATGTTTTAAATGTATGCTTGTATGTTATTTATTTTATTAGTTGTTTATAAGGAGTATTGCCTACCAAGAAATAGTTTTTATAAAATAAGTCTTGATTAGTAAATTTTCACTTCTGTATTCAAGGGGCTCTAAAAGTGAATTCTGCTCCAGAAATGTTTTGTTTTTATAATTAAAAATGTATCTTCTTTGAAAATATGCACACACACAAAATACTTTATAATGAAATGTTCCCTTTCCAGTCACTTTCCTGGAGCTGGGAATATAGTGATGAATAAAACATTATTCCCTGTTCTTACATGCTCATGGCCTAGTTTCTGAGACCTCTTATTTTTATTTTGAAGGGTTTGTTAGAACTCAACTATAAAACCATCTAGTCCTAATGCCCACTTGGGGGTAGATCTATGGCCAACTGTTCATCTTCCTGAGCTATTCACCATTTCTTGCACATTTCAGAAATCAACATCTTTCTGGAAAGTCATTGATTTCCTTAAGTTTCCTAACTTATTGGTATAAAGTTTTACGTGTATTTTCTTAGAATTAAAAGATCTGCATACTTTATTATTCCAATTTTGTATGTTTTTATTGTTTAAACATTCACTCAGTTTTCATCCTATTGTTTTGGTTATTTTGTGGTTCTTGTTTCTTAAATAATAATTTTTCAACGTTCTTATTTAATTATGAAACACATTTTTAAGACTGAATTTTCTTCTCAATATACCTTTGGCCACACTCTTTTTGTCATTAGTTTCTAAATAATTCTGGTTTTGATTTCTTAAATAAGTTTCTTAATTTCCATATGTTCAGAGAACCAAGGAAATTCTGTCTTCTCACTCCAGCTACATTGCAGTGCTGTTACTGAACGTGAGCTGCAAGACCTCTTTCCTAAAACTGTTTTTCCCTGTGGCTCAGTACATGTTCCATTATTGAAATAGCCAGTAATGTGAGCATTCAACAGAGGTGAATTCCGTTATGCACAGTCACTATTAAATATTATACAAGTTTGTTAGGGTCTGATCAGTAGCACTTTGTGATGGAAATGTTATCTATCTGCACTGTCTTACATGGTAACCACCAGTATACATAGCTTTTGAGCCCTTGAAATGTGACTCATTTGAGGAACTCAATATTTTAGTTTTAATTAAATGTAAACAGGCACATGTGACTAGTGGCACCATTATGGACAGTGTAACTTTGTATTATTCACTCAGTAAATATTTGTTGCACACCTATGATGTGTAAAACAAGGTCCCTGTGCCCATGGAGCTTCATCTGTGGAGGACAGTTAACAAATACATACATACTGTGAGGTATGTTAAATGTTATGAAAAATAGCATGAGCTAAATGGATATAGAATGATGGGGCATACCACTTTATTTTTATAGGATAGCAGATAAGTCTTCATTATGTTGACATTTGGGTAGAGACCTGAACGAATGAAGAAAACAAGTCATGCATGTGAGGAAATGTTCCAAGTGCTGGGAACAAATGCTAAAGTCTTCCTATCAATCACCTGTCCACTTGATCTATCAAAATCTGAGAAGTAAAAAAAAAAAAAGTATTGGTCTCCTACCAAAAGAGTGTAGCTTCGCTCTGCATGTGGAGACAGTCACAGTTCTCAGTGCCTGGCCCAGATTCTTTGAAAATGTCTACTGTTCATGAAATTCTGTGCAAGCTCAGCTTGGAGAGTGACCACTCTACATCCCCAAATGCGTATGATACAGGTCAGTCAAAGCCTATACCAACTTTGATGCTGACGAGGATGCTTTGAACATTGAAATGGCCATTGAGACCAAAGGTGTGGTTGAACTCACCATTGTCGAAATTTTGACCGTCTGCAGCAATGAACAGAGACAGGATATTGCCTTTGCTTACCAGAGAAGGACTGAAAAGGAACTGCAACAGCGCTGAAGTTAGCTTTGTCCAGCCACCTGGAAACAGTGATTTTGGACCTATTCAAAAACCCTCCTCAGTATGATGCTTCCAAGCTGATGACCTCCATGAAGGGGCTGGGGACTGATGAAGACTCTCATTGAGATCATCTGCTCAAGGACCAACCAGGAGCTACAGGAAATTAACAGTTTACAAGGAAATGTACAAGACTGACATGGAGAAAGACATTGTTTCCGACACATCTGGTGACTTCTGCAAGTTAATGTTTGCCCTCAGGAAGGGTAAAAGAGACAAAGATGGCTGTTATTGATCATGAACTGATTGACCAAGATGCCCAGGATCTCTATGATGTTGGAGTGAAGAGGAAAGGAACTGATGTTCCCAAGTGGATCAGCATTATGACTGAGTGGAGCATGTCACCTCTACATAGTATTTGAAAGGTACAAGAACTACAGTCCTTATAACATGTTGGAGAGCATCAAGAAGTCAAAGGAGACCTGGAAAATGCTTTCGTGAACCTGGTCCAGGGCATCCAGAACAAGCCCCTGTATTTTGTGACAGACTGTATGACTCCATGAAGGGCAAGGGGACATGTGATAATGTCTTGATCGGACTCATGATCTCCCGCAGTGAAGTGGACATGTTGAAAATCAGGTCTGAGCCCTGGCTGGTGTAGCTCAGTGGATTGAGCGCGGGCTGCGAACCAAAGCATCGTAGGTTCGATTCCCAGTCAGGGCACATGCCTGGGTTGCAGGCCAGGTCCCCAGTGGGGACCACATGAGAGGCAACCACACATTAGAGATTAGAGATTAGATTTCTCTCTCTCTCTTTCTCCCTCCCTTCCCCTCTCTAAAAATAAATAAATAAATAAATTAAAAAAAAAAAAAAAAAAGAAAATCAGGTCTGAATTCAAGAAGTATGGAAAGTTCCTGTAGTATTACATCTAGCAAGACACCAAGGGTGACTACCATACCTTTGTGATAGGGATGACTGAGGCCTTTAGCATCCCGGAGCCGTGCTAATGTGCTTCCAGCTAACGATCCTAGAAAATCATTTTGTGACTAATAGCCCCCGTGCCTATCTCTGTGAGGATGATGTTAGCAGTGCTCCTGTCCGGACCTTACTTCAGTTGCCCCAGTATGGCTTGGCTTTCCCATCTAGTGTCTCCTTTTAGCCAAAAGAAATGAACATTCCAGGGAGCTGGAAGTGAAATCTAGGATGTGAAACATTTTGCCTCTTGTGTACTGTGTTGTAAACAGATGAATAAACTGAATTTTTACTTTTGAAAAAAAAAAGTGTAGCCTTGCCAAACTTTTATCAATAACATTCTTTGCTTTATGCATTTCACATCTTATTCAATGCATGATTCTCAACAGTGACATCTCAGCAGCTATGAAATGTTCCTCTTTGCCCCACTCAATGCTTTCTGATACCAAATATGAATTTTTTTCACTATTACCCTGCCTTTCTGCTTGCATTTGCCTAGTATATCTTTGTCCTGTTTTCAACCATTGGGTGTCATTTGAGAACATCAGGTAACTTGATTTTTAACCCTACTTGGGAGCTCCTAACTTTTAAATTACTTTATACTTATTGATATACTTGGTCTATATATTTGTCTTTGTAATTTTTCTTTTTTTAAACTTTCCTGACTTTTGCCCTGGGTGCATTTTAGTGGAGCACCATACCATACACCAAAAGGCTGCACGTTCAATTCCTAGTCAGGGTATATACCTAGGTTTCAGGTTCAGTCCCTGGTCAGGGTGCACATAGGAAGAAACCTATCAACGTTTCTCCCTTCCTCTCTCTCTAAAAATAAAAATAAAAAAAAAATATTCTCCAGTAAGGATTAAGAAATAACTTCCTGACTTTTGCTATATTAAGGTCTGTGCTCCCTTTTTTAAAAACTTACAGTTTGAAAGTCCTGTATCCTGTTACTGAGAAATAGAATATCTGTAATAATCTGTAATAATCCTATCCCTCACATGAAACCTTTCGGTTATTTTCTCTTCAGCCCTCTGGAAAATTTAAAAGGAATGTATAGCATCATAGGTTTTCACTTTAGTCCACCTTGAGTAAAGCAAAATTAAATGATTCCTGCTTAACAATAGACTTATTTTAGTAGTACTAAAATACTACTTTACCACAAACTTACATTAGTAAATTTTTTCATTAGGTACTTTCTGTTGTTAAGAAATAATTATATTAGGAACTGGAAGTTACCAAAAAGATAAATGAGGCTTACTGACACTTTCAAAACCATGAACTTCTAGCTTCCGCTTTTGCTAGCAGTCTTGTTTGCAAAATAATAAGACTCTTTAGATGTAGACTTGCACTATTAGTTTTAATTGAAAATATTAAAACAGCTTAACAAAATGAATTATAAAACTTTGATAATTAAATTTTACTATCATTTGAGACATGTTCATTACTTTTGTAGACTTGAAAGAAACTTTGCATATTTGTATTTTCTGTTCTCTATTTCAAACAAAGATTATGAAGAGGTCTAAAATATGTGTACATCAAAGCCCAACTGAGAAGTGAAATATAAAGAGAACAAAACCTTTACACAGCTGTACCACAGGTGGTTTTTAACTTGTGTTTTGGGTGTGAAAACAGCTCATCTCACACAATACAAAAGCAGGTGCAATAGTAAAGCTGAATCATGAAAACTCCCAATCAATTATTTTTAGCATGCCTCTTAATTTTCCTTTCCCCTGGTTTCTTGTCTTCTGCACTTGAGTCTTGAACAGGTAACCACTTGAGGGGGTGCCGGCGATAAATGGGCCATGGAGGAAGTGTCAGCTGGGCCAGAACAGAGAAAATGCACCAATTATAGCCATTGCACATTATGTATAATGCCTGGTTCCCAAATGACTTCTATACTAAAGGTAAAAACAACACACACATTCCTATGAAAACTTGGTGCCACTGCCCAGGAAAGACACTTTTAAGTGATAGGAACAAGCCTCACTGTTTGCACATACGGCTTTAAGAGCTAAAACAGCAGTGAGGATGGAGCAAAATCCTGCTAATTTTGACCTGGGGGTTGCTGCTTGTGGCAGCTGCCAAAATAAATGAGCTATATCCTCTTTATAACGGGGTACTTCAGCTAACACTACCAGGCATTCTACTTCTCCAGAGATAGGAAGGGGAAATTGATGGAAAGGATGAGTGAAAAGTTTGTGCTGGTTTTCATTAATAGGTGCAATCAAAACAATCCAATTCAGACAACCCAAGTTGCCACTAACATTCAAACACCCACAGACTTCTTACCAAACACGAAAAAGCAAATCCAGCCATAACTATATAGACAGTCCATCCGAACTGTTCTGCCACGTACCCGTAGATAAATCCAACTATCTAGAAACAAAGTATATTAAATACAGTCAGGCTGGGGGTTGGGGGAAAAATAGGAAAAGATCATGCAAAGTCAATACTTACTGCTGAAAAAAGAATAATTCCCTGAAACATCTGTTCAGCTAGCTTCTGGCCCTTGTAATCCTGGAAGTGAAGGAGAGCAAAGAAGGAATTGGTTCCACCACCGAAGAGATACAATTCCTACCCTGGCCTCACAGCTTTGGCACAGGGCAACCCCATCATCAGGGGATCCCCCAAGGACCTGGACAAGAAATGAAATGCTGGGTTTCCCGAGGGGAACTGAAGTATCCTAATGGAGTATTGGCAGGGGGGATTCTCGCGGAGGAAGGGAGGAGGGACCCAGGAGGCACAAATCAGGGAACAGTGCAAGGCAAACTTTTGGGCCAGGAACCGTGACGCAGCTGATGGGTCTCGCACGAAGGCTGCTAGGCGAGCGGCGCGCGAATATTAGGGCTAAGGTGAGCGCACCCTCACCATTTGCGTGGGCAGCGAGCTCAGATGCTCCAGCATGACTGGCCGAGAAGGTGGGCAGCGGAGGGCTGGCGTCCTGGAGCGAGGCGAGGGCGTCCGGGAGCGAGGGGAGGGCGACCGCGACTCGGGGTTTGGTGAGCGATCCCGGGCACAGCTGGACGAGCCTACAGAGCCGGGTAGTGCGAAGGCCGCAGCCCCGGAAGCGGATGTTTCAAGCGGACCCGTACGGCCCGAGGCCACGCCCCGCTCCATCGCTAGGCGCCCTGCGCTTACGGAGCTGGCTGGAGGCCGCCGCACTGCCCGCGAAGGCTGAGGTGGTGACCGCGGCGGCCGAGTCGAGGCATTGCGCGATGGGGAAGGGTTCGCCGTCTGTGCTGTTGGGTGCTGGGAGCCGCGCCTCCAGCCTCTGAAACTGTCTTGGACTGCGCCTCAGTGACTTAACGGCCATTGGGCGTGCCCCGTCTCCATGGTGAAGGGCTTTTCTTGGCGAGGACCCTGGCAGTGGGGCTGCCCCGTGGCGCCTGCTAGATGTGACTCTCTCTGTAGAAGCCGCAGGCGGGCTGGGGCTTGCAGAACTGCGCGGCTGCAGGGGAGCCAACCTGTGGCCGGACTGGTCCGGAGAGAAGGGAACGCGGGCGGCCCGGCGGCAGACTGGGCCCCGGGGCCTGCAGCGCGGGCGCTGAGCTGGCGGGGCGGGCCGGGGCGCGGGCGGTGGCTCCTCCTCTGGTTGCAGGTAAGGGAGGGCGCGGAGACCGTCCTAAGGGTTACGGCTTGCCGGTACCCCGAGTCTCTCTGAGGCTAAGAGGAACCCTGGGAGCGTCACAGCCCCCGGTACCCCTAAGCGTAAGAGGGCCCTACTGACTCCTAGAATTTAGAAGGGACTACCCCAGGCCGTGTCCTCGAGAGAAAAGAATACCCTCGGAGAGGGGACTCGGTCCTTGGCCATCCCTTGCACCGGCGCGGCGAGAGTTCCCACCCCGTAGTCTCCAAGTAGGCCTACCAGCATATTCAAGCTGACTTCACTGGGCCCTCCTGGTAGAGACCAGCCAAAAGTTTTCTTTGTGTCAAAAACATAAGGCCCCTCCCCCGTTACTCTGAACGAGTTGGGAGCCCACGTTTCGAAGAGAAATCATTCTGGAGAACCCGGGCCTATGCGTCCCAGGAAGCTCTCTGGCCTCTATGCTATGTTGTACGTAGGGGTCAAAGACGGTAGGATTCAAGGCACCCCCAGGGCAGGTTGGTGAGTACATCAAATACCTGCTAGGATAGTGTTTTTCTTGTGTCTGGCTAACTGGAATAGCACATACACATGTGCCTCTCGATTCACGCACTACCTGTAAGTAACCGTTACTGGACATTGTTAAACTAAAACACTGTCCCTTCTACCATGAACTTAATGAGATTTATTTGAGTGAGGTAGTTGTCTCCAGGCTTGGTGGAAGTTGGCTCCAAGCAGGCAGATGTTACAGCTTTGTCTGAGCACCTCCCAGTCTGCCAGCTTGCATAGGTAAGGCTCAGCCCACAAATGTGATAGAAGCACATGGTTTACGGTATATTTTGAGAGGGAGTTCATTGATATAATGTGCTTTATATATACTGCTCTAGAAGGAAAGATACAAAGAGTACCTTAGATTATTCCTGGGGAGTCTGAATTATTTTCTCCAAAATTTGTAATCTGGCCTGTGATCCCCAGTTTTTTAAACAGTCCTTCAGTATATTTCTCCTGTTTTCAAAGGCCTTGAGACATCAAGTAACTGATATGCACACACTTTACTTAAAGGTGAAATTAATTTAACTTTGATTTGAGAAATATGCTGTATTTAAAAATGCTATGTTACATTTATAGCCTTTTGTAAATATTGGGTACTCTCATGGGAGAAGATGAAACAAAAGGTTAAAAGTCTCAAATGTAGGATCACAGTATCCTGGTTGTTTAATACCTATTTTTAAGGAAGACTTACCCAGAGATTATTATAGATATCTAATAGTTTTAGTATCACCTACAGTTCTTGTTTCCATTGAGTTAATGTCATGAGATGAGCTGGGGAGCATAAGTCACAGAGAAGAAGCTAATTTTTTTCTTTTAGATTTTAATTTTTAAAAATAGCACTCTAAACTTGTTGTTTTAGTATTTTTTGCACTCTGAACATTTGATAGCAAAATTGGATTTTGTGAATTTTTGTCATTGTTTCTCTGCCATAGTTTTAAATGACTGAGGAAAATGTTCTCCCCCCCACTTTCTTCCAGTTAAAAGTGAATGAGACAACTCAGAACAGGGATGCTTTGTACCAGTGAGGCTGACCTCACGTTACTCTATAATAGACAACTGACTATCTAATTTAACAAGCAGTTTTAAGTAGAAATTCATACTATATCCTCCACAGTGGTTACACCCTAGGTATTCCTCTTGGTAGAATTTCTTTTGTTTGTCATCTAGAGGTGTATAATATATAAAGTTATCTTCTTTTTTTCAAGTTATTTAGAAGTATCTTATTATCATAACTACCATAAAAAATTCAGATTCCAAATTGGGTTCTTAGAAACTGTTAATTCAAAATGAGTTTTTGCAGAAAGTGTGCACTTCTTGTTTCTACCTGAATAAAAGTGTTTAGGTATTTTGATGGCCATTCTCATGACTGACTTTTGGGGCTTGATTTTGTTTTGTAGGGTTAATAACTAGTATTTATGTAAGATAGAAGAGAAGGATGTCATTCCGTAAAGGTAAGCTTTTTCCTCAAGTTATGTTTTTATTCCTGGTCAAAAGATACAGAGATATAATGCAGGCTTTCCCCTCTGTGTTTCAGTAAACATCGTCATCCTGGTCCTGGCTGTTGTTTTCTTCTTACTGGTTTTGCACCATAACTTCCTTGGCCTGAGCAGTTTGCTAAAGAATGAGGTTTCAGGTATGGGAACGCTTGACATCTGTCGAGGATCTGCAGTTCCTAGTGTCCCACATCCTGAGTTGTATCACTAGGATAAAGGAAAAGAAAGCTTTCTTCTTGGCCTTACAAAAGCTCCTAACGGCTCTGAGATAAGGCATGGTGGTACTCATTGTACTTTTGCAGCCTTCCCACTCCTGCTTCTTCTCCCTTCTGTGCAGTTGTTTGCTAAGGGTTTGATCTGACAGAAGATGCTTCACGACATCAGAGGCCAGAGAGGAGCCTCTGTGAGCTACTGCTAATTGCTCACATTGCAGCAGACCAGGGCTTCAGAAGGTGGGGACAGTTGAGTGTCATTGGTGTTTGATGCCTGCTGTATTCACTAGAGGGTCAGTCTGATTCCTTTCCTTTACCTGTTACTTTCCTATAACCTGTGGAAGTGAATCAGCAGCACTCAAGTATATAGTAAAAGAAAACCATAAAGCCTGGTCACTAATTTTTTTTTTAAATTGTTTTATTATATAATTCCATTGCTAATTATTTAAAATTATTTGTTCATACTGCTCTACATTGGTATTGAGGGATGTTTGAGGCTTCAGAGAGTTTGTTAAAAATCATTTTTGGGTTGCCAAACACCGTAGTTGACCAGAGCAAGAAAAAACTAATAGCTTCCCCCTGACTTTTCCTGAGTGCTCTGATAGCATATTTTACAATGTAACAGTATGTATATACATGTGTGTATTTATACATATGTATATATATTGGGTGGGTAAAAGTAGGTTTCGAGTTGTGAGTACACAAGACACAGTTTACTCTCATTTATATTTGTATTATTTTCCATATGAATGCCTACTTTTGCCTGCTCTTGTATGTACGTAAAGTAATACCTGCTCCTGGTGGGAACATTTATTAGAAAAGATAGCACTCAAGTTCCATAAGGACATTTTGTTTACTGCTTTATCTCCTATGCTTCTGGGTGGTGGCTGGTACATAGGAGGTACTCAATAAAATATACATTGAATAAAACGATTATTGCTTAGAGATAACCATTATTAAAATTTTGACTTTAGTATTTTCCAGTTCTTTTCCCTATCTATACTTTTCCTATAGTTGAAATTATACTATGTATAAACTGTACATATGACATTTTAAGTAGGTCACCATGACAGTAGAAACTCTTCCTATGTTACTTTAATGCTACATAGTTTGTTTCCAAAGAAACAAGTCTTTTGGTACAATGACTTTTTGACCTTTTCATGGCAACCCCACAATAAGAAATGCATTACATACAGCACACCCATATACAAGGGTATGTGCTGTTTGTCTGCCTTTCACGATGGTGATGATTCATCTGTTTTATTCATGGCTATAATCCACTACAATTGCCTGGCACATAGTAGGCGTTCAGTGTTTAATGAATGATTGAATAAGTAAATGGACATATTATAAAAGGGAAAAAGGGTTTACAAAGCAATATGTGTAGCTGCTATGTGTAATGCACTCTGATATTTTCCAACTCAGGAACTCTTTTTCTACGTAAATTCTGATCATAATCTAAATTGTTTTCGTGTCTACTTATTGGACATTATTCATGGTCTGAAAAACTTTTTAGTTTGTTTCTAGGTGTTCACAATTGTAAATAAAATTGTGGCTTTTGATTACCTCTCAGATTTTGTCCTTAAGGGAGGCAAGAGAAATTATTGGTCAAAGGCCATGTACCTGTTTAAGGCTCTTGATGCAAATTGCCAAAATTGCTAGAAAGATTCTATTATGTTCCCATCAGTAGTGTATGAAAATTTTGTTGACCTGTTTTTTTAAATTAATTTATTATTTTTTCATTTTAAATGCTGCTTCTGCTTTTCCAAAAGCCTGTAAAACACAATTTCTGGGCCGTATACTTCACATTGTAATAGGGGGAGGATGAGGTAAATAAGCATCATAATCATCACCTCCTTTATAGTCTCATGCTCTATGTCAATACCTTATAAGATTGTGTTTGTATCACAATACCTTTCTTATGTGTGTTCTTTGCAGATTCAGGAATTGTGGGGCTTCAGCCCATAGACTTTATCCCAAATGCTCCCCGTCATGTGGTAGATTGGAGACAAGAGGAGATTCCTGTGGTTATTGCTGCATCTGAAGATAGGCTCGGGGGGACCATTGCAGCCATAAACAGCATTCAGCACAACACTCGCTCCAATGTCATTTTCTACATTGTTACACTCAATGGCACAGCAGACCATCTCCGGTGAGCTCTGCTTGCCTGATGATTCTTCTAGAGGTGGCTCCTTAAGTATATATTTTCTCTGTACAGTTGAGATTACACCACATACAAACTGCACATGACATGTTTTTCCTTGTTACTGTATTGTAAGCATGTCCCCGTGATAACAGAAATGATATAAGGAGCTTAAGATGTAAGTCAACTGGGTCACCACATACACTGCTAACTCAAGCTGGTGATTTTTTTTTTCAGTAATAAGGTTTTTTCAATGAAAGAAGCAATGTGTTGATTTACATCCTGTTATAAGTTCCTATCTCATGAACATGTTCTGAGTAGCTCTTGTCTAGTGTGGGAAGGGATGTGGGAGCAATGGTAAGGTAGTGTGGAGACCTGGGCACAGACACTGATCCAAATTCTGGCCAACAGTAACAGAGGAGCATTACTTAACTCTTTGGAGCCCTCATCTATAAGTATGAGGTGCAAATGTCCAACTTAGAAGATTATTGTGTCAACTAAATGAGAAAATATGTTTTAAAACAACACCTAGTATATAATCACTCACTAAATGGTTTTTATTATTACAGTGGTTAATAATAGAAACCCAATCTGAGGGACAGTCTCATCCATGCTTTAAAAATGTTTAAGGTTTACAGTTTATTCCAAGAAACAGGTTAATAGTTGTCAAAGTTCTAAAACAATTCTGTCCTTGTGACTTTGTTTTGTGAGTTATTTTTCCATATTTTAAAAACAGCTCTAGCTGGTGTGGCTCAGTGGATTGAGTGCCAGCCTGCAAACCAAATGGTCGCCGGTTCAATTCCTGGTCAGGGCACATGCCTGGGTTGCAGACCAGGTTCCCTGTTGGGGGTGTGAGAGGCAACGAATTAATGTTTGTCTCCCTCTCCTTTTTTCCTTCCCTTCTCTCTAAAAATAAGTAAATAACATCTTTTTTAAAACCCCACAAAACTTAGAAACCACCTAAAATAAATGACTACACAAATGACTGTCCACAAAATAATTGAAAGAGACCTAAGGAAAATGTGCAGTACTTTAGGAAACAACTTTCATTATAGGCAGTACATTAGACTTGGGTAGAATAATTATTTGTCACAGTGGACTAATGTCTGGATTAACTACCAGCTTTGTTGATAACTAGCTTTCACTACCATCCTTTGACTTTTCTTCACCCAAGTACTTGGAGGGACAAGCGTTGAACGGACACTGGAGTGAGTTTTTCTACAAGTTTAGTGTCAGAAGAGTGATCAAAAGTGTGAGCCTGAGGGGAGCAGTACCTGTTACTATATAATCTTGGCTCTGGGAGCACTCTCTTCAGATGTGGAAACCAAGGCTCAGAGAAGTGAAGGGGATTGAACACACCTATTTTGTCCCTAGGGTTACTCTTTGGGAGGCAAAAAAAATAAGGCTGTGGTTTTAGAACATGATTATTTAAAACTGAAACATTTTATTTTCATTAGGTCTTGGCTCAGCAGCAGTACCCTGAAAAGCATCAGGTATAAAATTGTGATTTTTGACACTAAACTTTTGGAAGGGAAAGTAAAGGAGGATCCTGACCAGGGGGAATCCATAAAACCAGTGAGTTCCATGCATCCTTGTTTGTATGTGGGAGTATTAGGAAATGACTGAGTATCTGGCTAACTGGGTACAGTGCAAGCAGTTTCCTGCGACAAAGCCTGGGCATTTTGAGTGATCTTTGGCTGTCTTCTCCTGTATGAGTAGAGAGCATTCTGGGAGTTTCTAGTAAATAAGAACACAGAGAATGTTGAATCCTATGCCAATCCCTCTTTCCTTTTCTTTCAGTTAACCTTTGCAAGGTTCTACTTACCTATTCTGGTTCCCAGTGCAAAGAAAGCCATATATATGGATGATGACATAATTGTGCAAGGTATCTAAGAACGTCATTCATTCATCAACACATGTTTTCTGTACTGTGTGAGCTGTAGTGGTTGTCTTATTTATGGTATCCTGCAAAAGGTCATCCTAGGAGTAAGTTGGAGGAGTAGGGAATCTTGAAGCAAATGAAAATATAAATCTTATATACCCTGTCTTTCAGGTGATATTCTTGCCCTCTACAATACACCACTGAAGCCAGGACATGCAGCTGCATTTTCAGAAGATTGTGATTCAGCCTCTACTAAAGTTATCATCCGTGGAGCTGGAAACCAGGTAAATTCCTTATTAGTGCCCTGTAAACACTCCACTCCCTATAGAGCAGATTAATGTAGAGAGGCAGCAAAATTGGGGAATTCTTTTTCTGAGGGTTTTATTTAGAGACGAGAGGGAAACACTAAATGCCAGAGAAACATACTGAGCCAGCTGAGCCACAGCAGCCGAGGTAGGGAACTTCTTTTTGCTGCATTACAGTCCTCAATTATTTTACCCCAAAACTTAAGCCAGTCTTCTAGAAGTTTCCTATTCTGCCTAACTTGGAATCCCAAATGTCACTTTTGCTTTATATGTAGAGCCCTTCACTAATAAATTTGGTAAGTCATAGTTTTTAATAACAGCTCTTCTCTTTACTGGCTGTCACATTAGAGCCATGTGCTACATAACTGCTTCACATACCCATTGGTGGCCCTGTAAGATTATAATGGAGCTGAAAAATTCCTATTGCAGTGAGCATGTAGTCATCTTAATGTCAAAGCATGATGTATTACTCCTGAGTTTGTGGTTAATGCTGGTATAAACAAACCTGTGCACATTTAGGTATAGCATATACAATTATGAACAGTACATAGTACTTGATAGTAATGATTATTGGCATATGGACTTACCGTGTTTATCATTAATGAAGTATACTTTTTACTTTTTGAGTGTGCCTTTACACCTACAGCAGTCTCATACATCTCATGTTTACTGCACTCTTTGATTGTATCACTTTCTTTTGTGCTCGATGTAATCATGTTTTGTAAAGTAACATGCTCTGTAGGCTTCTAGGAGCAGTAGGCTATACACATAGACTAGGTGTGTAGTAGGCCACCTCATCTAAGTGCATGCTATAATGTTTGCACAATGTAATCACCCGAAGATGTATTTCTCAGAGCATCTCCCTGTTAGTGGTGCATGGCTGCATGTACCTATTGTGTTTGAAGCAGTGGACATACTACATATCCCATTTGTGTTTTTAGTACAATTATATTGGATATCTTGACTATAAGAAGGAAAGAATTCGTAAGCTTTCTATGAAAGCCAGCACCTGCTCATTTAATCCTGGAGTTTTTGTTGCAAACTTGACAGAATGGAAAAGACAGAATGTAACTAACCAGCTGGAAAAATGGATGAGACTCAATGTGGAGTAAGTATAAAAGTGCCCTAGCTGTATTTCAACAGGAATTAGTCATGATTCTTCACTAACAGTTTGCATTTGTCATCTGTTCCAAGAGAGGGACTGTATAGCAGAACACTTGCTGGCAGCATCACAACACCCCCCCTGTTGATTGTATTTTATCAACAGCACTCCACCATTGACCCAATGTGGAATGTCCGCCACCTTGGTAAGTAGAAATAGTTAACCAAAGGCCTAAGCTTAATAAAGGACTATCCTCAGGGTATATCATTTCCTTTTAAGTTTTCTTCCACTTTGATGTTGTACTGTCTTGTGTCTGACTAGTACATCATTTGAGTCTCTTTCTTTCAATATAAGGCTCCAGTGCTGGAAAACGATATTCACCCCAGTTTGTAAAAGCTGCCAAGTTACTCCATTGGAATGGACACTTTAAGCCATGGGGAAGAACTGCATCATATACTGACGTCTGGGAGAAATGGTACATTCCTGACCCAACAGGCAAGTTCAGCCTAATCCGAAGACATATGGAAATCTCAAATATAAAGTAAAATATAATTTATGCTATAAGCCTTTCTCAGGATATCCTGGAAGATAGTATGTGTGGGAAGTAGCACGTGTGGCAACCCATGGAAAAAGGGACATTTCAACTGGGTAAAGAGGACAAGTAGCACTGCCTGGCAGTCAGCTTCCATGATGGACTACATGTGTCTCAAGTGTATTGCTTACTGTAGTCCTGAATGACCAGAGGTGATGAACTGATAAGGCTGGTACAGCTAGTTCAATACTGCTGCTTGGTTTTAAGTTTGTAACCTGTGGCCTGATCTATAAATAAAATGAAACCTACATTTCTCAATAGGCACCTGATTTATTTTTGTGTCCAGGTGAATTATGTATTTCACGATATACATATTTACAAAATTTACACAGCTTACATCAGAAACAAATGGTACATCACACACATAGAACAGTTTAGCCTACTGTTCAAGATGTTAAAAACAAAAAAACAAAAAACAACCTAGCAGGACAAAGTTTCATTAGACATAGTCTGTACTGAAGTTGTAAGCATCATCTTCCTCTTCAGGCACTCTATCCAAGACGTAAGACTGCTCAGACTGTTCATCTATATTGGAGGAAAGAAAAGTGTTAAGTAAGAACAATTCCATACCACACTGATTTGTTAGAGGACCCCTCCACCCAACTACCTGCTTGAGCCGCCTCAGGCAGTGCTTCCCAAGCCTCTTTTGGAGGGCACATGTCTGAGCTCTTTTCCTGTGGGTCAATGAGAAAGTACTATATTAGTAGCCCTTGTGTCTGCTCATTAATCCAAATAATTCTGTAACTGAAAAAGCCTCTGAAGATACACATAATAGAATTAACAAAACTAAAACTATGGAAAACTTACATACCAAGATTGGATGGAGCTTTTTAAATCTGTTCTGAAATGTTTAATTTCTACCTTTACCCCTTCTAATTTGTTGTACATTATAATACTGGAAAACTTAATTCAGTGTAAACAACTCACAGACATCATACTTACATCAGCTTCTTCATCAACACTTTCCTGGTCATTGTTGATGTTTTCATAGTTCACTCCGTGTTCCCGCTTCCTCTCTCTCTGTTTCGGCAATTCTTCAGGTATGTCCTTTTCCTCTATTATTCCATTTGTCAGACCCGAGGACTGGAAAAGGATGCTACTGGCTAAATGAGGGCTTCTGATGGCTAGGAAAGGAATACAGCACGTGTAAACAGACCTTAATAGGCCTGTCAACTGATGAAGACAGCCAACATAAGACTTGCTTACCTTGTATACTGTGCACATTGTTCTTTTCCAGTTCTTCCAGATTAAAGCCCTGTTTCATGTTTGTCACAATGTTTTCATTAAAATGTGGAGAGAGTGTCCAGGATGTAGGGGGATGGCAATAATAGCCTAAAGAGCCACTGATATTAAAAACACAGTATGTCAAAAATCAGCTCCTTTATTTTCTGTGGTAATCAAATGCCAAGAGTTCTAAAGAAGCCTTACCCTGTCCACTCCGACCACAGCAGTTTGGCAGCACCTTCTACATTTGGGGTTCCGCCTTTTTGGTGCAGTCCTCTTCTCTGAGCAAGCAAAGTAAAAAACTCTAAAGAGTTCTTAAAATCTGGGACAGTGAATTTCAGTACTACCTTAAAAGAAAAAACAAAACTGTCATTCACTTGATGTATTGTGGCTATAAAATTGAAAATATTCTACTTAAAATGCTCACAATGAAAAAGAAAATGGAGCTCATAGTAAGGCGTTCTTTTACCTGTCGAGTGTCGGCTTGGGACAGGATTGCGCCGGCAGCTTCCACTGGTTTTAGTACTTCAATACTTGCTGGACTTCTCAGAGCAAGTGTGGTGGGAGAGTTAAGTGGAGACACAATGAAACTTGGACTATCTATGATTGTGATTTGTTTGTCCAGGGGGACAACCTGCATGCTCCTGGAACAAGATGGTAATTGGTGAGGGTGTCTGCTTACGTGAAGGACAAGAGACAGAACATGAAGCTCAGGGTTGGATTGAACAAACTCAGCATGGTCTGTCAGATCCAGTTTATCATCATTTGCTTCATGTTTATCTAAAACGAGTAATCCCTCCCCCTCTATACACAAACATGTTACAGCTTACACATTGCTGAACACATGCTGCTTCCTCTGCCAAATATACCTTCCCTTTTTTTAGAGGGGGAGGGAGGGAGAAAGAAAGGGAGAGAAACATCAATGTATGGTTGCCTCCCACATGGCCCCCACTGGGGACCTGGCCCGCAACCCAGGCATGTGCCCTGACTGAAAATCAAACTGGCAACCCTTTGGCTCACAGCCCATGCTCAATGCACTGAGCCACACCAGCCAGGGCCAAAAACACCCTCTTCTTGTAGCTGGTAGACTTCTATTCATTTTAAGGTGAGGTTCAAGCATTATTTCTTCTGAGGGAACTTTCCCCCTCTCTGAATCCATTTGCTTGTTTTTCAAACCAAATTGTGAGCAGCTATTCCATCCCAGTTCTTTCCAAGCCTAACACTGGCTTAACCTCTTCCTTTCACGAATACCTCTAAAGAAAAAATGGGAAATTGTCTCCCTTAATATATCCAAAACAATCGTATTTACTCATCTGTGATGAAATATTACAATTATGAAACAACTCAGTTTACCTTGTAAGCCCCATGGATACACCAACATTACATATCCGTTCTTGTTTTAAGCTATTGATGATGCTGCTTTTCCCCACATTTGGGAAACCTACAAATGGTAAATTCACAGATAAAACGGAAATTGTTGTTATTGTTGGTTATTATTACATTTCCACTGTTTTATTTTACACTTGCCTGATGTTTAGAGCAAGATCAGAGTTGGATCTGAGTGTCTTCATTTTAACACTAAGACCAATCTTAGTATCCTCATTTCTTGCACAAGTAATGAGAGATCAGGAAAAGACGATTAACTTGAATAAACCAAAATCTTTAAGCCAACTTCTTATAGAGCCCAGCTGGCACCCCCCCAAAAAAGAGGGGTTGCAATTATGTACAATTTGTGTTTACATTGTGTATGTGTGTGCTTGGTAAAGTGGGCAAGAAGCGGATGTTTAAAACAAGTCATTTATTTATTTAATCTTTCTTTTTGGTAAAGATTTTATTCATTTTTAGAGAGAGGAGGGGAAAAAGAGAGAGAAACATCACTGTGGGGTTGCCTCTCACCACCCCCCCCACTCCACCAGGAACCTGGCCTACAACCCAGGCACGTGCCCTGACTGGGAATCGAACAAGCAACCCTGTGATTCACAGGCCGGCACTCAATCCACTGAGCCACACCAGCCAAGGAACAAGTCACTCATTTAGCAACTACCCCATACACTTTTTTCTTTAAATTTTTAAAAATTGTTACTGATTTTAGAGAAAGGAATGGAGAAAGAAACATTGGTTGCCTTCCACATGGGCCCCAACTGGGGTCTGAGCCCCCAACCCTTTGGTGCACAGGATGCTCCAACCTACAGAGCCACATCAGCCAGGCAACCGCACACACTTGTAACAGAAAACTCTTAGCATATAAGAGATTAAGACATAAAACTGTGTTAAACTGAAACTTACCAATCACTCCAACATGAATGGCTTTGCCATAAGTCTCTTGAAAACCTGCAAGAAGTTTCCGAAGGCCATCTTTCCCAATGCAGACTTCACTTTTGAATGGAGCTTTTCTCCTTATCTTCTTCACATTAAAATTGCAAACAGTTTAATTACTTCTGACAACCCAACATATAATACTCAAGCATTTGGCTCCAAAGCCCAGCTATTAAAATTACCACACAACTGCCTTTCAGATTATCTCTGGATGACCTCAGAGTTGGATCTTATATTCTCACTTTTTAAATCAAGATTTTGTATAACTCATCACATTTCAGCCATCCAAAATCTGAAAGAAGCACACTTCCCACCAATGACAGTAAAGGGTACCTTGATTGTCTTCCCTTTGTTCTTCAGACTTGTTGAGGCTCTGAATATGACGGTTGGCAATTCCCTCTTCAAATAATTTAGCCAGTTCTCCAAATTCTCCTTTGGTACCAGATCTGATTGGGATTAGAAATAAAACACACGTTTTAATTTGGTCATTCCGTTGAGATGAATCTGCACATCTAATAAAACTATGGATTTCATCCTGGTTTGCTTTTTCTCGTCCCAGCCCCCAAAAGGATTTATGTGGAAAGAAGGTAAGCTCTTTACCACACTGTTCTTAAGAGTTCAGTATGTATATTTCCATATTTTTTCAATTCCCTGTCCTGTTTACCCTTTCAGGATCAAGCCAACCTCTAGATTATTGCCCTAAGCCTTTACTTCCAGAATTTGCTATTAGGTAGCAGCCATGTTTACTGACCACACAGTAATTATAGATCCCATTATTACTCTCTGTTTCACAGGTCTCTATTCTGGGTTTTCCTGTTCCTGCTGCTCAAACCCAGGCATATGTAACTATGCATTTCATCTAAATAGTCACATATCAACACTGTTCCAGCGGAGAACATGACAGAGTCATCACTTTTATATAAAATGCAGGGTCTGTCACAAATAATACCCCCTCGTTATTACAAAATTATAAACATGTAATTCTGTAACATAGTATCACACGCAAGCACACCATAGGACATTTTAGGTGACATGTTCAAATTGCTGTCCATCTCATGTGAGACATCACATACCCTACCAACCACACTCATGCAGGCATTACTTCTGCTGCACCATGTGTTTTGTATAGTTAGGCTGACTATGAAAACTTACATTCTTAAATAAGAAAAGGTGCTAAGCATGGAATGCCAAAAACCTCCACCCCTTTGCCCAGCAGTCTCAGGCAAGAAGAGAGCAAATGCACTGGCTTTATTGAGGTCAGAGTTGGATCTTTCAGTCTTCAGTGACAATCAGACTGTTCAGATGTTTTCCTCATACCTCACCAGTGCACATGAAACGCAAAGAGCATCCCTTTTGCTCACCTGACTTATTTAATACAAGTACCAGCTTTTTCTGTCCACTCAGGACAATAGCCTCTTCCACCTGGGGACACCTGCAACCAAGAGGATCCCTGGCATCCAATACTTCCAGCACAACATCTGAGGCTTCAATCACCTGTCAAAGTAAAACTATCAGGGAACTATCTGAGAACACTCTCCACTCAAGTATACTGCCATTATCTACTTTGTAACAGGGTGAGCTCAGAGTTGGATCTCATTTCTTCACTTTGATATGAAGAATGTTCACATTCATCATTTCTCACAGCCAAGTAAAACCCAGGTGTTCTCAGCAGTCTCTGGCTGCTCATTAACACAGATTTCAAAAGTGTAAACACCCCCACTGTCTGAATATAAAACTCTCCCCATGAACTAGGACCTGCCAAGAGCTGCTGAGAAGCACGGTCAAATTCTATTCACAGGGGAGCGTGAGCTTGGGAAAACAGGTGCTGGGGTGGGAGTGCTGGGGATTAACTACACCAAGACATCCCCTTGATCTCCTACCAAATACTTTAGAGCAGGTACAGGACTGTTAAGAACAGGCTGCAGAGCAGAAGGTGAACAGCAGGCAAGTTAGCTATCCGCCCCCACTGCATCTGTGGAAAAATTGTCTTCCACCAAATGGGTCCCTGGTGTCAATACGGCTGGGGACTGCTGCTTTTGAGACCCTTATTTTAATTTACTTTCCTCTCTTAACAACCACTGGGTCAACATGTTACTTTAACACAAAATTACTTTATCACTTTTGCAAATCATGCTTATGGGTAATTGTTCCTGTGTAAAAAAAAACCCCACAAGAATATTTTCTTCAGCCAAACAACAAAAAGGCTCTCAACAGAATAAACCTACTTGCTCTACTCTTATGAATGGCTTTTTCCAGCTCAACTGAACTCTTCTTCATCTTTTGGTATCAGAAAAAAGGACTCTAGTCTTTTAAGCATCATTATCACTTTTAGAAAACCTAGACTAAAATACCTTTTTAAGTTCCTGACAATACAACTTCTTCGGATTCTGTTTGCCAGGCTTGGCTTTGTTCTTAGCTTTGCATTGCTCAAATTCCTAAAGGATAAAGGCAAAGGAAAAAGAACACAAAATTATAAATTCAGTAGTTCTAGCCAGTTTCTCCATTTTCCATGGCTGATTAGGGGTACTGCAATCGATATTTAAATAGCATCTGAACTCAATCCTTTTATTCCCAAGAGGCACAGCATTCCTACCCTGTTTATGTGCTTTTCTTCTACATCAGAACTCATCTCTCAATTCAGAGACTCAATCGTACCTCCTTCCCAGGTTCCACATTAGATGGCTCAACAACAGGGTTAGTTTTCAGTTTTCTTTTCTTTTCCTGTTCCTTGTGCCTGTCAAGTTTCTGCTGCTGTTTTAGTTCTTCAAGCTGTATCCAAGCCATAAGAGAAATGGGTGAACCAAAGTGACTTAGTATTGTTATGTTAAATTAAAAAAAAAAACCCACCTCCACACATCGCTTCTTGAAAATTTCAGGTATTGTAGCTTACCCGCTGTTTCCTTAGCTCAGCTTCCCGAAGAAGAGCTTCTTTAAAGGGAGCACTGTTTGGGACTCCCATGTCTTTCCTACGTTTCTTGTGACCCCGTTTCTTAGCCTCCTTCCTCAATTTTCGATGATGCTCCCGAACCTATCATAATAGAACATTTTTTTAAAAATCAGTTTACAAAAATACTAAACAGAATCTTTATGAGAAACCAATCTGGCTGCAATTTTGTTATACAGGCAAAATGACCTAAAAAATGGAACTTTAATTGTAATCATACAGATGCCTATTTATGTATAAAACAGCAAGAAAATGTTACTGGGAGATTCTTTTTGCAAAGATTGTTAACATGTTGATCAAAGTTTACAGATTTTACTACTGAATTACTCAGTTTTCCACACTGCACTCTTGAGATGGTCCTGTCCTGGCCAGGTAAACTCAGCTGGTTAGTGCTGTCTGGATATGCCAAGACTGTGGGTTTGATCCCTGGTCATGGCACATATTAAGAATCAACCAATGACAAATTGATGTTTCGCTCTCTCCAATCAATTAAAAAAAGAAAAGAGCTTGTACCGTGGTCAGTATATGCAACCTCCATTTCCTGACATGAATCACAGTAATCCAAACCTCCTGTTGGAGGACAGGTGGGGCAGAACTCAGTTTAGCATTACATGTGGTAGAGTTCTCCCAAGCACGAGGCTTACCTTTTTTTGGATTTTATACCGCTTATGGCAGGTCATGCGTTTACTTGCTTTCTTTAACTCTACAAAAAAAAAATCACAAAAATAGACACAAATTCAGTTTACATGTTGGTGACTTCATTCTGGGGTGAGGTCCCTTTTTAAGTAGTTAATAAGCTCTCAAAAACATAATTTAATAATCTTGTGGGGCGCATAACAAATATACTGCCACTCTCAAATCACAGAGTTTGAGATGGAGAGGAGAGCCCAACTATCCTCTCTGATTCTTCCCATATCAGATTGGGATCGTACTGCGGAGTGCAGGAGACCCAAGACGACAGGCACTCCCTGTCAACCACAAATCACGAGCGAAAAGTGGGTTTGAGAACTGCCTCTCAGGCCTCACTGGGACCCGCCTAAACGTGGCCGCATAACGGAAAAAAAGCGGCCCTAAATCTGCCTCAGATGCTGTTTCATCACGAAATTTGGGGGCCCAACATTCCCTTCTGTACCATGGGCCCGCCATTAACACTGGGCCTTCCAACTCTCGGTTCTACGCGGGACCAGAACAATGGCTGACGGCCTACCCGCAGGTCCCCATTACTTCAGAAGCCAAGCCTCAGAAGAATTCTCTGATGGGCTCACCGACCATCAGAGACAGAAGCCCGTCCACGCCCAACCCCAGACACCACTCACTCGGCCGCTTCATAATAGAGATGAAACAAGCAGTAACAGCAAGATCAGCAGATTCATGCCGTGTCTGCCGGCACCACGTGTGAACTGAGGCCACAAACGAGCGTCACGCACTCGCGCTGCCGCCGTAAAGCGCGCCGCCGTCGGCCCGCGTGCGCGAGCACGCAGTGTCGCGCGGACTCGGGATCGCTTGGCGGCTCCAGGGCTGGTTTTACGGCGGCACCGGGAGGGGTGAGGGAGGTGAGGGCGGTGAGGGCGGCGGGTGCTGGAGCGACGGCAGCGGTCGCGGCCGGAGAAGCAATAGCAGCAGCCGTGGCGGCCACAGGGCGGGGCGTGGCGGTCGGGGACCGCGGCCGGGGCTGCAGGCGGCGGAGCGGCTGGGTAAGGCCGGGCCTGGGACGGGCGGGGCCGTTCCTCTTCGGCCGGCTCCCGGGCCTTTGTGTGGGCCCGGGCGGGCGGGAGCAGTGGCGGAGGCCCCGCCCCGACTGTGAAGACGCGCCGGTGGGGCCAGGCGCGCGGGGCGGGGCTAGGCGGCGGTCGTCGCGACCGGCCTGGCCGATTTGCCGCACCTGTCGGACGGGACAAAGGCGCGCCGCGGCCCGGAAACTCCCCGCGCCCCACTTTCCCGCCCGGGGCGTCTGGCAGATTGCTCCTAGCGTGCAGCTGCAAAGCTGTCAGCGTCTCCCTTAGTTTTCTCCCCACCCCTATACCAGTGACAGGTCGGGAAAGCAGGTCAGGCCCTTCTTTTTTGTTGTTGTTTCTTGACGGTTCAGACGCAAACTCTAGTAGTGATTTTTTTTTAAACGTTTTCGTGATGACTGTTCAGAGCGAGTATTTTTATCAATGGGACTTGTATTTATAGTAGACGCCAGGTAAATTTAAGTTTATTTGCAACATCACAAAGAATCGAAGTTTTTAAACTGTACATTTCTGGTTTTTAATACTTTTCTATCAAAAATTTTTTACTTAAAGAAAAGCATAGTTTTATCATTATAGGGTAAGTATTGGTGATATAAAGGGGAAGAAAGATTGACAAAAATGTAAAAACCTGAAAAAGTGGCACGCACAGTATAGTGGGTATAGAGAATATTATCATAACTATAGAAACATATTGTGGAGTAAAACATTTTTGTTAACTTATTTTAAAGTAGGTCTCAAAAATGATTTTTAGGTTTTTTTTTAATTTAGAAGTGCACTCATTCCCAAATGTCAGAAGCAAACTGAACTCAATACAAATATGAGAGTAGTATAATATTTGCTTTATTACTTGTTAACAGATAGCCCACATTTTAAGATTCAAAGGAAGATTGGAAAATACCTTTTGAAGGAGTGTTTCAAATTAAAACAGTAACAGATATATGTGTGGATAAATTGAAGTGTCCTGACCACATTCTTTGGCTTTGAGAGTGTCCAGAATACCTCAGATACTCACATTCTACTGAAATCCCCAGGATTAGTAAATTTTGGTGTATTTATATGTTAGGAAATCCCCAGGATTAGTAAATTTTGGTGTATTTATACGTTAGGCAATTATCAAGCCATCAAGCATCGTATGGAAAAATGTTGACTTGGAAGAATCTTCCCTAAGTTAAAACACAGGCTGCAAATTCACGCGGTTTGCTAAAGCTTTGGTTTTAAAAAAGAAAAAGGCAAGTGAGGCATAGAATAAATACTGAAAGCTGTGAAAGCCAATGTTAAGGGTGGTTTTTCTCTGGGAAGTAGGATTACAAGTGATTTTTTTTCCTTTGAATCATGTTTTCCATTGTTTTTGTTTTAAACATGTATTATAGTAATAAGTACCACTAGTAATACAGGAGAGTACTTAAAATTTATCAACTGTCAAAATATACTCGTTGACTATACTGAGTAAGTATTTTTCCAGTTATGAGTTACAAAGTTATCCTTTACTGTAATTGATCATTGGTTATCAGATTTTTAAACATGTAACCATGTCTAAAATGTCATTTTAAAATGTAATTCAGCTTTGGAATCTACTTTCCTCTTCATGGAAAAAGAATTGTTGAAGGATGCTCATAGACTTTTTAAATTACACAAAACTTTTTAAAGTGTCCCCACTTTTAATACAGTTATTAAAAACAAATTGATCGCCCACACTATACCAAATATTATTCTATAAGTGAAAGCTACAAAATGAATAAAAACTTGTTTCTGTGACCAGGGAGCACCAATTCTAAAGTTGAAACTTAATATTTTTGTTGTGCTTTGAAGTTTCAAAGTGGTTTCACATAAGTTTCACTGTCTTAACAATCCAAGGGAGATATGTACACTTTATTGTTCTCATTTTAGAAATGAAGAAATGGGTTTGAGAGGTTGTGACTCAAGCAATATCAAACATAATAGAAGTGGGACTCTTGTCTGCTGAGCTCAGGTTCTGTTACTGCTCCCACCCACCTGGCTACATTGCCTTTCTTGCCAAACTTCTAAATACATTTTTAAATGTGTCCTTTGGATAAGAAAACATTAAAAAGTTATTAAGTTGCACTTTTTTCTTATCAAAGTAAGTTAATGATTCAAGGAATTTTGGATATTGCATGGTCTAAGCTATACACCTCTTCCCCCAGATGATTTATATTTTTTTGTCATTTGTTTTTGAGTGGATTATTTATTAATGTAATTTTGACCTCTTGCCAAAATGGTTGAAGGCTTTTTTTCTTTTTTTTTTTCTTTTTTTTAACCTTTCTAAACCTGTATATGGAGTCTGCCCAATGCTGATAGGACTTTTGGAAAGAAATGTTGGGGGGAAAGGAATTTTCCATACTTTGCTCACATGAGCCATTCTTGGTTTGTTCTAGCTTGCCAACACTTGGTGTCACATGTGAGCGCTCCACATGTGTTCACTCTCCATTCCAGCTCTGTGATTGAACTCTGCTCTCATTGACTGGGGGGCATTTGGGCAGGCATGCTTCATTCCTGGAATTGACAGTCATTCCATGTGAGTAAAGGGGAACCTCAGTGAGACATCTTTAAGCACGTGAAAAGCATTTGGTTTTAAAATGGAAGAAATGTCAGGTGCTTTAAATTTAAATGCCTGAGCCTTTGTAGCCATTAGTTTCATTGGCACAAGAAAACATGGCTATTTTCTCTAGTTCTCTTGTCTTTCCTTAGCAGTTCTCCTCAAATGTTTTCTATTAGTCTCCATATTTACTTCTGACCCTTCTTCTCCCCCCCTTTCTCTGTCTTGTTCTTCTCTTTCAGTTTTGAATGTATTAACACTGAATCAGCACTTTTAAAGCTCTACCTTCTCCCACTGGTTTCACTTGGCCTTCAGACATAATGAGGAGACTGGCTTTTCGAGGCGCTGGTTGTGCTCTGGTAAAGCTGGTAAATTACTGATCATCTACACCCTTTCCCTTTTCTGTTCTTCCTTGTCTTTTCCCTTCCACCTTTCTCAAATTTAATTATCCTTTTCAGAAAGATCCCCTCTTCATGTTTATCAAAATCACTTGTGTCCTTGTCATAGATTGTTTACAAAGGGTTGGTCCTTAGTTTCTTCATCTTAATGATTGTGGACAATTTATCAGCTTTTTATTAAAACAAGTAAAAATCTACTAAACCTGGCCATCCTTGATCTAAGCACTTTGAGCTTTTAGCCAGTTGTAGCTGACTGCAAATGAATGCACTGTGTAACAATCAAAGCCTAGAGGAAGGAACATCTTCCTGGAGGGCTGTGTTTTCAAATACCATATAGACTGTTGAAAGAAGAGAGAGATAGGAGACTTGTTTTTTAGTTGCTTACCAGGATTATTTATTTGTCGGTATGTTTTGTTCCTGTTTTTATTCCCTGGAGAGCCCCAGTTTTCCTCTCCATACTATTGGCAACCCATTCTTTGAGCTGCAGTGCCTTAGTTTCTGAAATTGAATGTTGGTGAGTGAAACTGGGATCAGTTTTTTCTTTTAATGTTAGAGAAAGACCTTTAAAATCACAACATACTATTTGATACTGTTAAAATGTGTAAGCATTATAGGACCTTCCTAGTATATACTTTCCCCTGTAGATGTAGCAAATCATTCCAATGATAACTTTTTCTATGTAATAGTCAAATGTATATATTTGTAATTTGTGCTAAGATTAGTTACTTAGCAATCTGCCTGAAACTGAGGGCAAATTTAGAAAGGTGAGGCAGGATCTAAACACTCACCTCTGAGGTGCTCTTCCAGATGATCTACTAAAAATTAAAGCTATGATTTCACAATGTGCAGGGATAGAATAACCTCATATAACTGAAAAGGAGTTAGTCCGGAGTGACAGAAAAGTTTCAAAGCACAGTTTTGCTACTTTGGCACAGGTATGGGAAGTCACTTCAAGTGTTTTCCAGGGGTATGTCCTCTGGGTTCCTCTTTAACGAATGGAGAAAAGTCATTCTCAGTGTGTTAATTTTAGGGTGCATCTAAAATGTTAGAAAGTTAATTGTCCTCTGTCCCCCTAAATTTTTGCACTACTCATTTGCCTCAGTCACATGTTCCTATTTTTCGCCTCATGGCCCACCTGGAAAATTATCACAATTGTAAGACACTGGGGAAAACAGATAAGGCTGCTTACTCCAGAGGTGACTTCTTTGGGGCTTCTGTCCCCAAGGCTTGCCTAGCTTCCTCAGGGGCTGAGGGGTCAAAACTTCCAGTACACTGTTGTATCATTGCATGTGGGTTTTCAAGCTCCAGTCTAGGGTAATTTTGAGGCCAGAACTGTTTGAATCATTTGAAATTAGTGATATACAAATGAGAACACGTTTGCTGAATTTTGTCCTATCCAAGTTGAAAGTCTAGCATTTTGGTAAATGAAGGGACTAAAGCAACAAGGTCTAGGACTTCCATTGAAAAATCTTCCAGTTAGTCAAGCTTCCTTGCCACAGTTAAACTACCTTCCTGAATGAACCAGAAGCTTGATAATTAGGTGGCCAGCTGAGGGCTTGGTGACAGAGTCTATGTATTTAAATATAAGAACATGGATAATTATTTCTTATAGAAGAAGTTGGATTCCATGGGTTCCAAAAGAAGAAGAGCAACCTCCCCTTCCAGTAGTGTCAGCGGAGACTTTGATGATGGGCACCATTCTGTGTCTACACCAGGCCCAAGCAGGAAAAGGAGGAGACTTTCCAATCTTCCAACTGTAGATCCTGTGAGTAACTTGGATCACACAGTTTCTGCCTGCTTTTCCTAGGATTCCCTATCCTGCTTTTAATGATAAGCGGTTAAGATGCAAGCCCTCTCTATTTCTTTTTCCTGTGGCTTTATATTCTTAACCTTGAAAAGTATATATCTACCTAGAAATCTTACAGTAATAGTATACTTTACTACTTGAAATAATAAAGAATATCAGTATGTGCCATTGTATTGTCACTCAAATAACTGTGTGCTTTTCCTATACCAAGTACTGAAGGTTGTTAGGATATGGCCATGTATAAGACAAGCCAGTTTTTCACACGGAACTAAGATTCTAGTATAGGGGAAGCAGAATGTAAACAGGTGAACAATTAAATAATAAAGTACCCTCAGCTAGTGATAAGAAGGAAAGTTTGGGTGATTTGGGCTGTTTTGGCCCAAACTTGCAGGTTTCTCTGTGATGAGAAGGCACTAGCCCCGTGGAGCTCTGGGGAAGAATGTTCCAAGCAGAGGGGCTGGATCATGAATGAGTTTGGTGTGTTATGATTATAGAGAAATGGACCTGGCTGGCGTAGCTCAGTGGATTGAGCGCGGGCTGCGAACCAAAGCATCGCAGGTTCGATTCCCAGTCAGGGAACATGCCTGGGTTGTGGGTCAAGCCCCTATGGGGACCACATGAGAGGCCACCACACACTGATGTTTCTCTCTCTCTCCTTCTCCCTCCCTTCCCCTCTCTAAAAATAAATAAATAAAATCTTAAAAAAAAGAGAAAGAAATGGTCAAGAGGGAGGAGACTAGCAAAGTATGCCCAGTCAGGGTGTGTAGTTATTCTACATACTCTGTGGGCAGTGTTAGAGTTTATTTATTTATTTATTTAAGATTTTACTTATTTTTAGAGAGAGAGAGGAAGGGAGGGAGAAAGAGAGGGAGAGAAACATCAATGTGTGGTTGCTTCTCACATGGCCTCCACTGGGGACCTGGCCCACAACCCAGGCATGTGCCCTGACTGAAAATCAAACTGGTGACCCTTTGGCTCGCAGCCAGCACTGACTCCACTGAGCTACAGCAGCCAGGGCAGTGTTAGAGTTTAGATTTTATTTTCTGAGTAGTAAGAAGCCCCAGTATTAGATGATTTTAAGCAAAAGAATAATATCAACTGATTTAGTTTAAACAAAAGAAGGAAAGAAGAAGTCACCAGTTGCATAAATCTGATGAAAGATGCCAAGACATATATCAGTTAAGTTTTATTTTTATTTATTTATTTTTTAATCCTCACCTGAAGATACGTTTGTTGCTTTTAGAAAGAGAGGAAGGGGGTGTAGAGAGAAAGGGGGAGAGAGAGAAACATCGATTGATTGCCTCCTATACGTACCCTGACCAGGGATTGAACCCGCAACTTAGGTATGTTCTGGTCCAGGAATTGAACTCTCAACCTTTTGTTACAGGACAGTGCTCCAACCAGCTCAGCCTCCCTGCCAGGGCAGTTAAATTATTTTAAATAGAGATACTGTCAGCATATTTCAGACTTGGGTTCCCAATGGTAATTGGGGGCCTTGTCCTTTTACTTATCTACTTGCTTTTTATGAATATGTTTTTATTAAAGATTATGTAATATGCCTACACTGGCCTTCTGCTCACTTTTCTTGTGATTTTTCTCTTCCAACATGTAGATTGCTGTGTGTCATGAACTGTACAACACCATCCGGGACTATAAAGATGAACAGGGCAGGCTTCTCTGTGAGCTCTTCATTAGGGCACCAAAGCGAAGGTGAGTTGGAAGGTGAGTGGGAGGAATATAGTCTTGGGTCAGTGTTTTAAAGTATTTGATAATTGATTTTGGTCTTTTTTTTTTTTTTTTTTTTTTTTTAAAGAAGGCTTAAATGACTGGTCAGGTTTGTTTTAGTTGTCAAGATGTAGTAAACATATTTAAAATTTTTCTTAAATTATGGTTAAAAATGCACAATGTAAAATTTACCGTCTTAACCATTTTAAGAATATAGTTCAATAAGTGTTAAGTATATTCACATTGTTGTACATATTGTAAAATTGAAACTCTATGCACATAGAATGGCTCCCCATTTCTCCCTTCCTCCCAAACCCTGGCAACCACCATTGTACTTTTTTGTTTCTATAAATTTGACTACTTTAGAGTTCTCATATAAGTGGAATCATAGAGTATTTGCCTTTTGTGACTGGCTTATTTCACTTAGCATAATGCCCTCAAGATTCATCCATGTGACAGGATCGCCTTTTTAAGGCTGAATAATATTCCATTATTTGGTTTATCCATTCATGCCTTGATAAACACTTGAGTTGCTTCTACCTCTTGGCTATTGTGAATAATGCTGCAGTGAACATGGGTGTGCAAATACCTCTTTGAGATGCTGTTTTCAGTTCTTTCAGATGTACTGTATGCCCAGAATTAGGATTGCTAGATCTATAGTAATTCTGTTTTTTGAGGGATCACCATACTGTTTTCCATCATTGTACCATTTTACATTCCCACCAACAGTTTACAGGGCTGTAATTACTCCACATCTTCACTATGCTTGCAGTTTTATAGTAAGTTTGGAAATCAAAAAGGGTGAGTCCTTTGTGATGGTTACTTTATGATGAACTTGACAGTCTTCCAACTTTGTTCTTTTTCAAGATAGTTTTGGCTATTGGGGGCTCTCCATGGGAATTTCAGGATTGATTTTTTTTGTATCAGCAAAAAATGCTGTTGGAATTTTGATAAGGATTGTGTTCAGTCTATAGATTGCTTTAGATAGTATTGGTGTCTTAACAGTATTAACTTTCAATACATGAACATGAGATATTTTTCCATTTATAGGTGTTTTCTTTAATTTCTTACAGAAATATGTAGTTTTCTGTGTATAAGTCACCTACTTAGTTAGATTTATTCCTGAGTATTTTATTTTCTTTGATGTTGTTATAAGTGGAATTGTTTTCTTAATTTCCTTTTTGGATTGTTCATTATTAGTGTATGGAAATGCAACTGATTTTTTTGTATGTTGATTTTATATACTGCTGACTTTGCTTATTAGTTCTAATATGTGTGTGTGTGTGTGTAATCTTTAAAATTTTGTGGATAAGACCCTATCATCTGTAAACAGATCATTTTACTTCTTCCTTCACAATTCAGTAGATGCCTATTATTTCTTTTCATTACCTAATTGTTCTGACTGGGACTTCCAGTATTATGTTGCAAGGAAGTGTCAAGAGCAACCATCCTAGACCTGTTCCTGATCTTAGAGGAAAAGTTTTCTGTCTTGCACCATTTTGAGAATGATGGTAGCTATGGGTTTTTCAAATAAGGACTTTACTATATTGAGGTGGTTTTCATGTATACCTAATTTGTTGAGAGTTTTTGTGGTGAAAGGGTATTGAATTTTGTCACATGCTTTCTCTGTTTTAATTGAGACCATCATGTCATTATTTTCCTTCATTCTGTTAATAGATACATTACTTTTATGAATTTGCATAGATTGAACCACCCTTGCATTCCAGGAATAAATCCTTCTTGGTCATGGTGTATAATCCTTTTAATATGCTACCGAATTCATTTTGCTAATATCTTGTTGAGGATTTTTGCATCAGTGTTCATAAGGGATATTGATCTGTAGTTTTCTTGTAGTGTCTTTGTCTAGCTTTGGTATCAGGGCATTGTTGGCCTCATGTAATAAGTAACTTTTCCCTCTTACAATTTTTTGAAGAAGTTTGAGAAGGATAGATTTTTCTTTAAATGTTTGGTGGAATTCACATGTGAAGTCATTAGATCCAGGGATTTTCTTTGCCAGGAGACTTTGATTACTGATTCAATCTCCATACTAGCTATAGGTCTATTTAGGTTTTCTATTTCTTATAATCAGTCTTGGTATAATCGGTCTGTAATCAGTCTACGATCATACATTGTATGTTCGTAGGAGTTTATTAATTTCTTATAGGTTATCCAATTTATTGGTATACAGTTGTTCATAATATTCTCTTGTAATCCTTATTTCTGTAGCATTGGTTGTAATGGCCCCTCTTTCATTCCTGATTTTATTTAGCCTAGTTAGTCTAGCTAAGGGTATGTCAATTTTGTTTGTCTTTTCAATACAACTGTCAGCTTAGCTCACTTTTAAAATTCTTTTTCTATTCTCTGTTTCATTTATCTCTGCTTTTTATATTATTTCCTTACTCTCTCTTTGGGTTTAGTTTGTTTTTTCTCTATTTCCTTCAAAGTAAAGCATAATTTAAGAAAATTAACAGCCTTTTCACAGAATTAAAGAAACCACATGCATTCAGACGGGTAAGAGGGGTGCAGATGTGAAATGGGCTAATTCTACATCCATGTGTAGTAGATAAAAATTTGGGAGGGATATCTCCAGAGTGAGTAGTCCCAGCCCCACCCCAGGCCTCCGAGCCCAGGGAACCAGTACCAGGAAGATAAGTCCCTATAACTTCTGGCTGCAAAAACCAGTGGGGATTGAGTTGATAGAAGAAAGTTCTGGAGTCCCAAGCAGTTTAGATTCACTCCGTCTTAGGCCCAGCACCAGCATAACAGCTTGAAAGGCACCAGTGGCATAAGAGGAGAAACTAAAGTGACTAGCATCAAGGCACAAGCTTGAGGACAGCTTTCTCCCAGACAGAAATGCAGACAGAATTCTCCCTTTTCTGAGCCCTCCCCCAAAAGAGCCACCAACCCAGCGAAAGGGTGCCATATCTGAGACTCCCATCAACCTGGCTAAGTAAGCTCTGCCCTAGAGATCTGCTGAGACTCCATCTCACCCAGTTTAGGGGCCCACCCAAGCTGTTATCAGTGACTTTTACATATGAATGACTGGTCTTAGCTCTTGCTTCACAACTTCTAAATCCGCTTAAATAAGCAACAGTCAGCCTCAGTGAGCCCCTAGACCCTATACCTCTCGCTAACTGACCCTGGGCCAGGCACTAGCAGCAGTTAGCCTAGCTTCATAGCTTGGCTTTCCTTGGGAACCTCCAAGTCAAGCACAAGGAGCAGCCATCTCAGATTGCTTTATAGCTCAGTCAGGGTGGCCCTAGGCCCAACATAGGTGGGGGCTGATCTTAGCTTGTACCACTTGGGAGATCCCAGAACCTGTACACCACAAGCTACAGAACACATCGGAATACCACCCTGTCCTTGCACACCTGATCCTCCATGGCAGGCAGAGGTCAGTGAACACAGACAGTCCTTGCAGCTGACTGGCCTGGGTAAATCCCTCCCTTTGAACTGCCAGCAGCAATCAAGGCTCAAGTACAAGAGGAGGATATACTCAGTGTACACCAAGGGCACACCTGTACTACCCAGCTTGGCTGATAGGGGAGACTATGCCAACAGACTTTACAGGACACCTACTACATTAGGCCACACTACCAAGAGAGGGAGTCATAGTAGCTCTACCTCATACATAGAAACAAACTCAGGGAAGCTGCCAAAATGAGGAGACAAAGAAATATTGTCCAAATGAAAGAACAGATCAAAACTCCAGAAAAACACTTAAACAAAACAGAGACACACAACCTATCAAATGCAGAGCTCAAAACACTGGTTATTAGGATGGTTAAGGAAATTAGTGAGGACCTCAACAGCATAAAAAATATCCAATCAGAAATGAAGCATACACTGATTGAAATAAAGAACAATTTACAGGGAAAGAGCAGTAGAGTTGATTAAGCTGAGAATCACATCAATGATTTGGAACATAAGGAAGCAAAAAACAACCAATCACAACAACAAGAAGAAAAAAGAATCCAAAAAAACAAGAATAGTGTAAGCAGCCTCTGGGACAACTTCAAGCTTTCCGACATTCACATCATGGGGGTGCCAGATGGAGAAGAGAAAGAGCAAGTAATTGGAAATCTATTTGAAAAAATAATGAAAGGAAACTCCTTAGTTTGGTGAAGGAAATAGACATGCAAGTCCAGGAAGCACAGAGAGCCCCAAACAAGATGGATGCAAAGAGGCCCACTCCAAGACACATCATAATTAAAATTCCAAAGGTTAAAGAGGGACTCTTAGAAGTAGCAAGAGAAAAGCAGTTAGTTATCTAAAGGGGAGTTCCCATAAGACTGTCAGCTGATTTCTCAAAAACTGCAGTCTAGAAGGTACTGGCAAGACATTCAGAGTCAGGAAAAGCAGGGACCTACAGCCAAGATTGATCTACCCAGCAAAGCTATCATTTAGAATTGAAAAGCAGATAAAGAGTTTTGCAGACAAGAAAAAACTAAAGGACTGCATCATCACCAAGCCATTATTATCTGAAATGTTAAATGGACTTACTTATGAAAAAGAAGATCAAAATTATGAACAACAAAATGGCATTAAATATGTATGTATCAACAATTGAATCTAAAAAACGAACTTAGCAAACAACAAAACAGAATCATAGATACAGAGAGTGTTTTGATGGTTGCTAGATGGTAGGATGGTGTGGGGGAATGGGTGAAGAGGTGAGGGGATTAGTAAGTACAAATAGATAGTTACAGAACAGCCATGGGGATGTAAAGTACCGTGTAGGAAATGGAATAGCCAAAGATCTTATACCCGGGGACATGAATGGTGATGTGGGGATTGCCTGAGGGAGTGGGAGTGCTTGGTAAAGGGGGCAAAGGGGGAAAAATTGGGACAACTGTAATAGCATAATCAATAAAATACAACTTAAAAATAGTAGCCTCTAAGGTACCAGCATTGAAGTTGTAGCTATCATAATTAAGAGGGATTGATTTTTCAAAATATGCAGAAAGGCCACAATGATTATTTTCACTTGCTTTCTCTCTTTTCTCCTTTACTTTTGGGCTTGACTCCTGTGATCCAGTGAAGCAAAACATACTGCTGGCCCCGATATGCACCTGTACACACCTCCCTGTGGAGGCTCTGTTCCCCCTGACTAGAGCTTTCTTCCTCTCTTATGTCAGAACATCACTGTTCCCTTCTCTTCTCGCAGTTTAAGTTATTTGTTCAGAAAACATATATGGTCCTGGCCAGGTGGTTCAGTTGGTTGGAGTGTTGTCCCCTACAACAAAAGGTTGCAGGTTTAATCTTTGGTCAGAGCACATACCTAGGTTGCTGGTTTAATTCCCAGTCACGCACATACAGGAGACAACCAACCAATCAGTCAATCTCCCTTTCTCTCTCTCTCTCTTTTTCTGTCTCTCTTTCTCTATCTCTCCCCCGTCTCACTCTGTCCCCTTCCCCTTCCTCTCTAAGAATCATTTAAAAACATATGAAAGAAAACATACATGTGTGTTATAGACAATGACCCCCAAATATGTCCATGTTTTAATCCCCAGAACCTATGAATATGTTGGATTACATTGCAAAAAGAAATTAAGTTTGTTAATCAATTTACTTTTTTTAAATTATATTTTATTATGCTATTACAGCAGTCCTGATTTTCCCCCTTGCCCCCCTACTCCCTCAGGCAATCCCCCTACTCCCTCAAGCAATCCCCCAACCATTTTTCATGTCCATGGGTCATGTGTATAAGTTTTCTGGCTATTCCATTACCTATACTGTACTTTACATCCCCATGGCTATTCTGTAACCACCTATTCGTACTTCTTAATCCCCTCACCTCTTCTCGCATTTTCCCCCTCCTCTCTCCTATCTATCAACCGTCTGGTAAGTAACTGTTTTTCTCTTACTGCCTGAGTCTCTTTTTAACCTTTGGTGTCTTGGAGTGGACCTCTTTGCATCCATCATAATTGGGTCTCTCTGTGCTTCCTGGACTTGCATGTCTGTTTCCTTCACCAAATTAGGAAAGTGTTCTTTCATTATTTTTTCAAGTAGATTTCCAATTTCTTTCTCTTTCTCTTCTGGTACCCCTAGATGTGAATGTTGGACCACTTAAAGTTGTCCCAGAGGCTGCTTACACTATCCTTGTTTTTTGGATTCTTTTTTCTTCTTGTTTTTCTGCTTCCTTATGTTCCAAATCATTGATTTGATTCTTGGCTTCATCCACTCTACTGTTGTTTTCCTGAGAGTGTAGATTGTTCTTTATTTTCATTAGTGTATCCCTTGTTTCTGACTGAGTCTTTTTTATGTTGCTGAGTTCCTTACTGAGTTCCTTGAGCATCCTTATAAACAGTGTCTTGAACTCTGCATCTGACAGATTGCTTATCTCCGTTTAGCTCTTTTTCTAGAGTTTTGATCTGTTCTTTCATTTGAGCCATATTTCTTTTTATCCTCATTTTCACAGCTTCCCTGTGTTTGTATGTATTAGATAGAGCTGCTTTGACTCTGTGTCTTGGTAGTATGGCCTAATGTAGTAGATGTCCTGTAGGGTCCAGTGACACTGCCTCTCCTATCACCCAAGCAGGGTAGTTGAGGGGTGCCCTTCATGTGGGCTGAATACACCATTCTCTTGTAGTTGAGCCTTGTCTGCTGTTGGCAGATCAATGGGAGGGATTTACCCAGGCCAGTCAGTTGCAAGGACTGGCTGTAACCACTGACCACCAACCTCTCTCTACCCTCTGTTGAGGATCAGCTGTGTGGGGGTGTTGCGGAAAAATCACTCACACGCAGCTGGAATGGCGGAGCACAAACTTTATTATGCGCGGGCTCAGAGGGGTTAAGGAAAACTCCCAAATTCTGAGCAATGAGCTGTGGATTATTTAGACTTTAATAGGCGAAGAGCAAGTTACAGAGCAGAAGGTAGTAAATCTTATTTCAGGGTCATGGACTGATAAATTTGGTTACAGAGACAGTGTTTAATTAGTCTAAGTTTTCAAGGACAATAAAAAACAATAAACCACAGACAGCTGGTTATTTTCTTATCTAAGACTCTGCTCCTACTGAAGCATTACAAAATCCATGTCAACTTGACACTTTTTTTTTTAATGATCTTTAGCCTGCTTCATTCCCCCCTTTGATGCTTAGACAGCATTTTCGCTTGTCTCAGTATCACTCATCTGCAATTTTTGATATTGATAATTCTGAATGGAAAGTATCTTTGTTGCGGCTTTCTGAACTACCGTAGCTTCTAGCTGTTGTACCAGGGTTCGAAGCAGACATGGTTCTAAGGTTAGGACCAAGAATAATATTAGAAGTGGGCCGAGGATCGGGGTCAGCAAGGAAAATAAAGTAGACACCAAAATCTGTTTTATAGGTCTCGCTGACATAGAACTTTCAGACAAGTACTTGGGTGCCTTTTCTACTGGTTCCTAAAGCTGGTCCGACCAGGGTAATTAAGATTAACAGATACATAATATTACAGAAAACAATAAACTCCTAGGAAAATTGAGACTATACAATAAAACAAAATTGCTATCCCAATGCTCTCTCCTAGCGTCCACTCCTCAGGCGGAGTGGATGCTAGTTCTATGCCCAAGATCCCGGCTACCAACATGATCGGGACTAGAAATTCAGCTGGGCATTTGTCCATCTTAGTCCGCGGACACTACTTCCCACTGGTCTGTCGTGGCTGGCTCAAGTTGTCCCAGCCTCAGTGGGCGGAGCGAGGCTGGCTTGGCTTCGTCTCCTTGCAGTGGGCCAGGCTTGGCAGCCGCCTTCACTCGGGAATGGTGGATCCACGGCGTTATTCCTGCAACCTTTAAAGCAGTAGGAGTGGTTAAAAGTACTAGATGGGGGTCAGTCCATACAGGTTGGAGGGGTTTCCTTTCCCAGTCTTTTACCCATACATAATGTCCTGGCTGGTGGGGGTGCGCTGGCTCCCCTCGGGGTTTTGGTTCAAACCCTAACCGGGCTTCTCTTATCTGATCTAGGATTTTTCCCAGCTGCTTTAAATATTCTCTCTGCCCCATCTCTCCCTGTACTGACATGTTGGTGCCTCCTATTATCTTTGTTATAGGAGTGGGTCTTCCATATACTAATTCATAGGGGGTATATCCTGCCTGATTTGGGGTGCTTCTTACCCGGAGCCTGGGAAAGAGGGGAAATGGTGTAGTCAGAGGCTCTACACATCAGGCCTGGTGTTTCTCACTTTTCTGGTTTAAAATTTTTAGTTATGCTTTGGCTATTCTGTGGCCACATGGCAGGGTGCCCTCATCTATTTTCTTGAAAGAGAAAAGCTGTTATTAAAGAATATGTACTGTTTATGTGACATGTGCTTAGAAGTCTGGAAGAATACTACAGTGCTTCCAACTCTGGATAAATAAGGACAAATTTTTACTTTTTAATGCTTTTCTGTATGTTGATTTAAAGGGGAAAATTAGTAGAGCTATTTTATTTCGAAAGTGGGGGGGGCCTTGTTTTGACTATATTGCATAGAGTGGAATGTTGGATCTTCATCTCCTTTTTGTTTCTGTAGTAATTCTGAAAAGTTTGTAAGAAGCCCTTTAGCAGAGCATCCAGGAAGTAGTGTCCTTTCCAGGTATAGTAGGTTTCCTCCTTATCCATGTGGATTACATTCCAAGACCCCCAGTGGATGCTGGAAACCAGGAATAGTTTCAATACCCACATGTACAGTATGTTTTTTCCTGTACCTACATACCTTTCTCCTTAACCAGTTCTGCCAGAACTGATTTTTCAGTTCTGGCAGAAGTATGGCAGCAGCTTCTTTGTCTGGAGATGTAGCCTCTCAGATAATATTTATATCTTTCCATCCAAACCTATTCCTGAATCTGTGTAACCTCCCTTACTTGCAGTAAATGTCTTGGTGTCACTTGTTTCAGGGGTCCCCTTGAAATCTTTGTATAGACTCAATTCTTTCTGGCACAACACATGACCATCAGTTGGAACACGTTTTTTGTTCATGTCTTCCACTCTCAAATGTAATGCCTTTTCCATCTTAATTAAGTACTTACCATGTACTGTGGCCGTAACTTTTGCAATTTAAGGTTGACAGAAAAACTAGCATGAATTTCTTTTTCCTTCACAATGTCACAGATGAAAGATTCATCTTTTTAAAAATTATTTATTTATTTGATTTTAGAGGAGAGGGAAAGAGAAACATCACTTGACTGCTTTCTGTAAGGGACCTGACTGGGGACTGAACCTATAACCCAGGCATGTGCCCTGACCAGGAATTGAACTGGCAACCTCTCAGTTTGTGAGACAGTGCCCAACCAACTGAGCCACACTGGCTTGGGTTAGAAGATTCATTGTTACCACAGATCTTTGCATCCTTAGCATATGATTCTTTTTTTCTTATTAAGTCAAGAATTTTTACCTTTTCACTTAAAAGAAGCACTTTACTGCATTTTTCTAGTATATACCATTTGCCAGCATCACTACTCTTCAGCTTTGGAGCCATTAAATAAAGTAAAAGTTACTTGTACACAAGCACTGTAATACTGTCATAAGTGTGTCTGATGATAACTACGTTGGGTACTAAGTAGCTAACAGGAAGGTAGTGTACAGTGTGAATCCTCTGGATGAAGGGGTGATTTATGTCCTGGGCAAGATGGAGCAGGATGGCATGAACAGCATGCAACGTAAAACTTATTTCTGGAATTTTCCATTTAGTATTTTCAGGCCATGGTTTACCATGGTTAACTGAAACCATGGAAAGCAAAACTGCAAATAAAGGACTACTGTACATGCCCTCATTGGGTTCTCACTTGTCTACAGATAGTCACTCAAGCCTGAGAGACTGTGGAGGTAAATGGTATTTAAAAACCAAGCCTTAGCAGGGAGCAGTGGACTGTGGTCCATCAGGCCCAGGTGGAGAGAGCTGTTTTGGATATCAAATTAACAAAGTCCTAATGCTCACTCTGAGAAGGTCTCTTGGCACCTTTGTTGGGTACTCACAGAGACCTTTATATTCTTATATGTTCTCTGAATAACAGATTGAGTACTCCTTCTTTTCCCTCATACTTAATTTTATAGTTTATTCAAATTGTAAGTAGTTGTTAAGGGTTTTAAAAAACTCAGTTTATTCTTCCTCTTCCTTCTGTAGTCATGAGTACACCTGGTACCTTGGTCTGTAAATACTATTTACCATTAAAATAAACCACAGTTATTTGGGGAAATTTCTGATTTCAAGGGCAAGTAGAGTGCAAGATGAGCTTGTAAGATCTTATGGTGCCAGAAAATAAGCAAGTGCTCCAAGGTTGATGGGAACATGTGAAAAGGACATAGAATATAAAAGCCATGTTGAAAGGACTCCTACTAGCCAAACGTGGAGCAGTTTGAACATCAAAATAATTATGGTAATGGTTTTTAATTCACTGAGTAAAACAGGAATCCATATTAATATAAATAAATGAATGAATTGATGAGGAACAGGCTTTTACATAGCCTGGAGGTATCTATCCATAAAGTTCAAGGAGGAAAAGAGTAACTTGGTCAGTTGAGAAGCTGGCAGACAACACAATATTCATGTGATCAAAAGCAACCTCATCTGAGTAATGGGACAACTTGAGAGCATATGCCACCTGACAGGGTACAGCGAGACAAATACCCGTCATTTTTGTCATAATCCTGCCAAAGAAGCATAACATTAACTTGTCAGGAAAACAGACAAACCCAAATTGAGGGACACTCTGTATAATAACTAGCCTATAATCTTCAAAAGTATCAAGATCATGAAAGTCGAGGAAAGACTGAGGAATTGTTTCAGAATGAAGGAAACTAAAGAGATATAACTAAATGCAGCATGTGACTTGAGTTGAACTTTTTGCTATAAAGGACAATTTTGGAACAGTTGGAAACATGAGTGGAGTATGCAGTTTAGATAGTGGTTTTGTATCAAAGTTAATTTCCTGATATTGGTAGTTGATCCTTGTTTGTGGAAAATATACATTAAACTACAGGAAAAAAGCATTCTTTGTACTAGTCTGCAACTTTTATGTTAGAATAAAAAGTTTTTAAAAATTAAATATACATGTATGGCTATGATATGTCAGCCAAGGTCCCAAGAGATTAAAGCCTTCATGACCATGACATTCTTTGTAACTAATCTTACCTCTTTCACATTTAGAATGGAGTGAACTACCTATCCCCAAGGGAGAATTGAGAAAAATAGTCACTAGATTATTTTTTAGAAGGTCTACTTGTATCATGGAACTTTGTTTGAAAAAAGCCAAAAAGGATAAAAATAAACATCCATGAACCCCAAACCCCACTTAAATTACTATTGTAACTACTGTTGAAGTTTTCTGTGTGTCCCTCATTGTTTCTCCCTTCCAGTCGGTGAACACTCTCCTAAATTTTGTGTTTATCATTCCCAAGGTGTTTTATTTTTTTAATTGTTTGGTCATGTTTGGATACGTCTGATGTCCTTTTATCTGTGGTAAACTGCTTGTACCAACGGCCTCAGCCTTCTCCTTTGTAGCTATAGTAATTGATATTAAAGGAGTATAGTATGTAGTAGGCACTTGATAGTAGTTGGCAGAAAAAGTTCTTTGGTCACTAACTAAAGAAAGGCAATTGACTTTGTAAGCTGGTAAAGAGCTTTGAAATACCTGTTTTCAGCCACTATTGAACACCATGAAGTACAAATAATTTTTATTTGCAGAAGATACCTTTGACACAGTTTTAGTGTCAGTGCCCCAAGTCTTAAATATTTAGCATATCAAAGACTATCACATATGTTAATTTAGGTTTTTATATCACTAAGAGATATTTTGAAAAGAGTGTTCATATGCAACTTGCTTTTGTTATTCCCTTCTAGTTTTGGTAATGGCACTAAGTCTAGTGTGTTGTATCACTTGAGATACTGATATTACCACAGGTAATTTGAAATATAACTTTTTATAGGCTTTGCATTAATACCTTTTTAAACACTATGTTAAATTATAACAGAAATCAACCAGACTATTATGAAGTGGTTGCTCAGCCCATTGACTTGATGAAAATCCAACAGAAACTAAAAATGGAAGAGTATGATGATGTTAATCTACTGACTGCTGACTTCCAGCTACTTTTTAACAATGCAAAGGCGTATTATAAGGTAAGAAGACATCAAATTTGGAAGGTGTCCAATTTGATAATTGTCTGGCTTTTTAATATTTATCAACTTTGTAAGTAAGTAGTGGTTTCTTATTTGATAGTTTGAATTTGCATTTCTTTTATTAGTAAAGAGACTGAGCATTCATATAATTATGAACTATTCTTATTCTGTGTCTGCTCAAATCTTTTGTCTCTTTCTTTCTTGTTTTTTTTTTTTTTAAGATTTTATTTAGTTTTAGAGAGAGAGGGTAAGGAAGGGAGAAAGAAAGGGAGAGAAACATTAATGAAACATCAGTTAGTTGCCTCCCTCACACTCCTAACTGGGGACCCAGCCCACAACCCAGGCATGTGTCTCACAGGGAATCTTAACTGGGAACCCCTCTGTGTGCAAGCCAGAACTCAGTAACTGAGCTGCATCAGCCAGGGTTCTTGGTTGCTCTTGGGCTGTTTTTCATTTTCATATTTCTAGGAATTTCTACACTAGTGATCTTTTGTTGTTGTTGTTTTGTTACATGTATGGCAAGTATCTTCTCCTGCTGTGTCTTTTTACAGTACTTTTGGTGAAGAGAAGTTTTTTTTTTTTCCTTAAGATTTTATTTATTTATTTATTTCTAGACAAAGGGGAAGAGAGGGAGAGAAACGTCAATGTGTGGTTGCTTCTTGCACACCCCCTACTGGGGACCTGGCCCACAACTCAGCATGTGCCCTGACCAGGAATCGAACTGGCGACCCTCTGGTTTGAAGACCAATTCTCAGTCCACTGAGCCATACAAACCAGGGGAAGAGTTTTTTATTTTAACATATTCAAATGTATCAGACTTTAACATTGTGCTTTATCCTTCTTGGTGTTTTGTTTTAGAAATTCTTCTTGCCCAAAGGTTATATTCTCCTATTTTTTTCTGAAAGTTTAATAATTTTGTCATTTCCATCTAAGCCTTTAAAGCAGCTGGGAGTGATTTTTGTGTGTTCTATGATGTAGAGACACTTTTTTCCCACAGGTATAAGCAGTGCCTTGAAATGGCCATCTCCTCCACATTCGTCTACAGTGTCAGTGTCGTCATCATTTCCATGTGCTCATGGCTCTTTCTGACCTTTTTTCCTATTCCTTTTGTTCTGGCCAGTTTATTGCTGGGCTATTCTATCCCTACATGAATTACTATGGCTTTATAATTCTTCATCTGTTAAGGAAAGCATGTTAGCTATTCCTGGCACTTTCCTTACACATTTTTGGCCTTTCCTTTTTTACATTTTAATATTAGTATTAAGTCAACAAGCTCAAAAAAATTGGTGGAATTCTTCCTGGAATTGCATTGACTCTCTCTAGGTCATATTTTAGAGAATTGACATAATCCTGATATAGATTATTCATCTATGAATTTTGCGTCTTCATTTATTTTTCTTTATTTTAGCAAAACTTTAAATCTTCCTTCATAAAGATTCTGCAAAAATGTTGTTAGATTTATCCTTAAGACTGTGTTGTATACATAGTTTTTCTTTATTTGAGATATAATTCATAAATTTTTAAAGTGTAGAATTCAGGGGGTTTTAGTATAGTCACAAAGTTGTGCAACTGTTTACCACTATGTAACCCCAGAATATTTTCATTATCCCCAAAAGAAAACCATACCTATTAACGGGCACTTTCTATTGTCCCTCCTCCCAGGGGTGTCTTGCAACCATCAAACTACTTTCTGTATGTATTTGCCTTTTTCAGGACATTGCATATGAAAGGGATCATACACTATATGGCCTTTGGTGACTAGATTCTTTAACTGAGCATAATATCTTTAAGGTTCAACCATGTTGTAACATATACAGGGTGGGGCAAAAGTAAGTTTTGAGTACACAAAACACAGGGTTTATTTTTGTGTAATTTATTAGTTATTATATTTTTTTCCCATAAGTACAAACTGTAAACCTACTCTTGCCCCATCCTGTATTAGTACTTTATTACTTTTACTGACTGAATAATATTCTATTATATGGATATACCACATTTTGTTTATTCTTTTCCCAGTTAATGGACATTTGAATTTTTTCTTTTAGCTATAATGAATAGTGCTGCTATAAATTTTGTGAATATATAAAGAGTACTATTCGTTGGTACATTTAGCTTGTAATTACATTGCTAAACTTTTTTATATCCTAACTGATTTACCTACATGAACTACTTACCGAGTGAGGTGTTTTAAAATCTCTCATTATAATGATGGATTTGTCTGTTGGTTTTTTGTTTTATATATTTTGACACCGTACAAACAACATACAAGTTTAAAATTATGTTGCCTAGTAAGTGGGATTTTTTAAAAGGTTTTATTTATTTATTTATTTTAGAGAGGGGGCAGGGAGGGAGAAAGAAGAGAGAAATATCGATAGACAAAAGAAACATTGATGGGTGGCCTCCCACACGCCCCCAACCAGGGACCTGGCCTGCAACCCAGGCATGTGTCCTGACTAGGAATCAAACTGACATGGCAACATTTTGGTTTGTGGGATAAGGCCCAACCCATTGATCCATGCCAGTTGGGGTATAAATGGGATTTTTTTGCATTATGTATTAGCTCTCTTTGTTTCTAGTAATATCTTCTATTTGAGGCATGTTTTATCTGATGTTAATAGTTATACTAGCTTTATTTTTGTGTTTACCTAGTTTTCCATTCTTTCAGCCTATTCATGTCCTTTTAATGCTGATATGTGTCTTGTAAACAGCATATATCTGAATTTCTATTAATCAGTTGATGATCTTTACTTTTGAACTGGACCCTTTCATGATCTCTTTACAGTTTTAGTGATGGCCATTATGTTTGAATGTATTCCTAACCATCTGAATTTCAACTTTCTATTTATCTCACTTTATAATTTATTATTTTTTCTGTCTTCTTTTGGTTTCACTTTGGTTTCTTTTGTTTGTTTTTTTCAAGTATATTTTGTTGATTAGGCCATTACAGTTGTCCCATTATATTTTCTACCTTTTATTCACCTCCGCCCAGTACCCCATTCCTTCCAGCATTGCCCCCCTGCCTTAGTTTATATCCATGGATCACATGTATAAGTTCTTTGGCTTCTCCATTTTCTATACTATTCTTAACCTGCCCCTGTCTATTTTGTACCTATCAATTACGCTTCTTATTCCCCGATTCTCCCCCTTCCCCCTCTCCACTTATCTCCCTCCCAGTAATCTCCATTTCTGTGATTCTGTTCCTGTCCTACTTGTTTGCTTTGTTTTGGTTTGGGGTTTTTTTTTTTTTTTAGGTTCAGTTGTTGATAGTTGTGAGTTTGTTGTCATTTTACTGTTCATAGTTTTGATTTTCTTTTTCTCATATAGTTCCCTTTAACATTTCATATAATAAGGGCTTGGTGATAATGAACTCTGTTAACTTTACCTTGTCTGGGAAGCACTTTATCTGCCCTTCCATTCTAAATGGTAGCTTTGCTGGATAGAGTAATCTTAGATGTGTGTGGGTCCTTGCCTTTCATGACTTGGAATACTTCTTTCTAGCCCCTTCTTGCCTGTAGGTTTTCTTTTGAGAAATCAGCTGATAGTCTTATGGGAACTCCTTTGTAGGTAATTCTCTGCTTTTCCCTTGCTGCTTTTAAAATTCTCTATCTTTAACCTTTGGCATTTTAGTTATGATGTGTCTTGGTGTGGTCCTCTTTGTGTCCATCTTTTTTGGGATGTAATCTTCTTTGTGTCCATCTCTGTGTTTCCTGGACTTCCATGTCTATTTCCTTCACCAAGATAGGGAAGTTTTTTCATTATTTTTTCAAATAAGTTGTTAATTTCTTTGTCTTCTGGCACACCTATGCTTTGAATGTTGTTATTTCTTAATGTTTGGATTGAATGTTTTTTTTCTTCCTTATGTTCCAAACCTTTAATCTGATTCTCGGCTTCATCACTCCACTATTGGTTACCCATAAATTCTTCTTTATTTCACTTAGTGTAACCTTCATTTTTGCCTGTGTCTTTTTCATGCTATTCACGTTCTCAATGAGTTCCTTGAGCATCCTAATAACTAGTGTTTTGAACTCTCCATCTGATAGATTGGTTATCTCATTTTTGTTTAGTTCTTTTTCTGGAGTTTTGAGCTGTTTTTTCATTTGGGTCATATTTCTTTGTCTTCTCATTTTGGCAGCCTCCCTATGTTTGTTTCTGTGTATTAGGTGGGGCTGCTTTGACTCCCTATCTTACTAGATATTGTAGCCTTAGATACTTAGCCTATTGTAGAAGAGCAACATCAGTTAGCTGGATGACGCAGAGCCTTAGGTAATCCTCAGGGTGAGACAACCCATGTGAACAAGTTTGATGGAATCTCCAATATGGTGTCTGCACTCTGTGGCTCTGTGTGGCAGAGGGCTCAGAAAGGAGATAATGCAGCTGCCTGGCCTCTGGAGTTTTGTCCAGGAGGAAGCTGTCCCCTGGCACTTGCTCTGATGCCAGATATTTCAATTTCTCCCTGTATGCCACTAGTGCCCTTCCAGCCGCTGCCCCAATGCTGGAGTCTAGAGGGAGTGGATTTGTATGTGTCCTAAGTCTGTTGTGGCCCCTTTAAGAGGAGACGCCTTAGAATCCTGCAGTTTCTTCCACCACCCCAACCCCCACTGGTTTTTACAGCCAGAAGTTATAGGGACTTATCTCCTGGTACTGGACCCCTGGGCTGGGTGGTCTGGTATGGGACTAGAATTCCTTGCTCCTGAGGTATCCCTCCTGATTTTTATCTACCACACATGGGTGTGGGACTGCCTGCTAGCATCTCTGTGTCTCCGCCCCTCCTACCTGTCTAGGTAAATGTGGCTTCTTTAATTCCTTGGTTGTCAGACTTCAATACAGGTCAATTTTCTGGTGATTCTGGGTGGTACTTGTTTGTATTTTAGTTGTAATTTTTGCTGTGGTTTTACGAGGAGGCAAGCTGTGTTTACTTATGCCTTCATCTTAACGGAAAGTCCTTTTAAATACTTTTAAAAATCTTAGAAGTGATTATCAGAACAATCATTAGCTTCTATCTTTTTGATTTGTATCCTTTAAATTGGATCTTATCCTTTATTTTAAGTATGGTTGGTATACAATATTATATTTGTTTCAGGTGTACAGTATAGTGATATCTCCATACCTTATAATGTGAGCACCCCACTAATTCTATTAATCTTCTGTCATTGTACAAACTTACCATAATATTACTGACTGTATTCCCCTTTACCTTTTTCAGCAACTCCCCTATTCTCCCATCTTCTCCTTTGATAACCATCCCTTTGACCTGTGTTTCTATGAGTTTGTTTTGATTTTTAGATTCCACATATACAAGAAACCATATAGCATTTGTCTTTGACATGTTTTGCTTAGCATAATACCCTCTAGGTCCATGTTGCAAATGTCAGCGGTTTCTTCTTTTTCATTGCTGCGCAATACTCCATTTTGTGTGTATACCCACACATATTCCTCTCGGTTGCTTCCATATCTTGACTATTCTAAATAATGCTGAAATGAACATAGGGATGGATATATTTTCTCAAATTAGTGTTTTTTGTTTTCTATGGATAAATCCTCAGAAGTGGAATTTGAGGGTTGTATATTAGATAAATTTTTAGGTTTTTTTTTTTAATCTCCATACTTTTTTTCGTAGTGGCTACATCAGGTCTTATTCTTTAAATTATCTTTCTTAGTAATAATTAGTCTTAATTTAGCAAATTACTTTTCTCCTGCGTAAGCCTTTTCCGTAATAAGATAAAGCATAGATAAATTAATATGATTTCAAAATGCCTTTAAAACATACACTTAGTTTTTTTTTTAATCCTCACCCGAGGACTTTTTTTTTTTTTGCTTTTTTAGAGAGAGAGGAAGGGAAAGAGAGAAACATCAATCTGAGACAGAAACACCAATTTGCTGCTCCCTGTATGCAGCCAGAATTGGGGATGCTATGATACATGCCTGAACTGGGAAGCAAACTTGCAGCCTTTCATTTATGGGACAATGCTCCAACCAACTGAGCCACATTGGTCAGGGCTACACTTAGTTCTTGAGAATAGAAGTTGAGGCCCATGTATCTTTTAATCATAGGGAGTTTAAAATTTTTAATAGAGTTTTTGAAGTTGTCTTAGAATACCAATCTCTGCTGGAATAGGATTTGATTTACAATAAAATAATAAAGTGATTTTTTTCTCTTGTCTTTGCTAACGTACAGCCAGATTCTCCTGAATATAAAGCTGCTTGCAAACTGTGGGATTTGTATCTTCGAACAAGAAATGAGTTTGTTCAGAAAGGAGAAGCAGATGATGAAGATGATGATGAAGACGGGCAAGACAATCAAGGCACAGTGACTGAAGGAGTAAGTGTGCAGCTGGAACGAGTGATAGAGGGCTGCTAGGATGTGGACAAGGCCCCTGAGGTTTCCTCTGAGCTGTTACAGGCTTTCTATATAATTGTGTTGGTAACTGGTAGGGAAAAGGGTCATAATACAGCCAGAGAGCCTCACTGCAATTACAAGGAATCCTAAGATATCCTGGACAATGTGTCCCATGCATAGTTGTTTTTATGAATTGCTCTTATGTTAATGCATTTATCTTGCTAAGTTTCTTTAAAATTATATTTTACTTTTTATTATTATTTTTTAAAGATTTTATTTATCCATTTTTAGAGAAAGGGGAAGGGAGGGAGAGAAACATCAATGTGTGGTTGCCTCTCATGTGCCCCCTACTGGGGACCTGGCCTGCAACCCAGGCATGTGTCCTGACCAGGAATTGAACCAGTGACTCTTTGGTTTGCAGGCCAGCACTCAATCCACAGAGCTACACCAGCCAGGGTTAGCCTGCTTAGTCTTAAAGAGAGTGTCTGTGTCTTTAAGGACAGATTCAATGTTCCTAGACTAATATCCCATGTGAGTGTAGGCTGTGTTGTGATTAAAAGTTGGAGAGTCAATGGAATTACATTAGTTAGGTGTTTCCATTTTTGTAGGTTAGACCAAGTGCTGTTCTTAGAATGTGCCAATTGTGTTCCTACCTCTGGAATTTTTCAATTGCTCTTGCTTCTGCTTGGAATGTGTTCCCTTTCACTTTTGCTGTCACTGGCTCTTTTTCATTATACTAATATCACTTAATGTCAGCCAGGAGAGGACTTTCTGGACCACTCTATCTAAATTGTTTGCTTCCCACTCCTCCAAAAGAAGGTCTGTCTTTTGTGTTCTATGATCTTCAGTCTTTACAACTGTATAACTTGGTGAAATAACTTGTTTATTATGGTAGATTACATGTTTGCTTTCTGTCTTCCTCCATGTAGAATTATAGTCCACAAAAGATATCGTCTTGTTCACCTATTCCTGGCATCTAGACTGTGCCTGACTTGTAGCTATTAATAAATTCTTACAGAATAAACACACATGCTTGAAAAGAGGAAAAAGAATAATAAAAGGAATTACATCTCTCTTCTGCAGCTAAATAGTAAGATACCCAAAGCAGAGTGTTTGCTTCTATGTTCAGTTTTCAGGAAAGAAAACTCAGCACAGAAAGAAGTAGTGGGTGAATTTCTCAAAACAAATCATAAACTATTTAATATCAGCATTTATTTTTGGATTTCTCTAAAAATCTAGCTTCCAGGGAACTTGTCAATTTCTTTCTAGAAATTAAATGATTGGAATCAGATAGAAGGCAATTAACTAAGTATTCCCTGAAATTTTATTTTCTGATATTAATGTAGGAGCAGCAACTTAACCCATGCTTTTTTGGGCAGAACATCCCTTTCCTACAGGGGGCTCAGGCTTATTATAGGCCTCCAAAGTTCTGTCAAAAATGAAAATGCCTACATCTAGGAATTGCCTGTGTTTCTTTTAGTAGGAAATTGGAACGATTTTGCACATACATATTTATACCTCCCAAACTTCTTTCTAGCCCTAAGGTTCTCAAGGAAGAAGGAATTTTTGAGTTTCTCATTTTTTAATTAAAAATGATGTCCTTGGAGTTTTCCCAATTGTGGGAATAGATTGTTTGAACTCATTTATATACCCTGCTCCCTTTGTCACCTGCAACACAAAGTAACTGGTATGACAGGGAGGAGAGGAATCTTGGCTATAGAATATAGCTCTCCTCTTTTTGAAACATGATACTCTGTGGTACCACGTTTAGCCCGGAAGTAAATGACTGAAACATGGCTATTTTAGTCTGCCTTCATTGGTGTTATGTTGGTTCTCTAAGCTTATGTGGTCGATGACTCTCAACTAATCACATGTTAAATATTTACTGTGTGTCTTTTTTTGCCAGACACTGTGGTAGGCCCAAGAGATTTGTTAAAGCCCTCTCTGTGACATTAATGTTGGACCTTATTATTGAGACTATACTAAATAAAAAGGACTTCTGTTGAATTAGGACAAAAATAGTCATTCTTTTATGATTTAATACCTTAATCTTTATTTTATATGCACAAAACATGGTTTGGACTTGAAGTACCATTTAATATAAACCTTGACCAAGTCATCCCATTGCTAAATGCAGAAACTGGGCAGGTTCTCTTTTGGGTGTATACTTTCCCATGTTGAAACAGTGACTAAGGGAGGAATAAGGCAGTCATCTGGAGAGCAGGTGATGTACATCAGTTGACTTAATCTCCATTCAGTTTTGATATAACTTTAATTCTGTTATTAGATCTGGCAGAGCACCCTATGGTGAAAAATATGCTGTTCCCTCTTTACATATGTAGTTATTCTACCAGAATATGAAGACTTTAGTAGATATGAACAACACACATAGAAATGACTGGGTGTCATGGGGTATGTTTTTCTTTCTCAGTTGGTCAGACTCTAAAAAGGTATGCATTTCTAATCAGTTATACATATGGCACTTGAACTTCACTGTTACAATGATTCCTATGGATTAGAGTTTACTAAAAGGACCTGGTCCAAAAGATTTAATTGCTGAAATTATATAAGGAGCTTCATTAGTTTCACATATGCCATTCTGAGAGTACAATCACCACAGTCAGCATCAGAGCATTTCTATGGTGTTCTTAATACTTGTACTTAAAATAAGTAGTTTAGAAGTTGCTTTTTTGAGTTGGCTTTCAAATTTTAGAAACTAACATCAGCATTTACTTTTGGATTTCTCTCACAAAAGTATTTCTTACTCCCCTCTTTTCTTGCTCCCAATTCTCTCGTCCCAGTCTTCTCCAAGTTACTTGAAGGAGATCCTGGAGCAGCTTCTTGAAGCCATAGTTGTAGCCACAAATCCATCAGGACATCTCATTAGTGAACTTTTTCAGAAACTGCCTTCTAAAGTGGTAAGTGATACAATTAAAGACAGTTGAATTAGTGTCGTTTTTTTTCTAAGTACTTCAAAAATTTTATTCTTAGTAAATACGGAACAGTTAATGGGAGGCATTGGAAGTAGTCGAGAGATCCTCCATGTGGTCTCAGCAGCACACGCACGGGATACGTTCTGTCATTTTACTTAGCCAGGGCGTTACAGGTTTTGAAAAGTTTTTGAGTTTTTGTTTTTTGGTTGGTAATTCGTTTTGTTTGTTTGTTTTTATTGTCATGAAATATACATAACATAATATTACCATTTAACCATTTTAAGTGTACAGTTCAGTGGTATTAGATACCTTCATATTATTGTACAGCCATTACAATCATTGGTCTTCAGAACTTTTCACCTTCCTAAACCATAGTGCTGTACCCATTAAAATATAACTATTTCCCCATCCCCCGCAACCCCTGCAACCAATGTTCTGTTTTCTCTCTATGAATTTGACTAAGTACCTGATATAAGAGGAATCGTACAATATTTATCCTTTTGTGTCTGGCTTATTTCACTTAGTGTAATGTTTCCAGGGTTCCTTCATGTTGTAGTAGCATGTGTCAGAATTTCCTTCCTTTTTAAGGCTGAATAATACTACATTGTATGTACATTGTATATACAGTTTTTTTAAAACACATTTTGTTTATCCATTCATCTGTTGATGGACTTTTGGGTTGTTTCTAAGATGGGTATTTCTAAATGATAAACACCTAAACTAAACCTTTTATTTATAAAAGACAAGAAACATATCTTTGCTCAGGAGACAGAATGAGAAGAAGATAAATGAAGCCTTCCTCTCTTAGTTCTCCTTGATTATCTAGTGATGGAGAAGAGAGAGAGACCTAATAGGTGCATTTCTACCCCAAAGAGGAAGAGTTTTTCTAGACAGGTAAGACCCTTTAAAAGTGTTAGGGTCCCTTGTGGCTTCATACCCAAGAGGTAATTAACATATAAGCCTGTGGAATTACAAAAATTCCCACTTTTAAAAGTACTCCACTATAGTGCTTACATCCATTGTGATCATTTACTTTTGTATCTACCTCCTTCCCCAGGCCCTGTATTTCTTAAAGACAAGGACAATGCCATATTTTCTTTTGTGTCCCTGCCATGTAGTTGGAAACCAGCATGCCATGAATGTGCAAGAAGTGCTTGTTGACTGACAGGTGGCATGTAGTTTTCTCCACTAGTCATCAACAAGACTTGTTATAAAGGTATGTCTTGAGTAGTTATAGGACAGTTATGACATTAGATATAAACCATATGTAACCACTACTGTCCTAAGTGTGGATCTGATTAGAAAATATAATGATTATATTGGACATAAGTTTAAAATTTTAAGAGAAGAGGAAAACTGTAAGACGATTCTTCAAAAAAAATTAAAACACAGAATTACCATATAAGCCAGTAATTCCACTTGGGGTGTATACCCAAAAGAAGTGAAAGCAGGGTATCAAAGAGGTATTTGAACACCTATGTTCATAGCAGTATTATTCACTCTAGCTAAAACATGGAAGAAGCCCAAGTGTCTCTCAACAGATGACTGGATAAATTAAATGTGGTACACACAATGGAGTATTATTTGGACTTCTAAAGTTTTAAATGAAATTCTGATATGTACTAAAATAAGAAAGAACCCTAAATGCATTATGGTAAGTGAAATAAGGCAGACACAAAAGGACAAATATTGTATGATTCCTCTTAGAGGAGGTATTTAGGGTAGTCAAATTCATAGAGACAGAAAGTAGAACTGCAATTTCCAGAGTCTGGCAGGAGGGGGAAAGTGGAGAGTTATTATTTAATGGGTGTGGATGTTCAGTTTGGGAAGATGAAAAGTTCTGGAGATGGGTGATGGTGATGATTGCACCATAATGTGAATGTACTTAATGCCACTGAATGATTAAATGGTAAATGTTACGTATATTTTACTATAATAAAAAAATCATGAGAAATGAGTACAATCTTTATTCAAGGTTCATTCTTACTCAGTAGGAGGGGATCAGTATTAGTCAAGCCACCAAGGGTGATTTGGAACAATAAAAATAGTACTGGTTTGGCCAAAATGTCCATTTAGTTGTTTCCATAAAATAAAAGACATTTTTCATTTTCACTAATAACTTCATTGATTTGGATATTTTGAGCATGTTGGCTATCTCCTGCATGGTACAACATTGATTGTTCTCAGTTAATGTCTCAATTTGATTGCTCTCAGCTGTTCTACTGGACCGTGGAGCATCATCCAGTGAGAAATCTCCAGCATGAAACTTCGCAGATCACTTTGACACATTCAGTTAGTCACAGCACCTTCTCCCTACACTGCACAAATCTTTTTTGTGTTTCAGTTGCATTTTTACCTTTCTTTAAATAATGAAACATGATATGCTGAAAATGTTGTTTTCTTCCACCTTCAATATTAAAATGGCTACACAAAAATTCACTGATCTTGATAAGTTTTTAAACATGCACATTGATATGACAGCTGCCATAATACAATCTAACAAAATTGTTTCAAAGGAAGTTAAAGACAGCTGTGTACTACTAGAGCCATCTACAGAAAAAAACAAATGAACTTCTTGGCCAACCCAATAATACCTGGTTGCCCCATTCTGGGAAAGCTTTCTGGGTCATCATGCAGCAGCAGATGGTTGAGGAAAGCAGGTTCCCAATGGTCCCTCAGGGTGTAACAATTCGAAACACAACAAGGAGGGGAGGGCAGTTTCTACCTTTCCTTTATAAGTCCCTCCCAAGCGTGAGAGGTGGGTTGGGAATATGTGGGCCAGCAGCTTGGATTATACCGTATCTAGCTTGGGTGGCTGTGCCGTAATTTGTCTTCTACACTGTATCTCAGAAGTAAAATTTGAAGAGAGTGGACAGAAAGGGGTTTGATCCAAGCAAAGAAAAGAATAGTAAGGTTAAGAAAATAGAGGGGTAAGCTGAGGGATCAGATAAGGTGAAGCATCACTGAGATCATCCCTTCAGCCTAGTTAATTGAGTGAAAACTGTGCCCTTCTGCTATTTTTTGTCGTTGTTGTTTGGGCTCCATGATTTGAACAGGTAGGAAGAGTCTGGAGAGCACAATCTGACTTCCTCTGACACCTCTCCCACCTGAGGAGGCCAGCTTTTCTGGCCAACTTCAATTATTTCTTCCAAGGAACAAAACCTGTAGGAAAGGCTGAGGGAAATGCATGCACTTTAGCCTTTGTGAAACTCTTCAACGAAGTTCCTCTGACAGGTTTAACTTTAAATATTGTGATAAACTAATATTTTATAAGAAAACAACTTTGCTTCGTTTCTTAAACATAGTTTCATTTAAAATTTGTAAGCCTTAAGTTAAACATGAAACTAACGAATCTTGCAACATAACTTCTTAAAGGTCCCTCAGAATTTTATTTGAAAGAAGATATAATAGTGTTAGTTATATTGCAAAATTAAGAGAACTTCTAATAAACCCTTCAAAAAACATTCCTCTACTTCATTTCTAGGCATAGATATCTTAGGACCTTTAATTTGTGATCTGTGAATTTAGAATTTTTTAAAACATAAAGTGGTGCTGTATTAGTTGTATAATATAATTACCTAATCAATACTAACTGTAAACTCCTACAACATGCTGTTGGGTAGTTCATGAAGCTAGTTAAACTCAAATTCTTTCTGCTTTAAATGTAACAAACAATATACTGTACAGCTGTGTCTTTAGTTTTGAATTCCACAAAGCTGCTTAATCGATTAAGATTGTCAATGTCAGTGTGCTTCCTTTTTTTCTCATTAGCTGTTTTTTTTTGTTTTTGTTTTTGTTTTTGTTTTTCAGCAATATCCAGACTATTATGCAATAATTAAGGAACCTATAGATCTCAAGACCATTGCCCAGAGGATACAGGTATGAAGATGACCATATGTGATCACAGTGGTTTAGGGTAGATTGGCCTATAGCCTTTCCTAAGGGCTTTTAGAAAACAGAGGAACAGATGTCTCTGTAAGGGCTTATTACAGTAATATAATGTAAACAAATAAGAGTGGAGTTACTGATTATAGCTTTGGAGGCAGCAGCATAGCATTCCTTTTGCATGTTTTCTGTAGGGAAGAAAGTAAACTTTTCATCGGCATATTATATCTTGCTCTGTTAAGACAATAATTAAAAAGCATTGATCATGGCCATTTTTAATTGTGAAAAGTATACTAGCAATAAAAGTGTTGTTGCGTATTTTTATCTGCTTCCAAATAGTTTTAGGATATCTCAGAATTAAAACTACCTACAACAGATAGTTAAAGTATTAGGTAGGTCAGAGACTCTTCTCTTTGAGTGCCCCTACCTGTATCTCCAGCAGTAACAGGCACCTGGACCTGCTAGGTGCCTGCTCTGTTTTATGTGCTTTATATATATTAGTTACAATTAATCTTACAACTCCATGAGGTAGATACTATTATGCCCATTTCAGAGATGAGAAAACTGAGGCACAGAGATGGTAAGTCCCTTGCCTGAGTCATCAGCTAGTAATGAGAAGAGTTGGGATTTGAATTCAGGCAGTCTGACTCCACAGTCTGTGCTCTCGACCCCTACACTGTTACCTCCTCTCCACAGAGTAGGTGCTCAGTAAATATTAATTGAGCAAATGAAAATGAATGAGAGTTAAATTTTGAATGTAAGAGGTTAAGGAAAGTATAGGAAGAATGAGCTCAATTATACCAAAAATCTGGTTTTTAGAGTTTGGTCTGGCGTGGGCTATTTTCCTAGCTCTGCTGCTTATTAGCTATGTCAGTTTGGTTTGGCGACCTGCCTGCTTCCTCTGCTGTACACTGAGTGTAGTATTAACTGCTTCACAGAGTTGTAGAAGTTGGTGATAAGGTATGTGAAGTGTTCCCAGAGCACTTACGGAATGTGGCCTTGGTCAATGTGAGTGACTGATTCTCCTGGAGAAAGGAGTGTTTGGGGCTCCTAGCAGATAAAACAAAGAAGAAAATATTATGTTATGTAGTCTTATAGAGAATTGAGCCTGGAAGCACAGTGGTTGGCCAGGGGGGAGAAACTTCCTTGGCTTTAAATTCTAAGAGAGTAGGAAATACTGACAACTGGAACCATAGAAACATTTACACTGACTGTTATAATACAGATTCCCTAATGTATCACCTGTTTTTTTTCATGCAACTCAGTAGGTGCTACTGGGAGTAACTTAGTCTCCCAAACCTAAATCTCTGGCATTCCTAACATCTATCTCAGGGGAAGATGTTTTCATTATACTGAAAATCAAATTGAATCTTTAAATACCTCTACCTCAACCCCGCTCTTCTCTCTATGACCTCTCACCTTATCTTGTTCCTTTTCCCTTTCAAAAGCCCCACAGAAGCAGCTCCTTCCACCATCACCCTAACCAGGATCCTTGGCCTCTTATGCCTGAATAATTATAGTAGTCTTTCCTCCCTCTCTGGTGAGCTCTCTAGTCCTTTCTGCATATTGCTTCCTGACCCTAGGTTTCTTTCTGTTATTCCACTACCCAGAGACTTGTCATTAGCTTTCTTTTTTTGTCACTGGTGTTCTAATGCCTGCTTATGCAACTCACAGCTCCTTGTACCAGTTCACCAATAACCAACCAACTCTGACTAATTTAAATGGAAAGGGAGTCCTTGAAAAGAGTATTAGATAGCTCATGGAATCATGGAGAAGGAAGGTGGGAGAGCTGTGGGAAGTAGAACTCAGGGCCATTGTGGCACAGCTAAGGTCATATACAGTCTCTTTGTGGTGTCATTGCTCTTACCACTGTCATTTGCCACGGTGGGCCCTGGAACCCGCTGCTCCACTTCTAGACTCGACTCTCCTCCGGGAGTTAGGAATGCATTCCTTCCATTCCCCTGCTGTTATCTTTAGTCCCTCCAGACTCAAGCATGAATTATTTCCCCTTGCTCTGGCTGCCAGGTTGCTGGCAAAGCTACCATCTGCTCACTTCTACCCTCATTGTGGACGGTAGGTCCTTCCCTACTACCTTTGCTGGGATTTCCTCTAAATAAAAAGGATGCCCAGATGTTGGGTCCTACATGGCAAATAACCAGCTCTTCTGTTTTTCCTGGCTTTCGGATTCTGCCTCATTATTCCTACCCTACCTATGCATCCTGTGCTCATGATTCTCCCTTTCCCCACCCTCCAACCCTCCATTTTCCTGTATTTGGTTTCCTTAGTCTTTCTAGAACATGTCCATTTCTGTCTCCTTCTCAAGTATACCTTTTTTTTTGTTTGTTTTTTCAAGATATTATTTTTAGAGAGGGGGAAGGGAAGGGAGAAAGAGAAATATTGACATGAGAGAGAAATATCGACATGAGAGAGAAACATACATCGATCAGTCGCCTCTCACACGGTTCCACCTGGAGACCCAGCCCACAAACCACACATGTGCCCTGACTGGGAATTGAACCAGCCATCTCTTAGTTCTCAGGGTGCTGCTCAATCCACTGATCCACACCAGCCAGGGCTCAGCCAGGGCTCAGCCAGGGCTCAGCCAGGGCTCATGGGCACCTTTTGACTAGAGTGTCTTCCTCCTTTCTTTCCTTTGTAAATTGAGGCAATTATGAGTCTCCTGGTTTATTTTGGATTGAATAAGCTTTAAAATGTGGATACTCACAAAATAATAACTTCTGTGCTAGACTGATTTTTTATTTTATTTGAAGCAGTCCATAAAATTAGAAGAGTTTTACTTCACAGTATTAAGTCCACCTTAGTGAATTAATATTAATGAAGCACTTAGAACAGTGCTTGGCACCAGAGTAGACACTATGTTTGCTAAGTAAAACAACTTTTACCTTATTTGATTTTCTTAAAAATCGTAAGTTGTTCTCATGAAAATAATTTATCTCTGGATTTGTTATTTACCTCAAAAATTTGTTTGTAAATGGACAATATTAATAGATTATAAAAGAGAAAATGACTTTACATGTTGTTCACATGTACTTTCCAATAAAGTCTTGGGACATGGTGATATTTTAAAAATATGCGGAGTTCTTTCTTTTTAAATGTCATATTGGCTAACTTTCAATAAGAGGAACTTTGTATTTTGTTGTTTACTATAGAATGGAAGCTACAAGAGTATTCATGCAATGGCCAAAGATATAGATCTCCTAGCAAAAAATGCCAAAACTTATAATGAGCCTGGTTCTCAAGTATTCAAGGTTAGTTTCTTTATTATTGTAGTTTTCATTGATAAGAGTAGATACCTTAATTTTTATATAACAACTTTATTGAGATAAAGTTCATATATTGTACATTTCAGCCAAAGAATACAATTTAATGGCCTTTAGTATATTCACAGAGTTGTGTAGCCATCACCACAAGTTAGTGGTCAATCTTCATTTCCCCTCAAATTCCTCAGTCCTAGACAACCACCAGTCTACTTTTGTCAATGAAAATTTTCTGATTCTGGACATTGCATATAAATGGAATCATAATATGTGGTCCTTTGTGACTCTCTTGTTTTACTTATCATAATGTTTTCAAGGTATACATGTTGTAGCATCTGTCAGTACTTCATTCTTTTCATTGTTGAGTAATATTCTATTATATATATATGCTATGTTTATTTACCCATTCATCAGTTGCTAGAGATTTGAGTCATTTCTACTTTTTGGCTATTATAATTAATGCTGCTATGAACATTCATGTATAATGTTTTATGGGGATATATTTTCATTTTTTTCATGGTTATATTTAGAATGGAATTGTTGAGCTACATGGTAACTATAGGAGGAACAACTGTTTTCCAAAGCAGCTGCACCATTTTACATTCCCACTAGCAATGTGGAAGTGTAATTTCTCTACATCCTCTCCAACACTTGTTTTCCATTTTTGTTTTATTTATTATAGCCATCTTCATGGGTATGAAGTAGTGTCTCATTGTGGGTTTGATTAGCATTTCCCTAACAATTAGTGGACATCTTTTCATGTGCCATTCATGTATCTTTGAAAAAAATGTCTACTCAGATCCTTAGCCTTTTTTAATTGGGTTACCTATGTTTTTATTATTGAGTTAGAATTGTTTAGATAGTGTGGACTAGTTACTGATATATGATATACAAATATTTTCTCCCACTGTATGGATTTTCTTTTCACTTTTATGATAGTGTCCTTTGACACACAAACATTTTTAATTTTGGTAAGTCCAGTTTGTCTTTTTCTGTCGTTGGTTATTTGTGTTTTTAGTGTCCTAACTATGTTTTGTGTTTTAACTATGTATTACATAGTTATTGGGGGGAATACTTTGTAAAGTATATGATTGTCTAACCACTATGCTGTACATCTGAAACTAATACAAAATAATGAGGGAAAAGATTAAGTTGGTCTGGGATAAAAAAAAAAAAAAGAAAGAAAGAAACCATTACCTCGTCCACGATGGCAAAGATGAACTTCTAAAAATTTTATAGTTTTAGCTTTTACATTTAAGTCTTCAATGAAATTTTAATTAATTTTTGAAACACACGGTAGGAGTTCACATTTATTCTTTTACAGGGGATATTTGTCCTTACATCTTATGTTGAAAAGACTATTCTTTCCCCATTGAACTGGTATGGATTTATTTCTGGATTCAGTTCTATTCCATTCGTGTATATGTATATCTTTATGCTAGACAAGGTTTGTTTTTGTTTAAATATTGATTTAGTCCCTGCATTTTTAAACCTTATAAACATAAAAAAGCAATCTGTGTAGTGTAATGCATTATGTAAAATGACTATTTCATTGCTTTGCAGTTCCCTCATAGTTTTATAGTCCTATAATGAACAGTTGTTGTTAGAAATTTCTTGAATTAATAATATGAGGTTTGTCCAGAAGGTATCCAGCCATATAATATGAAAAATAGAGATATTTATGGAAGAAGATACAAGATACAAGAAAAATTGTACATAGGGCAATGATGCTTCTGTCCCTTACAAAGTAGGCACCTTGGGACTTCACACAGTTCTCCCAGTTGTCACCAGCTGCCCTGTCACATTTCCCTGAATCTTATCCATAGTCTGAAATCTCTCTTTCTAAAAGGGGATTTTAGTTTTAGGAAAAGCCAGAAGTTGCAGGACACCAAATCTGGGCTATAGAGTGGCAGAGTCAGCTGGGTGATTTGATGTTTTGCCAAAAAACTGCACAAGACATAATGCACAAGCAGACATGTTGTGATAAAGCTACCAATCACCAGTTACCCATAGCTGTGGCCTTCTGAATCATCTAAATCACAGGTGGCAAACACAAGGCCTGAGGGCCGAATCTGGCCCTTCACCTTGTTTTATCTGGTTAGGCACCTTGTTTTTACCTGGTGGCAGTACCAGGCTCTCCCTTAACTGTTAGGGAGTGGTTATATTTATACAGTCCTAAAATTACATTTGGCCCTTTGAAGGCAACCATGAGGCTGATGGGGCCTCTGGTGAAAATGAGTTTGACACCCCTGATCTAAATAGTTTCTGGAGGAATGTTCAAGCTCAATGCAAAATTTGATGGAGATTTGTTGCTCTACTCGCTTAGTCTTTTTGAATGTGATGGCCACACAGTACACATGCTCTCTCAACAGCATCTACTGCCATCACTGACTCGTACAGTGACATTGTCATTGTTCACCCATGCTCATTCCCATCCACTCTGCTTGGATGCCAGGTTACAGCGATGTCATGTGAACTGTTCTCATTATATTAATAATGGCTGGGCTTTTTCCAGACAGACCTCATATACTGTCCATTTGATGCTGTACACCTATAGAGATGTTTTTCCCCACTGCTCTAAACAGTTTTTGAACTTGTCAATTTTAATACCTTTTACTGTTTCTGCCATTTTTTTTGTTTCACCTGTTCCACATCAGCAAAACATTTCCCTTTGAGGATTCTTTTTATCTGGGGAAACAAAAAAATTCCTTTGGGGTGAGACTGGGTATATAAGAAGGGTGGGGCATGGGGGTTTTGCCATTTTTGGTTAAAACCTGCTGAACACTCAGGCGGTATTGGCAGGTGTATTCATAAATAACCCATCAGGAAATGGGCAAAAGCTTTGAAAGAGTCTTCAAAAAAAGTTTCACTGAAGCCAAAAGCAGCCTCTCACAACAACACCAGCTGGTAAGTACACTGCTACAGATGGGTTCCCAGAACACTGACCTAGCAGGGGAAGCCTGTATTACAATGGGCCTGCCCTCCAGAATATAATTCTAAGTTTTTTTGGGTTCCCCCTTGTGAATCATTGAGAATTTAGCACAGGACGTTCAGAAAAGCTTTCGGGTGTATAATATTTAAACTTTCAGAATGTTGATTCAAATACAGTTGCTTTTGATTGTTAATTTTAACATTTATTTTTTCATCTTTTAAGAAACATTGAGTGAAAACAGGAATGAACTATGAAGTCCTTGTATTCTTGGTCCTTAATGGGACATTTTAGTGTGTAGTACCAATTGTTGATGCAGTTAAAACTTTGCTTTTTGGTGTGATTATTTTCCCTAAACTAAATTACAAGAGAAAGAAAACTTTGGGTTTCATATGTTAATAGGCTGTTAATTTAAGCAAGTACATTCATTGTTAGTTTAAGTGCATAGTCTTTAATCTTAGAAGTGTATCTTTGTTTCCATTTTTAGGCCAGTGTACACAGGTAGTGTTCATTGTATTTTCACTACTGTTTTTCCTTATTCATCACTAGATTTTTGTCTGTGTTACTTAACTAATTGTGAAAGAGCTAAGCTTTTTAACTTATATTTAATTATGTAGATATTTTGGAAGCTTGTGGAGAGGTTAGAGGATGAGGCTTCATGGCTATTGCACAAAATGCTACTCCAAATGGAAGAAGTGCCATAGAAAGTGTCCAGTGCATGATTGAGAGCATTTTAAACTGTCCTTTTTTTCTATACTTTTTGTAAGCCAAGTAATTTTGTCTTGACAGGATGCAAATTCTATTAAAAAAATATTTTATATGAAAAAAGCAGAAATTGAACATGAAATGGCTAGGTCAAGCCTTCGAATGAGGTACGTTTAAAAATGTCTAAAATCCTTATGCTTTTATTATTTGCCAAGTTTTCTAGCTAGTGAAATCATTACAGTGGAAAACAAGAAATAGATGCATTTCAAGATGATATTTACGTTGATAATGCCAGTCTTAAGAGAGTATGGATAACTCTTACCCAGAACCTTCATTGCAGCTGAATGGCTTTATTTAAAAAGAAACAATTTTTAAGACTTAGCATCACTATATGTTCTTATTGCTTTATATATGTGTTATATAGTTGCATTTATATATAACATGTTACACATAATGTGTACAGTATATAATATAGGTGATTTTATGATATTTGTATATAATATATAGTAATATATATTTATATTGACAGTACAAATATTTAACAAGGTGTCAGAAGATCTAAAATCTTATCCTGGCTTTTCCTTGTGCTTGGGCTATGACTTTGAACAAATCTTACTTCTAAGATTCTGTTTCCTCCTACCTGATATGGAAAGGTTGAGTGGCTACTTTCAAAGCTCTCTTCTGGCCCTGACATTTGCCTTGTTACCAGATATCCTGATCACTTTAGTGACCATAAGCTCTCTAGTACTAGCTGTGGTCCATTCTCCAGGTTTTGGAGCAAAGCCTGTTGCCCAGTAGAGGCTCAGAAGTATTTGAGCATTTCTGTTTACAAAAGAAGAAAATGATTATTTCCTTTTTGTTTACCCAGTGTTCTGATTTTAGCTGTCAGTTTTCTGAAGTTTTTTTAATCTTATCTCTGAGTAGGACTCCATCAAATTTGACTGCAGCCAGGTTGACAGGTTCCACACACAGTAAAGGAAGCCTTGGTGAAGAGAGAAATCCCACTAGCAAGTATTACCGGTGAGAGAGAATGAATTTGTTTAGTCTGAGAGCTGACCAATGTTTATGGGATAGGCATACTGGTATTTGCTTGATGGCTATCTCGAAGTAATATTTTTGGGCACAGTTGGGTTATTATGAGAATTTGTTTTCAAATACCTTATTTAAATACCTCACTTAAAAGGTTGAGGTACTGCCCTGACTGGTAGCTCAGTTGGTTAGAGCATCGTCCCAATATGCCATGTTTGCTTTTTTGATTCCTGGTCAGGACCCATGCAAGAATCAACTGATGAGTGCATGAATAAGTGGAACAACAAGTCAATGTCTCTGTCTCTTGTCTGTCTGTCTCCCCCCCCACTCCCCCTCTTTCCCTCCTCCCCTCTTTTCTCTCTCCCCCCTCCCCTCTTTTCTCTCTCCCCCTTCTCCTGTCTAAAATCAATAAAGAATAAAAAAAGTTGAGGTACTATAGTGAGCCTGACCTCACCACTTAGAAAATGCTTAAGTGAAGTTGTTTGTTGGGTATGTTTAATATTACCAGTAAAATATGTGGTAAAATCTAAAAGGTTTTTTGCTCCTAATGGAATTTATGTTCATTGTAAAATATGAGCATCTAACAAGAGAATTAACCAGTAATTATGAATGAATCTTTATTTTTCATAAAATAAGGGAGTAGTGTTGCATTTATGTTAAAAACAAATTCCAAGTAGCCTACTTTAGGCTTTCTAACACCACTCCTTTTCTTTTCTTTTCTTTTCTTTTTTTTTTCATGAAAAGGAAAGGAAATGTTTATTTAATGCTATACAAACTTAAAGTAGCGACCTAATGCCTTCATCAAAATCCCAAAGTCCCTGAAAACATCCACAAACACACACAGTCCTTCCTTCCCCCTTTGCCCAGTGTGGGGTACCATATCTTAGGAAAAGAAATAGAAGCCCATGGCTCAGGCAGTCTCCAGTTCTTCCCAGCAATCCATCTCTGCTGGTAGGCCTCACTTGGTTCCCTGCACCATCAGCTGTGTCACCAGGATCTCTGTTAAAGCCGGGTGGTGGTTCCCACTTCTAAAGCTGTGGGGGTCCTCACTCTGGCAAAACCACATGGTTCTCCCTGCAATGGCTGCGGGAGTGGCGGTTCTCCGTTAAAGCCGCATGGTGATTCTCTCTCACAGGGCTCTGATACTCCCTCTGGTAAAACCCCGTGGTTCTACCACTCCTTTTCTAAGAGAAAAAAATTGGTACTGGGTAAAATTGATTATGGGGAATATTAAAGTACAAAGATAAATTGAGGCAGTTGAATACAAGTTCTTTTTTAATGCTTTGTTATCAGTTCCTATTTCCTATAAACTAACCCAAATTATTATAGTATCTTTCCATGTCTTCTAATTGTTTGTTTTTCTTTATAGTAATAAAAGAGCAGTCCAAGGGGGTCGTTTATCAGCAATTACCATGGCACTTCAGTATGGCTCAGAAAGTGAAGAGGATGCTGCTTTAGCTGGTAGGCTTTAGGTTGAGACTACTTTCATGCTTTCTCAGTGGGTCCTTCTGATTAATGAAAATTGCAATGACTTTGGTCTGGCTGGGAGTTTGTCGGTTTTTAGAGTACATGCTATTTTGTTGCCTTTGGTTTTACTCTTTTGTTGGCATACTTATTAAAAGCTTATTGTTTTATTTTGTGTTAAAGTTTGTATTTGAGAAAATACATACTACTTTCAAAACAATTGGTTTGACAGCCTTAGCAGATCTTGGTTTCAAACCTCTGATAGTAAGACTAGTGACAACATCAGGGAACCCCAGAAGACATTCACATCATCTTAGATTTTCAGGTTTTTGACTTATAGGTTCAGTAGGCTATAATTTCTTCTTGGCTGCAGCTTATGATTTAAAGATAGGTGTAGATTATAATTAGAGCAGCATGGTAAATTGTCATTTAAACAAGTCCAACAAAGGGCATTGAGCACTAAAAATCCATGTAAAAATACACAATTTGTTAAATAGCAACCTAAAGAACAGCTATAGAGATATATTTGATTTCATTGTCTGTCTTTCCCTTAAGTGTGATATAATTTTTAAATTTTACAGTAGGTATATTTTTATATGTAGAGATAAAAATTGTTTCATGAAGTTATTCTAGTATATCTTTTCATTTTATAATCAAGTGTGATACAACAGATTTTTTCCAGCTGTGTTATTTTGTACTAAATCTTCTTTAGAAATTTCATAATTATTATAGATTACTTAACAGAGTATAGATTAATTTTTCTAAGCTTATCTACAGAATTAACAACTTTTAATTTAAATTACGCCTGCTATTATAAAAAATTTAAAAGAAGTATCTTTTCATTACCTTTGTTTTTTGTTGACTATAAAAGTGACATGTTATGTTTAGGTTTCCTTCTAACAAGTGGTTACTTCATTAACCTTATAGTAACATAAGTTGAAAGAAAGCCATACCATTTACAAAATTCCTTAAAAAAAGTATTTATTGACTTTTTTCTAATAAATAGTACTGTTGTCACAAAAGGATTATTATTTAGTCACTTCAGCTATTAAGAAAACAAAGTAGACCCTAGCTGGGTGACTTAGTTGATTAGAGCGTCGCCACAATGTGCCAAAGTTGCAGGTTCGATTTCCGGCAAGGGCACATACAAAAATCAACCAATAAATGCATAAGTAAGTGGAACAACAAATCTATGTTTCTCTCTCTCCCCCTCCTCTAAAATCAATAAATTAAAAAGAAAAAGTAGATGCCAATCAATTACCTAATCCAAGACCATGAAGATTTACACTTTTTCTTCTAAGAATTTTATAGTTTAACTTTTATTTTTAGTTCTGAGAACTGTGAAAGGCTACCTGTTCTTTTGTTGGCCACACATACAGAATAAGGAATCTGTGAAAAGGCACATTTAAAAGGAGAAATTAGGACTTCCGGCCAAGATGGAGGCATAGGTAGATGCACTGTGCCTCCTCGCACAACCAAGATAGGGACAACAACGATATAGAAACAAAATAACAACCAGAACTGACAGAAAATTGAAGTATATGGAAGTCGGACAACCACGGATTTAAAAATAGACACTTTCATCCAGACCGGTAGGAGGGGCGGAGTCCGGCAGCCAGGCGAGGGACATGGAGCGGAGAGCTGAGCACCCGGGGCGGCGCACAAGCCCGCAGCAGGCAGACCCTGGGCGCACAAGCAGCAGTGGCTGGTGGGCCCCAGCCAGGGGCTGGCGAGCGACAGACCTAGCAGACCCTGGGTGCACAAGCAGCAGTGGCTGGTGGGCCCCAGCCAGGGGGTGGCGACCAGCAGACCCAGCGAGGCGGCCATTGTGAAGCAAGGCACTGCATGCAACTCAGGGTCCCAGCACCGGGAAATAGAGCTTTCAGTCACTGACTGAAAAGGAAGGTCCCACGGGGTGCACAGGCCCAGCCACACCAGAATTGGTGCCAGAGGGGCCCGGTTGGCTTGCGGAAAGTGGCAGAAGGGTCTGGGGTCCTACAAAGAGCAGAGCAAGCGCCATT
>CM052544.1:41760315-41791749 GCA_028533065.1 Trachops cirrhosus | reverse complement strand
AGATTTTATTTATTTATTTTTGGAGAGGGGAAGGGAGGGAGAAGGAGAGAGAGAGAAACATCAATGTGTGGTTGCCTCTCATGTGGTCCCCACTGGGGACCTGGCCCGCAACCCAGGCATGTGCCCTGACTGGGAATCGAACCTGCAATGCTTTGGTTCGCAGCCCGCGCTCAATCCACTGAGCTACGCCAGCCAGGGCTTCCAGACCACTCTTTACTGTCCATATATAACGCCCCTGGGGGAGGGCTGTAAGTAGTTTATTCTAAATGCTCCTTCATGGAATTGCCAGTACTTCCTCTTTTCTTTAACTCTCATGAACTGGAATGGTCTCTGATTTTCAAAAATAAGTAGATTGTCATGATCTTCATTAAGGTAGTTTTAACCTTCCTGATTTTTGTCTCTTCATAGGGTTTGCATGTTAGTCACGGACAGGATTTTCCCATTGGGTTTTTGCTAGTATATTTGCTTTGTAATTGACCACCTTAATAGGTCCTCTTATTACTTCTTACAGTGTTTTGTTTGTTCTTTTGGATTTTTAGTTAAACTATTATATTCCCTAAATATATCAATACTTTTACTTTCTCACTTTATATCTTAAAAATGTCACTTCCAGACCTCTCTCTAATCAGTATCACTAATGAAGATACCATACATTGCTTATCAGGATTTTGGCATTGAACTTTGAGGAAGGATGTTTATAATTTTCAAATGGGAAATTCTAGCCATATGTATGTCTTTTACAGAACAAAGCTCAAGAACCAAGAATATGAGACTTTGGATCATTTGGAGTGTGATCTGAATTTAATGTTTGAAAATGCCAAACGCTATAATGTTCCCAATTCAGCCATATACAAGCGAGTTCTAAAATTGCAGCAAGTCATGCAGGTATGATATCTTGGTTTTGCTAAGTTGTTGTATGTATAACTGAAATACTTTTACACATTTTAAGAATATTTTTTAAGACGTATGATTTCCCCCAGCAGGATCACATCATTTATTTCAACCACAAGTACTGCTGAATATTTTTTAGAGTCATCAGGACCATGTAAAGTAGAAATACTTTAGCTTTGGATTGGGTTAGCTTTGTGAGTAGAAGAAGCAGGGATTTGTCTCTGGGGAGTGATTTTAGTGTCCTCAGGAAATTTCCCTTCAGTCATAGGTGATAATCTATTATTTAGGTTTTATTTTTTTGGTTCTACACTTTATCTCTTTTGAGGTATCATTGGTCCTTGGAAAAGGGCATCTTAAGGCAAAATAATCATTGTACATTGTCCCTGAGTTTATCGGATCCTTTGCAAGAGCACACCTTGGAGGATATCTGAGGTCACAAGTCACCTAGGGATTTTGAGACAAAAAGGCATAAGATATGAAATTAAAATTTGTTTCTTGTCAGCTTTTGGTAGAGTCTTTCTGGAAAGTGAATCTCAAAACAAGGAAGCAACAAAAGCAACTTTAGATCACCCATAGACTCTTCATTTATTATCATCAACATTATGATCAGTGTTGTGCATTTCAAGTATTTCCTTTTCAGTACTTTATATGTATTCCTGAAGTCTGCTGTGGTGTGCTTTCAGCTGTGTTTGGCAAAGGTCTTTAAAAATGCATGAGGTCAAAAGTAGATCTACGTTCACCTCTCATATTAAACTTTCTTTTAGCCACACTGTTGCTTAAGAAGTCAAGGGTAACAAACACTATCTTTGAGTTAGCTTTACTTAAATATGACCACCAGAGTAGGGTGCCCCTACAACTTAACTTCCCTCAGTGTTTTTAACAAGTTGGTGCTCTTTGTAGTATTTAATTCAGTTTGACTAGTGTTGATTCCTCAATTCTCTGGATCCATTTTTTAAAAATATATTTTATTGATTATGTTATTATAGTTGTCCCACTTTTTCCCCCTTTGTCCCCCTCCCCCTGGTATCCCCCTTCCCTCCAGAAATCCTCCCCCTCCTTAGTTCATGTTGATGGATTGTATATGTAAGTTCTTTGGCTTCTCCATTTTCTATACTATTCTTAACATCCCCTGGTCTATTTCGTACCTATGAATTACAGTGTACTTTTTAATCCCTGCACCTTTTCCGCCATTCTCCCCTCCCCCCTTCCAGCTGATAACCCTCCAAATGATCTCCATACCTATGATTCTGTTCCTTTTCTGGTTGTTTGCTTAGTTGTTGTCTTTTTGTCATTGTTGTTTAAGATTCAGTTGTTGATAGTTGTGAATTTGTTGCCTTTTTCACTGTTCATAGTTTTGATCTTCTTTTTCTTAGATTAAAAGTCCCTTTGACATTTCATATAATAAGGGCTTAGTGATGATGAACTCCTTTAACTTGACCTTATCTGGAAAGTACTTTATCTGCCCTTCCATTCTAAATGAGAGCTTTGCTGAATAGAGTAATCTAGGTTGTAGGTCTTTGATCTTCATGACTTTGAATACTTCTTTCCAGCCCCTTCTTGGCTGCAAAGTTTCTTTCAAGAAATTAGCTGATAGTCTTATGGGTACTCCTTTGTAAGTAACTTTCTGCTTTTGCCTCTTTTAAAATTATCTCTTTATCTAATTATGATGTGTCTTTGTGTGTTCCTCTTTGGTTCCAGCTTGTTTGTAACTCTCTGTGTTTCCCGGACTTTTATGTCTATTTCCTTTGCCAAATTAGGGAAGTATTCTTTCATTATTTTTTCAAATACGTTTTCAATTTCTTGGTCTTCCTCTTCTCCTTCTGGCATCCCTATGAATCACATGTTGGCACATTTGGAGATGTCCCAGAATCTTAATCTATCCTCTTTTATTTGAATTCTTGTATCTTCTTTTCTGTTCTGGTTGAATGTTCATTTCTTCCTTATGTTCCATAACTTTGATTTGAATTCTGACTTCCTTCCATTCACTGTTTGTTTTCTGTAGATTTTTCTTTATTTCACTTAGTGTAACTATCAATTCTACCTTTATGTTGTTGCCATACTCAGTGAGTTCTTTGAGCATCCTGGTCACCAGTATTTTGAGCTCTGTATCTGGCAGGCTGGCTCTCTACATTTCATTTAGTTCTTTTTCTGGAGTTTTGTTCTGTTCTTTCATTTGGGCAATATTTCTTTGTCTCCTCACTTTGGCAGCCTCCCTGTGTTTGTTTCTGCATATTAGGTAGAGCTGTTTTGACTCCCTATAAAAGGCATTTGTAAATTGTGTGGTGCAGAGCCTTAGGTAGTCACCAGGGTGGGGCAAACTGCTTCACTACTTTGTGTCTCTTTGTAAGAGGAAGGCTGGTAGAGGGGACTCTGTTGCTGCTTGGCTTCTGGGAGTTTGCCCAGCACTTGCCCCATTTCCAGTCTCTTCACCTACTCCCTGTATGTGACTGATGACCTTCTAGCTATTGCTCTGGTGTTGAATCCCAGACTGGGTGGGTTGTGTATGTTTTAAGACAGTGCAGGTTCTTAAAGTGAAATTTTCTGAAAATCAGGCAGTTTCTTCTGCTGCTCCAATTACCACTGATTTTTACAGCCAGAAATTATCGGGCTTTACTCCCAGGCACTGGACTCCTGGGCTGTGCAGTCTGGCCTGGGGCTGGAATTGCTGGCTACCAAAGTATCCCTCCTGATTTTTATCCGCCACACATGAATGTGGGACCACCCATCCCCATTCTGTTGCCTCTCCACACCACACCACTGTGTCTTCTTGCCTCTCTGCCCCATCTCTGCCCCTCTTACCTGCCTGGATGAATGTGGCATCTTTAAATTCTTGCTAGTCAGACTTCGATACAGTTAGATTTTTGGACAGTTCTGGGTGTTATTTGTTTTGGTATTTTTAGTTGTGGTTCCTTTTTATAGTTGCACGAGGAGGCGAAGCATGTCTACCTACGCCTCCATCTTGACCGCAAGAAGATCCAGTTTTTTAACTTACTTTTTTATCATGGAGGCTTTTGTTAAATTGTGTCATTTAAAATGTTTAATGGCTTCAATTTTATACATCCTACATGTCATTGTATCTCTCTGTGTGAATCTGATATGTCTACCTCTTTAATATTCATATATTCTAGGAATACTCAGAAAAGTGAACTTGACTCCCAGGATCTGCTCTGTTTTAGGCAAAGAAGAAGGAGCTTGCCAGGAGAGACGACATTGAGGATGGAGACAGCATGATTTCTTCAGCCACCTCTGATACTGGTAGTGCCAAAAGAAAAAGGTATGTGCTCTTCTCGTAACTGGAGATCATCTTCTCAGTTTTTATTTATTTTGTTTTAAATAAGTACAAAAAAGTTGTTTAATATATTAAGTATGAATTCTTTTATAAGCTTTAAATATTTGATAACATGCCTTTTAGAATTTATTTGTAAACTGTATCAGGACTTTTTGTGCAAGTACCATACTGCTTTTGGAAGATACAGTTAAAAATGACAACCACTTACATAGGTTGGCAAAACATGTTCTTTTTTGTTTTCCAGGTTATTTTGTTTTAATGTGGTATTTTAATAGTGCTACTTATATTTAATTTAGGTAATTTTTCATGGTGAATTACAAAAAATTTAGTGCTCTCACCACAGTGAAGTAAGTCATTACTCTTACCCTTTGGTTTTTCCTTGTTAATCTGATCTTTACTTGCCATTTTAAGGATGTCAGATTCTAAAATACCAAGTCATAACTTCTTGTAGTTCATAAAATGTTAAGGTAGATATTTGGTTTCCTTTTCTCTCTAACCTTTCCCTTAACTTCCCTAACCCTTTCTTCCTCTGACGAGTTTTATGGAAGGGGACTTTACTATGAGATTCTGAAACTGGACTTCTATAAAGAATCATGCAAGACCATCTCTTTTGTCTGTGCCTCCCACATGGAATTTCTCTGGCTTGGTCTTTGTGGAACGCTGTATTCTTCCTCATTCTTAACTTTCTCACCATCTTTTTAGCAGTAGTCAGTCCGGGGGGGATATCTTATTTTAGACGAGTAATAAGCTAATCACTAATAGCAGAGCTTGACAGATTGAAAGTTGAACAAAGAAGTCCTTAGTAATTATTGATACAATTCTATTCATGCATTAATAGGTCTACTAAAATGAGAGGATTAAAAAAGTGGTTTAGAAAAGAGAAGCTGTCCTGTCTTACCCTCTTATAAATAGCATTTGGGGAAACATTTTTAGCTTTGAAAATAACTTTGTTTACTCTTTTATATCTTGGTAACTAAATTGATTGGTGTACCCTGAGATGTGAGTCTCCTCCGTTACTGGCCTATGAATGTCATCCTTCCAAGTTCTTAATTCCTTGTTATACCAGGGACAACGAAGGAAAAATGTGAAAGCAGATCAGAGACATCAAGTCAAGAACATCTTTGAGTATAATTATATAACTCTACTACAGCATCACCTGTGTTTTCCAGATCAGTCACCAACAAAGATAAAAACTTCTCAGGCAAAAGAAGGTAATGGAGGCAAAAGTGATGGTACAATTAGTGCCAACACTGAATGAACAGAGAGATCTTACACTAGTTAAGTGTTTAAAAAAACAAACAGTTCCAAGGATGCATTAGCCCAGGCCAGATACTTAAAAATGACCTATCTCTGGCATGTTTGTGGGACAACCCAAGTAGATTAAATGAAAGATATTACTCTAAAACCTACCATAAAAAGAAAACTGAGCATTAAATTCTTGAAATAATGAAATGCCACTTCACACCTAAGTCCCTTTATGAACAGATTTCCTAGGAAGTGGTGGTTTGTATAACAAAGTGAAGAACAGACATAAGAGAAGAACAAATACAAATCATAGCTAAAGCAGTAAAAGAACATACTCAGCTTTGAAATACAGGCATGAGTGGATGTTAAAGGGTTGCAAGAAGTCCTATACTTTGGACTATGACAAAGGAAATAACATAATGAGCCTTTTAGAAGGTAGTTATGTTAAGAAGTTTTGGTAATAAGAAATAGACTTCTCCAAAATTCAGGCAAACACAGAAGCCTAGTAAGTTAAGCTTGTCCTTAGAAGTCAGGACCAAGTTTTCCAAGTACCACTTGACTTTACTCCTAAGTACTGTGTATGATTCTATCTTTGCTGTATTTTTTTTAATATTAAAGAGTCTGAGAAAAATTAATGTTGGTATGTTCTCTTCATTGTGGGGGTGCATTCTTCTCCCTCATTCCTCTACCCAAAAATCTACCTGCTGTCTTCCATGTCGAAATGTTCCAAGCATTCTTAATATCTTTTATTCTTTGGATTGAATAATCCTTTTTTTCTCAACCATATTTGGTTTATACATGACCCTCCAATGTTGCTTATTTTGTTTCTCTTCACATGTAATGTTTGTTTCTACTTTCCCAGGAACACTCTTGACAGTGAGATGTTGGGTCTCAGGAGGCTATCCAGGTGTGCAGTCCTTTTTTATGCATTAACATTTTTTAAAGTGTAAGCTTCTGTAGCATGGTCAATAGTGCTGGTTAGGTGACCAGTAAAGCCATAAGCATGTGAAATAATGGTTTTTATTTGAGTGCTAGTTGATTTCATGAATAAAGAAAGCAGTATAGTTTAGAAGTATAGTTAGTAAAATAAAGTCAGTATTAGTCATAATTTGTTAATAGATTGGCTGGGGGCAGCAAGCCCTCTCACCAATCATTGTAGCTGTGCTTCCGCAGCAATAGGTAGAGGGTGAGAATATGCTGGCATAGCCGGCATCCAGGGGCTAGTGGGTGCTGGTCCCCTTTCAGGGATGCCTTTTACAGATTGGGGATGGTGGAGGGATTAAAATCAATGTTGACAATCCAAGTGATGTCTGTCTGTGTTGACACCTATGATTGGGTTAGTGCTTCTTGAGCATGAACACATTTTCTCAGTCTCTGATTTTGTCCATATTTTATTTCTTTAAAAGCATCCATTATTTTGCATGTTACTTATGATTTTAAAAATAGCTTATGAGTTGTCACGTTATAGTCCTAGTAATCATTGTGTGGTGCTTTTATTTTTATCTTTGGTGTCTGGCATTTATGGAGTGTCAGTTGCTTGCAGAACACCAGACTCTGTTCTTATAGGTCATAAAGGAGAACTTTAGTCATCACCTGTACCTGCCAGGAACTTATTGGCCAGGAAAAAAAAGGCAGGTTGAAAACAAATGAAACTATGTGGAAACAATGTACTAAAAATAATTACATAATATACACAGTTGTGTTGTTGTATGGAAATGTATCATGATTGCCCAAACAGCTTTAGGAAATACCATTTCCTTACCATGTTTTTCCTTGAAAGTTAGGTATTCTTAACTTATTTACATGTTACTACTATATGTAGTCCATCCTACAAAATTAGTTATCTTCTTCCTAATATTTTCCTTAAGAAAAGTTTTTCTGGTATTTTTTAAAGACCATGAGTTGTATTTCTTTTATATCCCTCATAGTGTATGGCACTGGCTTGGAGTAGTAATTGAAATAGAAACATGAGGCATCATGGAGTAGTATTATAACCCCAAGTTCTAGAGCCTTACTACCCAGACTCAAATTACAGTTTTAGGGGGTTTTTTGTTTTGTTTTGTTTTGATTTTAAGCCCTTGCCCAAGAACATTTTTTCATTGCTTTGATTGAGAGATAGAGGGAGAGAGGGAGAGAGAGAAAGATGAACATCGATGCATGCAAGAGAGAAGCATTGATTGGTCGCCTCCCACACACGCCCGGACTGGGGATTGTACATGCTCAGATCAGGGACAAACTCAAAACCTTGGCATGTGCCCTGACTGGGAATCAAGTGCACAACACTTTGGCTATGGAACAATGCTCCAACCAACTGAGCCACACAGGCCAGGGCCAAATCCCAGTTCTTACTAACTCCAATATGAGCCTCATCTCAATTTCCTCATCTGAACAAGGCATTGATGACAGTACCTACCTAGAATTGCTACAAGGACCTGATTGGTTAATATGTTTAAAGCCCTTAGAACTGAGCTTGAATGCAGTAAGTACTCAATAGATTTGCTCTGATTATTTTGTGGAAGTAGTTTCTGTTAATATTAAAATTTGAAATCAGTAGATTTCGTTTTGTTTTTAGTCAGATGTTACTAGTCTGGGAAAACATGTTAGAAAAGATGAGTAAAAAGTTTTATTTCTTGAAGACTTGAAAATGAAATGTAGCAAGCCTCATAAAAGAAAGAACCATTGTATTTACTTAGCTTAATGGCAGTCACCACTGAAGCTCTAGGACCAAGGAGTCCAATGGTGGACTACCTTGAACTCTATGAACAGAGTTGATTTTGATTAGAGAGGTGGTTCGTAGGCACTAACTTGGGAAAGGGAAGGACATGATAAAAGCAGCCTGGTGATTATCAGTTGATTCAAGCCTCAGTTTTGATTACTCACTTTTTGGCCTTAGGTATTCACTTGACCTGTCTAAGCCTCTGTTTTCACATCTGCAAAGTTGGGATAATAATTGTATCTGGTTATCAAAGTCTCAGGATTAAATGAGAATGTGTAGATAGTTCCTAGCACAGTCATTGGCATGTGGTAGAAATGTCAGCTATAACTATAAATAGGACATGACATGTCTTTGTGTGTGTTGTATACAGATACATGTATAATAAGTAATAGCTTTAGAGGAAGGATAACTAAGGACATTTGAGAAAGTGGTCAGCCACAAGGTATGAGGGTCAGGAATAACACTGGCATGAAAAATTGAAAGTTCACATCTGGGAGAGCTATGGAGGTTCTCTAAAACTTGGTGATAAACTAAGAGAAGCAAAAAATGGCAGTGATTCCAGTGTTTCTGGCTGGTTTTAAGGATCAGAAGAGAGGTGGTGGTCCTGAAAAAAACAGGGATTCAGAATGGAGCCTCTGCTAGCTTATTATCTTTGCGCAAATTAGAAAAGCACCCATATGTCAAGATGCTTGACTTTCATTTGTTGGGAAATTGCTGTAGTATACTGACACTGGCACAGGACTGTTTGTGGACCATCTCCTGTACAGTTCTAGAATTGTATGTGTATTATAACATTTATGATCTGAATTAGCATCTCCTGAAGTCCACAATGATAAACAGCCCTGTTTTTGAACTCCCTTAAGATTTATTTTACTTTACTGCGTTCCAAGGTAGTGATAAAGATAAGGAGAATGAGTATCCCAGTTACAAAGTCTGGGACTTAATTTTATGCACCTTTCCCAAAATGAGGAAAATAAACAGTTTATAGTTAATGATGTGAGAAAAAAGAGTGGTGGGATGCATAGAGGGGTTCTAAAAAGAATCTGAAAAGCAAAATGACATTGAAAACAGTAGCTAGAAAATATCAAGTAGGGAATACAATAGCTGTCTTTTTGTAACATAGTCTCATTTCAAAATGTATTTGAAGCTACTTTCAAAAGTCATGGATATAATAAAGTTTGGCATCTATATTGGAAAAGCATAAAGTAGATAAACCAGCCACCTAATGTAATACAGTTAGTATAAGAGTAGAAATTTAGCTCTTCGTTTTTTCTGACAGGCACGTTTAAAAGTAATGACCCAGTAGTCTCATTCTCAAAGGCCATTAAAGGATCTGGAAAAATGTAAACAAAATAACAAAACTGGATTTGTTCAGAAGAGATCCTAAGTGACCTTAATAAAAAAGGTTTTGTTTGCCTTAAACACAATTAGATTTTACATTTTGACTATGTTCCATTCAAAGTTGCCCAGTATCAAGAGTTATTTGCGTTGGAAGAGTGGACCACTTGCCATTCTGTTACTTTTTGGCATTTCACCTAAAATTTAGTTAAAAGCTTTTCTTTCTCTTTAAGAAATCTCGTAAAAATCAGCCCTAGACTCACTCAGATTAAAGTATTTGTAGTTTTATACTGAAAAACCTAATGGTAACTGAGAGTGGTGTGCTGGAACTAGCAAGTGAACAGAGTTGATCTCCTTTTCGTCCAGGTAAGGGCCTCAATTGAATTCTTCTTGATATTCCTGGGATGAAGAGGGATTTCATTCTGAGTTGGTTATTGCTCAGATGTTGAAAACTGAATTCTTGAGTCTTCCTTTTGAAGTTCAGCGCCCACAAGTGAGACCTAAAGAAATCATATCTGACTTTAGCATTTTTAAGTATTCTATGATATCAAACTCAGGTTCTGAATTTTTTTTTTTAGAGCTTTCCTGAAGGTTAAATTCATCTGTGTTACAATCTCTCCCTAGATGTGGAACTCTGTGGTATTGGACCTTTATCCCAAGTTCCCCTTCAGTTATCTACTTGCTAAAGTCCTGGACTGAGAGAATTCTTCCTTTCACATCACTGCCCCACCATGCCTCTTTGTAGAAATAGTTTCCACTAAATAAAACTTCTGCAGATTGCCATCGTGTAACTATGACTTTTTTGACATAGAGACACAAAAATACTGAGAAGAGGAAATGGCAGGAATGATCCAGAGCCACTAAGGGAAATGAACAGTCTGAGTGGAGGCACAGGTTTTGAGGATGATCTCAACCCTAGGAAACAGAGGTCCTTTTTCTCTCTTAATAGCACCATGATGCTAGGAAGATACACATTTCTGAGACATTTTAAATTTTGACTTATGCATAAATATTTCTTTTCACATCTGTTAATTATTCAAGTTTTGTTTCTTTTCTTTTCTTTTTTAAGCATATTTTGAACCTTGGAGAGAAAATATCTGGCCTTTGGCTTCTCCATGACCCAGCAATAGAGAGTGGTTGGAGGACTGGACTAGGAGATCCATTAAGCTATATAGTTTGCTTTAAGAGTGAACTTCCTTTCATTTATAATATAGGAAACAGATAAAAACTATTCACCTCTAAGTGCTACATTATAGGTTCTTAGTGTCTCTCAAATAGAAAGTAAGTTGTAAGTCATTTATTTTTATTACCTGTCTGCCTATTTACTTGTAGATTGCTGGTTTGAGTCTGGCTAGAATTTATCAGTGTCCTGAAGACATATATTGGGTCAGAAATCATATTGGAAGATCATCTCTTCTAATAATTCACTGGACAGCTCACCTTGGGCGGGTCCTTTAGCCTATCTAAGCCAGCTTCCTTAACAATTAGGAGACTAGTGCATATGTCTTCTGGGCCCCCTTTTAAGTCAGGTTCTAGTTTGTGGTCCCTTGTACTTTGTTCCATACCACTCATTTCTGTTTCTTAGCATCATATCTCAATAGGGGGATTTGGAGAACAAGATAGGGATTCACACTTGGAGATGAAAATTGACTGAAGAGCTCAGATGAACCACAGACCATTTATTCTTTAAGCTGGGTTGAGATTGTGAATAATGCTGATGGAGGGAGGAAGCAGGGACTGACCCTGACGGGGTAAATGCAAGAGAGACTTGTACCTACTATAGAGATACTAGTCTGGCAGGAGCCTCACTTTGTTTTCTGGTAAACAGAATATACAGGTGTTCTGGATGGTTATATTAAGAGAGAAACTCTTGCGTGTGTGCATTTGTTGGGTTTTTTGTTTGTTTTTCTTTTGTTTTTATTGAGAACTGTTTATAACAGTAGGAAATCCATAGTTTTATTTCAGTTTTGCTCTATTCTTAAAAACAAAAAGTATATTCACTTGATAATGAGATTTCATTTTCTTTAGCTATCAGACAAGATCTTTTTTCAAGCATTGCATTTCATAAATATTCCAAACAGGTTTGTCTGGTGTTCATTGGCTGCTCCCGCCATAGTCACTATGTTTTAATGATTTTGGAAATTTTCCTAATGTTTGCTTATGGCTTCCAGCATGTTAACTGTGTTTGTGGCATATGTAATCAATAAATTATAATCATTATGAAGCATCTGCTCACAAGCATAATTTGTTTCATTTCATGTTCATCCATGTGTTAAAAAAACAATCTGTTCTCATTTTTCTCTTTTTCTACCTCCTCCCTCAACAGTAAAAAGAACATAAGAAAGCAGCGAATGAAAATCTTATTCAATGTTGTTCTTGAAGCTCGTGAGCCAGGGTCAGGCAGAAGACTTTGTGACCTATTTATGGTTAAACCATCTAAAAAGGACTATCCTGATTATTATAAAATCATTTTGGAGCCAATGGACTTGAAAATAATTGAGCATAACATCCGCAATGACAAATATGCAGGGGAAGAGGGAATGATAGAAGACATGAAGTTGATGTTCCGGAATGCCAGGCACTATAACGAGGAGGGCTCCCAGGTAAGGACATACAGGAATCCTGGAGTAGACACATCTTCTTTTGGGTGTTTGTGGAATAATGGATTTTGAGAGACCAGATCTAGACACCTAACTTAGGTTATTCTTCTCAGTGACTAGCTTAATACTTTGTCATTTCTTAATTATTTAAAATGGGAGAGAGTACATTATATAGGTTAAAAGTTCATACTCTATAATCTGACATCCTAGATTTGAATTCTGCTCTGCCAATCCCTGTATAAGTAACTTATCTTTTCTAAACCTAATTTTTCTCATGAGTAAGTTTGGGAATAATAATAGTAAGTATGTGCATCAGGATTGTTGTGGGATTTAAGTAAGATAGTATATACAGAGCATATAGTATTGTGCCTATTATTTGAATAAGCACTCATATGAAAGCCAATGGTGTTAAAATCTTTTATTATTATTATTATTATTATTATTATTATTATTACTCTTCTCAGTAGCTATACATTTTCAAGGATAGTGCTTAAAATGTTATGATATATAAGAATGAGAATAGTCCCGTATATGAACCTATAAATAATTGATTTTAAGAAGTATCTTGATTTTCAGGGTTTTTTTAATTTTGAAAAATTTTATTTTGTAAAGTAAATTTTATTGATTATGCTATTACAGTTGTCCCATTTTTGTCCTCTCCTTTATTCCCCTCCCCGCTGCACCCCCTCTCCCACCAGCATTTCCCCGCCTTAGTTCATGTCCATGGATCATACATATAAGTTCTTTGGCTTCTTCATTTCCTATACTATTCTTAACCTCCCCCTTTCTATTTTGTACATATACCATTTATGCTTCTTATTCCCTGTACCTTTTCCCCCATTCTCCCCTTCCCCCCAATAACCCTCCATGTGATCTCCATTTCTGTGATTCAGTTCCTGTTCTAGTTGTTTGCTTAGTTTTTGTTTTTGTTTTAGGTTCGGTTGTTAATAGTTCTGAGTTTGTTATTTTACTGATCATATTTTGATCTTTTTCTTAGATAAGTCCCTTTAACATTTCATATAATAAGGGCTTCGTGATGATGAACTCCTTTAACTTGACCTTATCTGGGAAGCACTTTATCTGCCCTTCCATTCTAAATGATAGCTTTGAGGGATAGAGTAATCTTGGATGTAGGTCCTTGTCTTTCATGACTTGGAATACTTCTTTCTAGCCCCGTCTTGCCTGCAGGGTTTCTTTTGAGAAATCAGCTGATAGTCTTATGGGAACTCCTTTGTAAGTAACTGTCTCCTTTTCTTTTGCTGCTGTTAAGATTCTCTCCTTGCCCTGGCTGGTGTAGTTCAGTGGATTGAGTGTGGGCCTGTGAAGCAAGGGGTTACTGGTTCAATTCTCACTCAGGACACATGCCTGGGTTGCAAGCCAGGTCCCCAGTAGGGACACATGACAGGCAACCACACATTGATGATTCTCTCCCTCTCTTCCTCCCTCCCTTCCCTTCTCTCTAAAAATAAGTAAAATCTTTTAAAAAAGAAGATTTTCTCCTTATCTTTAATTTTGGGTAATGTAATTATGATGTGCCTTGGTGTGTGCTTCCTTGGATCCAGCTTCTTTGGGACTCTCTGAGCTTCCTGGACTTCTTGGAAATCTGTTTCCTTTGCCAGATTGGGGAAGTTCTCCTTCATTATTTTTTCAAATAAGTTTTCAGTTTCTTGCTCTTCCTCTTCCCCTTCTGGCACCCCTATGATTCAGATATTGGAACATTTAAAGTCCCAGAGGTTCCTAAGCCTGTCTTCGTTTTTTTTGAATTCTCATTTCTTCATTCCATTCTGGTTGAATGTTTATTTTTTCCTTCTGGTCCAAACTGTTCATTTGAGTTTTGGTTTCCTTCCCTTCAACTGTTGGAAAAATAAAGAAAAATATTCTTTATAAAATAAAGAAAATATATTCTTTGTTTTCCTTAAAATATTCTTTTAAAAATAAAGATTTTTCTTTATTTCACGTTGCATTACCTTCAGTTTTTCCTCTGAGACCGTACTCAATCATTTCTTTGAGCATCCTGATTACCAGTGTTTTGAACTTTGCATCTGGTGGGTTGGCTCTATCTTCATCATAGTTCTGTTTGTGGAATTTTGATCTGTTCTTTCATGTGGGCCATATTTCTTTGTCTCAGCACACCTGTTACATTGTAAGGGTGGAGCCTTAGGTATTCACCAGGGCAGGGCAACCCATGTCTCTGCGTTGTGGTACTGTGTGTGAAGAAGGAGTCTGAAAGGCAACAATGCTGCTTCCTCGGTTCTCAGTCGGCTTTCAGTCACTTCCCCTGCTACCCACAAGCAAATTGGGCCCTTCTGGTGCTGATTTCCTGGTGGGTGGGTTTGTGTACATTGTAGAACACTTTGGGTTTCTCCAACAAACTCTCCTGTGAGGCTGGGAGTTTTTCCCACTGCCACAACCCCCACAGATTTTTTCAGTCAGAGGTTTTGAGGCTATATTTCCCTGTGTTGGATCCCTGGGTTATGTGGTCTTTCTCACTCCCCATTTCCCCCCAGTTTATCTGCATGCAAATGTGGGACTGCCAGTGCCGCCTCGCCTGCCCATTCCCCTAGCTGCTGCCTTGGCACATCCAGCTGCCCATCTTTTCCCTTCCTGCTGGTCTGGATGAGTGTTCGTCTTTAATTCCTTGGTTATGGGACTTCCATACAGCTTCCATACAGTTCAATTTTATGGCAGTTCTGCTTATTTTTTGTTTTTAAATTTATTGTTCTTCTTTTGGTTGTGTGAGGAGCCAAAGTGTATCTATCTATACCTCCATCTTAGCCGGAAGTCTTGATTTTCAGTTTTATCAGTAGAGCTAAGATACATTCTTATTTCTTTGATATTTTTCTGTTTCAAATCCTTTATCTACTTAATTTTTTATTGATGTATAATTGATATATAACTTTGTATTAGTTTCAGGTATATAACATAATGATTTGATATTTTTATATATTGTAAAATGATTACTACAATAAATCTAGTTATCACTTGTCCCCATACATAGTTTCAATTTTTTTTTCTTGTGATAAGGACTTTTAAGATCTGTTCTCTAAGCAGCATTCAAATATGCAGTGCAGCATCATTAACTGTAGTCTCCATCTGTACATTACATCCTCAGGACTTATTTTTTACCTCAAAGTTTGTACCATTTCATCCCCTTCACCCATTTCACCTACTCCACCTCTGGCAACCATCAGTCTGTTCTCGGTATCTATGAGTTTCTTTTTGCTATGTTTTTTTAGATTACGCATGTAAGTGAAGTCATACAGTATTTGTCTTTCTCTCTGACTTAATTTACTTAGCATAATGCCCTCAAGGTCCATCCATGCTGTCACAAATGGCAAGAAGAGTACTCCTCTGTGTGTTCGTACACGACATTTTCTTTTTCTGTTTATCCCTTGATGTACACTTAGATTGTTTCCATATCTTGGCTATTGTAAATAATGCTGTAGTTAACATGGATAGGAGTGCAAATATCTTTTTGAGTTTATCTACTTTAAATCTCCCAGAAATAAAATAACATTTTCAAATCATTTTTTCTTTCTTCTGTTATTACATTTGAATATAAAACAAACTAGGATATTTGTGAGCAAAGAAATGCTTCTCTGTTGTAAGGGTTTACAATGTCCTCAGCATATTGGCTAATGTGCTGTTTTCTGCCACTGGTAGGGGAAAAAAGCCACCCTTAGGGGTAGCCAAAGAAAAGAGGTCACATTCCTCAGCCCTTCTGCTCTGGCAACAGACAGGAAAGACAGAGCCTCTGCTGGAGAAATGGGAGGCCATTAGATATGTAACCTTGTTCTTAGCTACATGTGCTACTCTCAAATCATTCATTCTTTAGAGAGAGCTCCTAAGTAGGAATTGTTGCTTTTCACAGATCAGATTCCTGACTGTGAATTCAGACTAATGCTAAATCCTATTTCATATGGGATTTGGGAACAATGTTTGAGGTATTGTTCTCCAACTACCAAATATTTTTAATTTTTAATTGTTATTGAGTTAACTGTGCTACTTTGAGGGTCCAGTAAAAGATTTATGAAGAAAAAACACATGTTAATATGTTTTAAAACTTCTGTAGACACTTGCAATAATTCTACTATAGTAGTTCTCAAGCTTTAACATGCATGTTAGCACATTAAAATCACTTGGAAAGCTTAAACAACAAACCAGTTGAGGTCTAGGTCCACCCACAAAGATGTGATTTTGTTGCTTTGTAGTGATCTCAAAGTTTATTTCCTTAGTTCCAAACTATTCTAACCTGTGTTTTTAAAACTTTGTGTCTATGTATTATATTTAAATAGGAAGTATTTTAGAAAATAATTTTAAATATATTTATGGAATATAGGTGTACAATGATGCGCACATCCTGGAGAAGTTACTCAAGGATAAAAGGAAAGAACTGGGCCCACTGCCTGACGATGATGACATGGCTTCTCCCAAACTCAAACTGAGTAAGGCAGCCTTACAGTTCATTGTTCCATTTAGTGTATAACGGGTAGACTACTGATTTACTGAAATAATATTTAATTAACTGGTGAATATGTTTGAACTTGCACTCTAGCATCAAGTTTCTTCCCTCCTCTCAATCATTCTCTTCCATATTTTAAGTGGTTAAACTGGAGAAAAGCGTGTGTAAATAGAATATAATTTCATCAGTTTTGTTTACCTTCTTGAATGTGGTAGACATTTTGTAAATGTTATGAAATAGGAATAGGCAGAGTACATTTTTTTTTCCCTACATATTATGCCTGGAAGATGTAGTGGCAGACTTCGTTTTTGTATGTTTGTTTGCTGTTTACTGGAATTCAAAATAAATCCCAGCAGCTTCTCCTAGACAGGACTTGAGAGTGTGGAGGTGTCCGGCCACTGGACTGCACTCAGCTGTCTTAAGTGTCATGTGTGGATGGTGGTTTTACTTAAAAATGTAAGGGGAAAGAAGAAAGCAAAAATAATTACTACTATTGGACTAAACAAGAGGCTTCTGCCTTATTAAGTCATGTAATAAACAAAGTAAATACCAAAAAATGATAGTGGTATTTTCAGATGTTTTTTAGAGCCATATTTACCGAAAGGGGAAAAGAGAGTCTACTTTTTATGTGAAGTGACTATAAACTAAACTTTACAACAGCTGTGGGTATGATTGCTAAGTGATGATTTTTTTTAGTTATGGTATTTATCTTTTTCATGGAATAGTAAGAGCATACAGAAGGTTTGCAGAAATGAAAACATTTTTTCTACTTTTTAGGGACACAGTGCCTTTTAAAACTAGAACTGGGTGTGGCAGGGTAGCTTGGTTAGTTAGAGTGTCATCCCAGTGCCACAGTTGCGGGTTTGATCCCCTGTCAGGGCACATACAAGAATCAACCAATGAATGTAAATAAATGGAACAACAAATTGATGTTTCTTTCTCTCCCTTTCTGTCTGTCTGTCTCTGTATCCCTCCTCTCCCTCTCTCTACCCCCTTCTCTGTAAAATCAATCAATAAATAAAATTTTAAACTAGAACTAATTCCTAAGCTGAGTTAGAAACCTAAATCTTGTACATTTTTATTACTATTTTTATCCTCACCTGAGGACCTGCTTACTGATTTTAGAGAGGGGGAAAATGAGGGAGAGGGAAAGGGAGAGAAACTTTGATATAGAGAGGAACATTGATTATTATATGCACCCCAACCAGGACAGAACTTGCAACCTAGGCATGTACCCTGACTTAGGTATTGAACCCATAACTTTTCAGTTTGTGGGTTGACACTCAACCATCTGAGCCATACTGGCCAGGGTGAAGTGTGGGGAAAAGAGATTTTAATGTGTAATGTTAACTTCCTTTTCATTTTTCTATGTTATATTATGAAAAAAATTTCAAACATAAACAAATATATAAAGAATGATACCCCTGTGTGCTATACCTGTTGCTCAGCATTATCAAGATTGTGTCATACTTATTTCCTATATCCTGTTTTTTGTCATTTTTAAATTTTAAATTATTTTAAAGAAAATCTAATTGTCATTTTATTTCTACATAGTTCATTTTGCATCTATAAAATATACAGATACAGTTAACCCTTGAACAGCTTGAGGGGACACGTGCCTAAAATCCCCATTTAATTTAATTGAGCCCTCATATGCAGATTCCCACCACAGAATCAAAAATACTGTTTTTAATCTGGGGTTTGTTGAATCCGCAGACTTGAAACCTAGTGATACAGGTAGACAATGCTATGTTTATTGAAAAAAAATTTGTGTGTAAGTAGACCCTTGCAGTTCAAACTCATGTTGTTCAAGAGTCAACTGAATTTTTTAAATAACCATGAAGTCATTATCACACCTAAGAAAATTAGCAGTTCCTTAGTTTCTGGGTCTCATCTAATAGTCTGACAAATTTTACTGATTGTCTTACAAATAATTATTTTTACATTTGGTTTCTTCAGGCCAGAATCTAATTAAGTTCCTCATATTACATTTGATAGTTATGCTTCTAAACTCATGATCTAGAGTAGTGTCCCTCCTTTTTTTTTAATCCTCATGCCACTGATTCTTTAGGAACCAGGTCACTTTCTTATACAGTTCCAAATTCTGGATTAGTCATTTCACTTCCTTGTGATTTTAGTTACCTTTTTCCTTTATTCCCCTTAGTTCTTATAAATGAAAGTTAATTCTAGCCCTGACTGGTGTGGGTTCAGTGGATTGAGCGCCAACATGTGAACCAAAGGGTCATTTGTGTGATTCCCAGTCAGGGCATGACTGGGTTGCAGGCCGGATCCCCAGTTGGGAGCGCATGAGAGGCAACCACACATTGATGTTTCTCTCCCTCTCTTTCTCCTCCCTTCCCCTCTCTCTAAAAAAAATAAATAAATAAATACAATCTTTAAAAAAAAAAGAAAGAAAGGGAGTTAATTCTAAAGGCTTGGCTGGATTCTGCTTCGGCTCGGCAAGGATTCTTTGTAATAGGTTTTCTACACTTATGTTGCATCACATCTTAGGGCATTGGCATTGTCTGGTTGAGGTAGAATCCAAAGACGGTTCACACATTGCATTTGAATGATACTTCTTTTTCTGTAAATTCCCCTCCATCTCTCTTTTTATTTTTTCTTTGCAGTTTATTTGTTGAAGAATGTAGGTTTGTACTGTAGTTTACCACAATCTAGGTTTTGCTAATCACATCCATTTGCTGTATTTAACATGTTCTTTTGGCCTTTTTATTTTCTGTAATTGGTGCTGGAGACTTCATCAGATTTAGATTTGATCCATGTGCCCTACCTTTGGCACACAACCCAACTTCAGAGGTGATACAATCTTCCATCAGTTGGCACATAATATCTGGTTGTTTCTGTCCATTATGTTAACAGTTACTCATGCTGAGCTATTGATTCACTAAAGATGTACAAAAATAGTGATGGTTACAGTACATTAACATTTCCTGCTTAGTTACTAGCTGAAATACTTACATAGAGAAACTTTGCCTCATCCAATATTTGACTACCTGGCAATACAGTTTTTGGTTTGTTCGTTCTGATTTTGGTGTTTTGTTTTGTTTTTAAAAGGATAAAAATTAGATTTTTTTCCCTTTTATTTACCAGTTTTCAGAATGCAGCATTGTTTTACTAACATCCTCCAACATTTACCCAGTAGTTCGTTCATTTTTATGTGTTCTTAAGGACTACAAGATTTAAACATATTGCTTAATTTTAACCCATTGTAGTTGTTGTCCTTATTGATGCTCATGTTGACCCAGGCTGGCTGCTGTGTTCTTTTGACATGACCATGTTAAGAAGTCGTTGAAAGATTTTTGTATTGTCTAGCATTTTAAGATATTCTAGGCTTGCCCTGACTGGTGAGGCTCAGTGGGTTGAGCACCAGCCTGCAAACCACAAGGTCACTAGTTCGATTCCCAGTATGGCACATGCCTAGGTTGTGGGCCAGGTCCCTGGTGGGGGGCACGTGAGAGGCAAGCACACGTTGATGTTTCTCTCCCTCTCCTTCTCCCTCCCTTCCTCTCTCTCTAAAAATAAAATCTTAAAAAAATATATAAAAGATATTCTAGGCTCATCTTGTGCAGACTGGGAATCAGCCATTACCAAGAAGTTACATTAGTATTTGAAATCAGTGTTTCAAAACTACAGTCTATATAGTCAAAACTATTCAGGGTTATACTGCTACTGGGTTGGTTATTGTTTCTACGCTTTTCAGTGGACTGACCTAGAAAAGTGTGTGTGCATATGCTTTATATTTAAAGATAAAACACATTATAAGTTCGTATTGATGCTCTCAATTGAGATTTAAGGCTACAAGACTTTTTTGTTTTGTTTGTTTTTAAAGATTTTATTTATTTATTTTTAGAGAGGGGAAGGGAAGGAGAAAGAGGGAGAGAAGTATCAGTGTGTGGTTGCCTCTCGAGCACCCCTTACTGGGGACCTGGCCCTCAACCCAGGCATGTGCTCTGACTGGCAATCAAACCTGTGATCCTTTGGTTCTCAGTCCGGCGCTCACACTGAGCCACACCAGCCGTGGCAAGGCTACAAGGTTTTTATTCAGTGTCCTCTGTTTTAACATCTCTTTTTTCACACATGATGAAACTCAGTTCTCCAAAATACACAGGTGATGGAATTAGAATGTCACATAAATAACTCATTTGCTTTATTCTACCTTATTCCCAACTATCTCAACAGTACTTACTATCTAACCAAAAATACGATTACTGACAACAGCTTAAATTTTTTCCAGTTCTTCTTTGTCAGTAGGAAATATAAATTAAGGTTCATTTCATTTTATCCAGTTAACATTAAATCTCTTTTTTTAGGCAGGAAGAGTGGCATTTCTCCTAAAAAGTCAAAATACATGACTCCAATGCAGCAGAAGCTAAATGAAGTCTATGAAGCTGTAAAGAACTATACTGATAAGAGGGGTCGCCGCCTCAGTGCCATATTTCTGAGACTTCCTTCCAGATCTGAGCTGCCTGACTATTATCTGACCATTAAAAAGCCCATGGACATGGAAAAAATTCGAAGTCATATGATGGCCAACAAATACCAAGATATAGACTCCATGGTTGAGGACTTCGTCATGATGTTTAATAATGCCTGTACATACAATGAACCTGAGTCTTTGATCTACAAAGATGCCCTTGTCCTACACAAAGTCCTGCTTGAAACTCGGAGAGATCTGGAGGGAGATGAGGACTCTCATGTTCCAAATGTGACCATGCTGATTCAAGAGCTTATCCACAATCTTTTTGTGTCAGTTATGAGTCATCAGGATGATGAGGGAAGATGCTACAGTGATTCATTAGCAGAAATTCCTGCTGTGGACCCCAGCTTTCCAAACAGACCTCCTCTTACTTTTGACATAATTAGAAAGAATGTTGAAAATAATCGCTATCGGCGGCTCGATTTATTTCAAGAGCATATGTTTGAAGTATTAGAAAGGGCAAGAAGGATGAATCGGTAAGTTTTCAAAGCCATTTCTTTTTTTTATGAACTGTGATATTTAATGTGAAACATAAGAAAGAATTCTACTTTGGTGTACTATTTCAGCTTAGATACATATATGACTATGGTTGGTGGAGTGCTACTTTGAATTCTAATTAACTAGAACTTCTAGAGAGAAAGCATCTAAATTATAAATTAGGACTAATAAGGAGTAAGACAAAATTGAAGATCTGTTGAAAAGAATAACTTAAAATACAGCCTTTCACAAAACACTTTTTTAAAGGATAAAGTTTATAGTTACAAATAGTAACATGATTTCCCTTTGAAGGTTGAGTTCAGTTTAAGCATACTTTAAGTAAATTAAAATAGTTCTAAGGTATTGATATTTTGAGATTAAACTGATTTAAATTTGGTCACCATTTCAGTGTACCTAAAAGCACTTTCTTATCGGAAATTTCTCATTTTAAGTGCCTTCTGCAGACATTAAATGTTCTAAAAGAAGCAAAGTTAAATTTCTATCAAGCTTAAATTCCCTTGTAATTTAGATTTGTTGTATATCTTTGCCACACAACAATAGTATACTCGACTGTTAAAACAATTTCAGTTCAGCAATTACAGTGTGTCTTCTTTGTGCTCTTGGAGTCATTTAGGGATATATAATATAAAAAGTTAAAGATACAGACTCAACCTTCTTGAAGCTTATAATCATCATGCTGAGAGCTAGACCTTCAGGCAGTTAGCATGGGGTAATTCCATCTGGGCAGTCTGTGAAGCCTATATTTGCTCTGGATCATGAAAAAAAATTAATAGTAATGTTTGCTGTTCCTCATGAGCATCTGCTCTTTGTAAATCACCATGATAAGCACTTTATGTAGATAATTTCTGATCCTTGTAATAGCTGATCTAGGTAGGTAATAATCTTCTCAGGTTGCATGTGAAGAAGAAATGCAGAGAGAAGTTGCCCAGAGTCACACAAGTAGTAAGTGTGGTGGCTCATTTTGTTCCCCACTTATAGAGGGCTAGGACTGAGATAGTCACCAAGATATCAGTCATGGAGTACAGCCATAGATGATAAGGCTTGAGTTTGTGCTCTAACAGCTTTAAGTCTGACAATTGGGATAGGACCTATGCTTAGGGAAAAATAATTCCAGTCATGAGGCAACACATAGTAACATAGTAGATATTTAGTAAAGATGGTGGAGGAAGGCACTCCACACTAGAGTTCTAAAAAGGCTTCAGGCATCAGGGAAAATGCAGGAATGGGTGGGATTCACGTAAGACAAGTGGTAGGAGTAAAGGCATAGGGTAGGAAATGAATATAGTGTGTTCAAGGGACAGACTAGAGAGGCCCTTGAGTGACAGACACATTTAGGAAATGGTCTCTTTATTCTTCAACAGTGGGAATAGATACAGAGAAAGATGGAGGGCGGAGAACATCTTGTAGTCAAATCTGCATTCAGGCCCTGCTGGTGTGGCTCAGTAGATTGAGTGCTGGCCTGTGAACAAAGGGTTGTCGGTTTGATTTCCAGTCAGGGCACATGCTTGGGTTGCGGGCCAAGACCCCAGTTGGGGGTGCATGAGAAGCAACCACACATTGATGTTTCTCTCCCTCTCTTCTCCCTTCCTCTCTCTAAAAACAAATAAATAAAAAAAATTTTTTAGGCTGCATTCATTTATTATTTTCATTTATTCAACAAATGTTTATTGAGTGGTCAGTTGGTCAAATGTTATTGAGCTGTCAGAGTATTATCTGGATGTATGAGATACACCAGTGGACAAAATGGATAAACCCTGCTTTCATGGAGCTTATACTTTTGTTCTTCTTCTCAATTTACTTAAAGACTCTTTAAGTCTAAAGTCACTTCCTGCCCCATCCCCATTACATCTTGGTATTAGCTCTGTCAGTCTTCCAAAGTACATTTGTCTCTTAGATTATTAGCAACTTTGTTTGTTTTCATATAGATAACATGATTATTTTAAAAATTAACCAGACTTTTGCCCTGGTTGGTGTGGCTCAGTGGATTGAGCGCAGGCCTGTGAACTAAAGGGTCGCTGGTTCGGTTCTTGATCAGGACACTTGCCTGGGTTGTGGGCAGGGTTCCCGGTGCTGGGCGTGTAAGAGGCAACCACACATTAATGTTTCTCTCCCTCTCTTTCTCATTCCCTTCCCCTCTCTCTAAAAATAGATAAACAATTTTTTTTTTAAAAAAAAGAATTAACCAGATTTGTATCCCTAGAAAATCAGCTATTTTCATTCTTCCATTGTTGACATGACTGGTGTTTGCTTTTGAGGCCTGGGAGATAGACTCCAAAGTTTATTCATAGGAAATAGTGATCAGTTTCACTCTCATGCCCACAGCTTTGTTGCAAAACATAAGGGAAGCCATTCTTTGTGAATGAGTATTGTACATAATAATTAAGAATAACCCATGCTGCTGAGATGGTTTCTGTGGTTACCTTTGTGAATCATTTTTCAGACCCTGGTGTTCTTAGTTAATAGAACTATATTTAAGACTTCCTAAGACCACAGTGGATTGAGATAGTAATAAAATTTCTACCAGTCTAAATTCTGAAGTTATTTTGCCCAGCCCTCTCATGTAAAAAAAGAAAAGCTTTTAAAAGTTTTCAGTGTGACAGAGATAATTCTTTTCCATCTCTCTCTGTGTTGCTCTCGATGGTTCCCCAGAATTACGAGGTTATTTCTGGGAAACTAAAATGAACACTAACCTGTAACCGTTATAGGATCCCTCATGACTTGGCAGTTTAGGTCAAATATACTCTGAGTCCTACGAATCTAAACAGCCATGATCTACAAATCAAAAAAGAATAAAAGCGACATTGCCTAAATCTCTTGTTAACTTTATATTAGGGGTCTCCAACCCCAGGGCTGTGAACCGTATAGGTCCGTGGCCTGTTAGGAACCAGAGGTGAACTGGGAAGGACGGGGGGAGGGGGTGTTGATTGAGCCAAGCTTTGCTCAAATTACTGCCTCAGCTCCGCCTCTCCCCCAACCCTGTCTTCACAGTCCGTGGAAAAATTATCTCCCACGAAACCAGTCCCTGGTGGCAAAAAGGTTGGGGACCCCTGCTTTATATAATGTGTTGTTCCCTCAACTAAGAGAAAGTAAAAATTAATCCAAAGATTAGATGCAAGTAAGTGTTGCAATTAGTATGGAGCTTTAGTATAGTCTTTGGTTCTGATAGCCCCCTTCTCTTATGAAAATCAACCATTTCTCCCCTGGAAACTGTATGAGACCTTTCTTTTTACATGAACTATAGAAGGAGCAAGTCTTCACGAAAATGAAACTAGTGGGCAAGAGGCTTACCAAGGAAAAATGACTCCAGATTCTGTTCTAAGGAATTTTAAAGAGATATCCTTCTTAGCACTGTGCAGAAGTAACATTGTATCAGTTAACATTAAAGGAGCCTTGGATAGAATTTAACATGTAATTGAAGTGTTTAAAAGAAGCAGTTTGTGCTATCTTGCAAAGTGAAAGGTCCCAGGTTCAATTCCTAGTCAAGGCACTTGCCTAGGTTGTGGATTTAGTCTGTGGTTGGGGCGTGTATGAGAGGCAACTGATCACTGTTTTTCTTTCTCACCAGTGTTTCTCTCCCTCTCTTTCTCACTCTCTTCCCCTCTAAAAAATAAATAAATGAATGAATGAATAAGTATATAAATAGATTTTTTAAATTTTCAAAATGGAAGCAGCTTGTGTTTCAATAGATACTCTTGATGTTGTTATAGGACAGATTCTGAAATATATGAAGATGCAGTAGAACTTCAGCAGTTTTTTATTAAAATTCGTGATGAACTCTGCAAAAATGGAGAGATCCTTCTTTCACCAGCACTCAGCTATACAACAAAACATTTGCATAATGATGTGGAGAAAGAGAAAAAGGAAAAATTACCAAAAGAAATAGAGGAAGATAAACTAAAACGAGAAGAAGAAAAAAGAGGTTGGTTTCTTTTCATTTTACTAAATATGAAGAAATATACTCTACTCTTTTTTAGCTTGTCTTATAAATTAGCTGTGGAGAAGAACCTTTTTATAAATGAGGACTCAGGGTGTTGACGCTTTCAAAACAGACATAGTAAGATGTAAATTTTTTTTATCATTATCAGTTTGATCATCAGACTGGAAAAGACTGGAAGTTTACATGTAACACAGCAGTTATCCTAATATTTCAGGAGCAGAGTCAGTTAATTCACAAGTGTGGGAGATTAATACTATGGGTCGATAAAAATCTAAGGGGCCCAGCTGGGGCTAGAAACCATTCTCAGCTGTGAGTGCATCAAGGTTCTGCCCCCTTGTTCAGCAGCATGGCTCTCCTTATACAAAGTGTAGGCCAGATAAGTAGATGATATTTTGGCTGAACCTGATAACTGGAAGGACATTTCTTTAAATTTTTAATTGTATCAATCTAAAAATAATACTTTGAGTCACTTATCAGAAGTTAGAAATATTTTCACAGTGGGAACTTTTATTAGAAATTTGATCATTTCTGATAAAGTTCATATATATACCTAGAATATATGACTTTGTAAGAGTTATACTAGTCTTTAGCATCAAATCTGCTCTTTAGGGATTTTTTTCCCTTAAGAAAAAAAAAAAGTTGATTTAAAGCAAATTTTCTTAAATAATGGCATGTGGAAAAAAGAAGAGAAAGGAACCTGGTTGGTGAGAATAATAATTTTACCAGCATAGGGCGAGCTACAAAAACCAGCAGCTTTGTTCACAGAGGAGATATACTCATTCAGGATGATGATTGGGGGAGGGAATGAGGAGGAGGAAGATCTCTGTCTTTGCCAGTGAAAAGTGATTGATGTAGAAATGAATGGTGTAAACCAGAGCTTTACTAGCCCAACATGACTGAGGTTGAGGAGTATCCTGAAACTTAGCCGTACAAGCGGTAAAATAAGCTCTCCTCATAGTCTTAAGTGACTGGAAAACTATATATGTGCAAGGAAGATATGAGAACTGAATGAAACACAAAATCACAAGGGATACCTGAAAGTTGGTTACAACTTTGAGTGCATTCCCCAAGCCACGTACAAATTAATCATCAGAGGGTGATTTCTTGTAGGTTTGAGGCACTTGAGTATAGTCATCATTTATTAACCCTTAGCTATGCAGACTTAGGAGCAGCCCTTCATGTCATGTGGCTTAATATACTTACAATGGGAGTCTCAAAGGAAAGAAGAGAAAGAAAGGGGGAGATAAGTATTTGAACATATAATGGCTGAAAACATCTCAAATTTCTTAAAAAGCATTAATCTTCAGCTCCAGGAACACCATTTAAGAAAACACAAAGAGAACCAACCACATCTGAATACTTTATAATCAAACTGCTGAAAGAGAAAATCTTGAAAGCAGCGAAACAACTCATCATGTCTAAGAAAACAATAATAATATAGTGATGGCTCATAAGAAATAGTAGAGGCAAGTAGGCAGTGAAATGATATTCAAAGTGCTGAAAGGGAAAAAAACAGATCCAAAAATTGTATATCCAGCAAAACTGTTCTTTAGAAATGAAACTGGAATAAGACATTTCCAGATAAACAAAAACTGAGAGAATTCACTGATGGCAGATCTTCCCTATAAGAAATAATAAAGGAATAGCTTTGGAATAAAAGAAAATGCCACTGGATGATAACGTGAATCCATAAGAAGTACTGAACAGTATTGGAAATGCTAAATGTGTGGGTAAACAAATATAAAAGACTATATCTTCATTTTTCCACTTCATTTCTTTTAAAAACAGTAGATTATTTAAAGGAATAATTATAATACTATTGTTATGTTTATAAATTTATAGCATTGTAGCAGGTCCTCAACGTAATGTTCAATGTCATTTCATTATAATGTTGATGAGATGAAATAGGAATTTAACTCTTGTTTATATCAATTAGCCTATAGTGAAAATTTGTTATACATCATTCTGCTTAAAGTTGCTGTCACCAATGCTGAGGACTTAATGTAGGTGACAGTAACAGCACAAAAAGGTGGAGCTATATTGGAGCCAAGTTTCAGTATTTAAGTAAGTCAGTATTAACCTGAAGTAGATGATCATAAGTTAAAGACATATATTGTAATGTCATTAAAAAGTGTTAGCAAAGAAAGTTAACACAGGAAATAAAATGATGCTCCAGAAATGTTTGCTTAACACAAATGAAAGCAGTAAAGGAGGAAAAGAAGAACAAAAAAGACATACTAAAACAAATAGCAAAATCGCGTGCATGAATTCAGTCATATCAGTAAATACCTTACATATTGTGAATAGGCTAAACACGTCAGTCAAAATGTATAGGCTATCAGACTAAATTTTAAAAGATCCAACTATATGCTGTTTATACATTTTTTAAAGATTTTATTTATTTATTTTTAGAAAAAAGGGTTGGGTGGAAGAAAGACAAGGAGAGAAACATCAGTGTTTGAGAGATCTCTTACACACCCCAAACTGGGGACCTGGCCCACAACCCAGGCTTATACCCTGACTGGGAATGAAACCACTGACCTTTCAGTTCACAGGCCGGCACTCAATACACTGAGCCTCACCAGCGAGGGCAGGAATCATTTGTGATTCAAAGACACAAATAGATTGAAAGGAAAAGGAGGGAAAAAATACACCACGCAAATAGTACCCACAGTGAATTGGAGTGGCTATATTGATATCAGAGAAATAGACTTTAAGAAAAGAAATATTACTAGAGATGAAGAGGGGCATTTCATAATGTTAAAAGGGTCAAGACATTGGGAACATACAATATTTATAAATGTATATGCACAACAGTGGATTCCCCAAAATACATGAAGCAAAAGCTGACAGAATTGAAAAGAGAAATAGTTCAACAATTATAGTCCAGTACTCCTTTCTCAGCAATTCATATACCAACTACACCAAAAATCAGCAAAAATATAGAAGATTGAATAGCATTGCTACAGATTGAACATTTATGTAAACCTGCTCCCCCCACCCCCCAAATTCCTGTTACAGCCTAATCTCCAATGTTATGGTATTTTGAGATATAGCCTTTAAGAGATAATTAGGTTTGGATGTGGTCATGGGAACAGAGCCACCACAATGGGATTAGTGCCAGTATAAGGGAATGATAATTAAGAAGATAGCTGTCTGTGAACCAGAAAGTGGGCTCTCAGCACTTACCAAGTCTGCTGGTGCTTTGATCTTAGATTTCCCAACCTCCAGATCTTTAAGAAATGAATGTTTGTTATTTAAATCACTCAGTATATTGTGGATGTTTTTTATAGCAGCCTCAGTTGACTAAGATAAGGACTAGCAACCAGCTTGATCTAACTGAAATGTAAAACACTGCACCCAGTGACTGCAGTGTACACGTTCTTATCAAGCAGCATTGACTGGTATTTAGGATAGATGATATGCTAGGTCAGAAAAGAAGTTTCAAAAAATTAAAAGGATTAAAAGTATACCAGGTTTCTTCTCTGGTATATAACACTGTTGGATTGGATCAGAAATCAGCAACAGAAAAAAATCTGGAAAATCCCCATATATATGGAAATTAAGCAGTACACTTCTAAATAACGCATGGATGAAAGAATACACTACAAGAGCAATTTTAAAAATCTTGAACTGAATGAAAATGAAAACAACATACTAAAATTTATGAGATATAGCTAAAGCAGTTCTCAGAAAAAAGTTCATAGGTTTAAACGTGTGTTAGAAAGAATAAAAATCTAAAATCTATGTTTCCACCTCAAGAAGTTAGAAAATTAAGATCGAACCAAACCTGAAGTAGAGAAAATAATAAAGATAAAAGGGGAAATTAATGAAAGAAAAAGAAAATGGCATTGCTGTAAAAGGTATGACACTTAGAACCACCCATGTTGTTTCTACTGACAAAATTTTATATAGATATTCTTGGACTTCTGGCCAAGATGGAGGCATAGGTAGATAGATACACTGCACCTCCTCACACAACCAAAAGAAGGACAACAACAAATTTAAAAACAAAAATCAACCAGAACTGCCAGAAAATTGAACTGTATGGGAGCCTGGAAACCAAGGAGTTAAAGAAACAATATTTATCCAGACCTGTAGGAGGGGTGAAGACGGGCAGCTGGGGTGGAAAGGATGCATGGTAAGGCAGTGGCTGGCAGACTGGGCAGTCCCACATTTGCATGCTGACAAACCAGGAGCAACCACTGGGGAGCAAGACAGACCACACAACCCAGGGTTCCAATGCGGGTAAATAAAGTCCCAAACCCTCTGGCTGAAAAAACCTGTGGGGGTTGCTGCAGTGGGAGAAACCCCCAGTCTCACAGGAGAGTGTATTGGAGAGTGTATCTAGGACCCACAGGGTCCTAGAGCTCACACAAACCCACCCACCCAGGAATCAGCACCAGAAGGGCCCAGTTCGCTTGTGGGTAGCAGGGAAAATGACTGAAAGCAAGGTGACAGCTGAACAAGCATCATTGTTCCCTTTCTGACCCCTTCCCGCATACAGTGCCACAACGCAGCCACGTGGGTTGCCCCACCCTGGTGAATACCTAAGGTTCCACTCCTTACTATGTAACAGGAGTGCCAAGACAAAAAATAGGGCTCACATGAAAGAACAGAGCTCTAAAAAAAAACACAACTACCGTATTTTTCGGACCTTAAGATGCACCTAGGTTTTAGAGGAGAAAAATAGGAAAAAATTTTTTGAAGCAAAAATTATGGTAAAATATTTAATAACATAAATAACATAATATTTCCCCAGCGTACATGTAAACAGAACTCAGCAGCAGCATTAACAACCATTATTCCTCCTACATGCATGGAGGGTGTGTCTTATAGTCTGAAAAATATGTAAGTGCTGAAGAAATAGCCGACCTATCAGATGCAGAGTTCAAAACTGGTAATCAGGATGCTCACAGAAATGGTTGAATATGGGCACAAAATAGAGGAAAAAGTGAAAGCTATAAAAAGTAAAATAAAAGAAAATATACAGGGAACCAACAGTGAAGGGAAAGAAAGCAGGACTCAAATCAATGGTTTGAACCAGCAGAAAGAAATATATATTCATTCAGAACAGAACGTAACAATTCAAAAAAATGAGGAGAGGCTTAGGAACCTCTGGGACAACTTTAAATGTTCCAACATCCTAATGATAGGAGTGCCAGAAGGAGAAGAGGAAGAGCAAGAAATTGAAAACTTACTTGGAAAAATAATGAAGGAAAACTTTCCCAACAGGGAGAAGGAAATAGATTTGCAAGTCCAGGAAGCTCAGAGAGTCCAAAAGAAGTTAGACTGAAAAAGTACACACCAAGGCCCATCCTAATTACATTACCCAAGGTTAAAGAGAGGGAATCTCAAAAGTAACAAAAGAAAAGGAGACCGGACTTTCGGCCAAGATGGAGGCATAGGTAGACGCACTGTGCCTCCTCGCACAACCAAGATAGGGACAACAAAGATGTAGAAACAAAATAACAACCAGAACTGACAGAAAATTGAAGTGTATGGAAGTCGGACAACCAAGGATTTAAAAATAGACACTTTCATCCAGACCGGTAGGAGGGGCGGAGTCCGGCCGGGTGAGGGACTCCGAGCGGAGAGCTGAGCACCCGGGGTGGCGCGCAAGTCTGCATCAGGCAGACCCAGGGCGCACAATCAGCAGTGGCTGGTGGGCCCCGGCCAGGGGGTGGCGACCGGCAGACCTAGCAGACCCTGGGCGCACAAGCAGTGGTGGCTGGTGGGCCCCGGCCAGGTAGTGGCGACTGGCAGACCCAGCGAGGCAGCCATTGTGAAGCAAGGCACTGCACGCAACTCAGGGTCCCAGCACCAGGAAATAGAGCTTTCAGTCACTGACTGAAAAGGAAGGTCCCACGGGGTGCACAGGCCCACCCACACTGGAATTGGTGCCAGAGGGGCCCGGTCGGCTTGCGGAAAGTGGCAGAAGGGTCTGGGGTCCTGCAGAGGGC